>OY728161.1:785654836-786254836 GCA_963277665.1 Viscum album
TTAATCTACTAGGACTTAAAAACTTATTCATTTTGATTTTATGTTGTCCAATGAGATATAAATAAAAAATGGATATTTATACTTTATCACTTTTATTGATTATTTCTCTCAGATTAAACCACCATGTTTATGAAACATAAGTCATAGGATGTGGAAATGTTTCTGTTTTTTAGAAAAGAAGTTGAGAAAGGAATGGGGGGTTATATAAAGAAGTTCAAAACAGATAATGGTACTGAATTCAAAAGCAATGATTTTGAAGAATATTTGGGATAACAAGATATCATACATCTGTATTGTACGCCCTATACTCCAAAACAAAATGGTGTATCATAAAAAATTAATAGAAGATTAATGGTTATGAGAATAAGTATGTTATTAGAATACAAAAATTCAACGTTCCATTGGAGAGAAGTTTTTTGACATATTTTAAATGTTCAAAATATATGTTTGTTGAGACTGGAAACCAACATGACTCTATATGAAATGTGGTATATCAAAAAACCTTCATTGAAAAACATTAATGTTTTTGGAATTCAACATTTTCTCAAAATAAAAAATTTGTATTTGGAAAAGATTTATGATAATGCTGAGGAAAGAACTTCTATGAATTATTCACCAAATGGAAGAAGTTAAAAATTATAGAAAAAATGTTTCAAAAAGATAGTGGACTCATATGATGGGAAAGTAATTAAAAATAAAAATTCTTCAGTAAAAGTTGTTTAGAATTCTAAGGAGGATAAACTAAAGATTCCCAATAATAGTGAATGTAAGTCAAAACAACCTCTTCAAGATTTATAATATTAATGTGGAAAGGAAAGTTCAGTTGGAAAATAATAATTGAAATTTACTACTTTATAAAAAACATTCTGAGTATGAAAGCATTATTGGAAATCAAAAGGACGGATTATAGATAAAAAAAAGTTGGGATTTGATCATCAAACATCACTTATCTCAAAAGTTAAACCAGAATCAGTTTCAGAAGCTATTGAGCCTAAATAATGGGTGGATTATATGAATGAAGACTTGGATCATGTTTATAATAATGAAACATGTAAACTTGTTCCACATCCATCAAATAAAAATATTATCATAACAACGTGGGTTTATATAAACACATTCAATGGGTAAGGAGATGTTTCATGAAGCAAAAAAAACACTTATTTGTATGGGATATGCAATGGTGGATGGTGCGGATATTGATGAATCCATTGACCACATTGAATGTATAGAAACTATTCAAGTTTTTCTTGTAGTAGTTTCTCATTGGAATAAGAAAATTTATTAGATTAATGTAAATTTATGTTCCTATAATGGTGAAATTAAGGAAGAAGTTTACATTCAACAACCTTGTGGGTTTCTAATTGATGAGGATGACAAAAAAAATTTAAATTGAAGAATGATTTGTATGGGATAAAACAATATCATTGTGATTGATTTTATATACTTGAAAATTATTTAATAATGTTGACCTTTTCTAAATTAAATGTTGATAGAAACTTATATGTGAAAGTTTTTGACTCTGTAACTCTAATTGTAATTGATTTTATGGATGATATAGTTTTTTTGGGGGATAGAGAAGATATTTTTAAATCATTTTCTATGGAAATGAATAAGAATTTTTAAATTTCTATGTTAGTAGAATTAAATTTATTCCTTTTCTTACAACATCAAAAAAAATGGAAAAACACATTTTCTTATCTAGAGAAAAGTATGCTAGGGAATTGTTAATGAGGTTTGGGATGACATAATCCAAAGAATTTTTTACTCCCATTTATGTGAGAACAAAGTTGAATAAAGATGAATATGAAATAGGTTTGAATCCAAAATACTTTTAGAAGCGGATTTGATCTCTTCATTACCATAATCCTCGAGTATTGATATTATTTATTTTTTGACTTTGTGTGCCAGGTATCGATGTAATCTGAAAGAATCACATCTGTTGGTTGTAACACCCTGAGATTTTATGAGATAGATTCCTTTTAATTTATTTTATGTATTGTGTTGTATGATACACCAAGATTATATCGCTCTATATGAAACATGTTATTAGATTTTATTATACGCAAACACTATACCTAGATTGTCTTACACACAATTTCAAGTTCTATTGATAGATTTTGTTTCACAAAACACTGAATATAGATTTTGGTAAATGTATAAAATAAGTATGTTTGGATTATGTTATATGAAACACAAAAATAATATTTTACTAATTGAAACAATTAATTGGGTTGTGTTACATGCAATAATGACCTTCCTCGATAGCTTGCATTGTACGAAATACCAAGTTTTAATAAATAACGATATATTATTAAAATATTGTTATTTAATGGCCTGTAAAATAATTTTTATTTATATTATTAACCACATTTCTAATTTTAAATAACATTAACATTCAGCTTATATATTTTATAGACATGATATAAAAACAAATTCATCTTTTTCAGATAAATGAATTATTTTTCAAAAAAATGATGTTATGATGCCTTTTGATGGAGCACCCATATTAAATCAGATTTTTAACACATTTATATATTTTATTTAAAGAAATAAACATATTATTTTGAATAATGACATAAAAATTTACTGTGGTTTAAATTGTTGTATTTTTCTGATTAATTCACATTTTCATGAAGTAAAAAATACTATATTTTAATTTAAAATTGCCTTTTTTTAATAATTAATTTATATAGTTAGATTATATTTTTAATTACTTATAATGTTTAATTGGATTATTTTTTTATAATTTAATCCAATTTTTGTAATTGGATGTAATTTCAAATTTAAATTGGATATAAACACGTGTCAATATTTTGATAGTTTTTACTTCATAAAAACCCGCTTTCTGGTTTTGGCAACGAGAATTAATTTTAATTTAATTTCTGCCAATTATTTATTTTTTTGAATTGAGAAAAATGAATTCTATATTTGGAAACATAAGGTAAAAATTATGTATATAGTCACTATTTATTTTTGTACATCATGAATTGTAACTTTGGAAATTATTTTTATATACCACGGTTAAAGGGTAAATTAGGTAATAAGGGTAAATATATTATTATTATAATATAAAACTACCCTAAAATGAGTCCTATTATTATTTTAGGAGTCATGGGTGACCAAATAAAATCCTTAGTTCAAATTTCATGGCATCTCAGAACCACTTGGGTGTGAAAATGACATGTTGTAATAATTAATTTAATGTAAAGGGAAATATAACATACATATGTATATTTTTACTAAAACAATCTTATTTTGTTTAATATAAATGATATCTTAGACTATAAATACTAATTATAAATATAATAATATTTCCTACATGATGATATTTTATTAATAATTTCAAGACACTAAATATATAAATTTATTTATGACATAATGATGATGCAGTGATTACTATATTAATGAAATATTCAAATAAATGATATTATAAATACTAAAATAAATATAATTTGAACATTTTAATTTCATAAAATATTTTTTGGATTACATTGAAATGTTCGATCTGTGTTAATTCCTCATTTTATAAGGAATCACGTTCTTATGAATTTAACAAAATTCAATTACTAAATAGTGTCAAAATTGACATAAATGTGTTAAAAAAATACAATTTTATTGAATGATATAATAGTCCTAAAAATATAATATTCCTAAAAATTAATTATATAATGTTAAAAATGTCATTAATGATCGACTTTCGGTTGTATTAGAATTTAGTAGTAACTATAGTAACCATATATTATGAAAATTCAAGAAGACATGGTAAGACTTAATGTTTTTAACTAACGGTTCAAGCTAAAATATAAGGTTAATTTTGTGACCTAAACATGTCTAAAGCCTATTGGTTGAGATTATTTCGACTCGTAATCATCCTCTATTAGAAATAAATGATTTTTGGAAAATTAGAAACCCGAAATAAATGTATAATAAAATAATATTTAACGACTTTCCTAAAGTGCCCCCCACCTCTCCTATAAAAGAGCCCTCCTCCTTCACATTTATTCACTCCTCCAAAGCACTTTGGCTCGGCCAAATCCTAAAAAAATCACCAAAAAAATAACTTTCTTACTACTATATGCCACACTTTGGGCATAAATCTATCCTTGGAAGACCTTTTTTCACATAAAAATATATACTTGAAAAATAGCTAATTGTTTTATCACCTCTTTCAAAATTCTTTTTTCCTTCTACTTCCTATTCTTATGTTTTTTCAATAATAATGTAATAAATCCAGTTTATTATGAATGTTTATATGTTATTATAATTATTTTACAACCTTATACATCCTTTTATCCATCCTATTAATAACAATATCACCATGCGTGTGTATGCACGGCTTACCGTCTCCAAGTCATGTTGCAATTTATTATTCAACAATGCATAATTTTTATGTGTATAATAATGTTTATAATGTAATTAAATAATGAATATAACATGATAATTATTCGTTATAATTAATATACCATCCAATTCCAAACCATTTAATCATTAAGTGAATGATATCGTCGCTTGTGCGTACGTACGACCTAGAGTCTCCACGACGTGATGGGATTCATTCTCCATGTTAACCATTCAAGAAAGATTATATAATATATATAATAAATAATCAAGAAAAATATGTAATAATACTAATACTGGATTTATGTATTTATATATATATATATATATCATTTACTTTCTTCAATTCAATTCAATATGGAAAAGGAAACAACATTCATGAGTACGTACGACCTACCGTCTCCATTAAAGGTGTATTCCATTTCATTTATATATCTGTTATATATATTTGTATATAGAATATTTATGATATATAAATCATTTATTAAATTATTAATTAATTAAATCATGATATAAGTAATAATATCAAGAATAACTAGTCAAAGCAAGTACAATAAATAAAATGATTATTAACCAAAATGTTGCCTAAACGTGGAATTGATAAATAAATAGGTAATATAAAGTCATAAGTATAACGACCAAACATTTTCATACATTACTATTAAATCATTTTAAATAGAAACAAAATAATTTCATTACACAGAGAGGATCCAAATGATTGGTGTCTTGGGTAAACTAGGACCATACATAACAAATACAACATCAAGCATAAAAATTTAATTAATTTCTTCATCTCTAGATTCTTATTGACACTTGTCCTCTCCTTAGTACATGTATCCACCTGAGGCTATACATCAAAAGGGGTGAGATAGAATCCTAGTAAGAGGTCAGATAAGAACAATGTAGCATGGGGTGAGCATAATCATGACATAGGCAAAAGATCATGAACATGAGAGGATCATAAATAAAAGGCTTGAAATGTGGCAATGCATAAAAACGAAACATCATGTCTTAGTGGTTAACTACCACACATATTTGTGAACCAAGAAAGCATCTTTTTCACACATCATTTCACATTTACTCATTAGATTCATCACTTTATCCAACATATTGGAGCGCTATATAATTCTGGGCAAACCCATCACATTTAAACATTCATATTGCGCTATATAATTCCAGGCGCACCCGTCACATCATAACATTATCATTTATCATTCATGAAACAAAGAACATAATACATAAATTAACATAACTAACCCCTGAAAAGTAATGGGTTTCATATCATAATAATACATTCATTAATTTTGGGTTCCCAAAATAAAGAGGGAACATCATAATTGATACAAGACCCATCATCCTTGAATGAGAGGTAAAAGTTGAGTTCTTAAGAGAAGAGTTCTTTCGAGAAACATTTGGATTGAAATAAACTTCATTAGAAAAAATTTATATCCTAGAAAAAGATAGAAAATGATGACAAAATTGTCTTTAAGGATTGACCATATCAAAAATGGAGTGAAAGAGGTAGAACTCAAAGGATGAATGTTGGGTTCGAGAATTTCCCTTTACCTTGTACCCGAATGCCTCTTTCTCTTTAATTACCTTTATAAAGACATTATATTCATTAATTAGAAGTTATATAATATTTTATTAATTAATAGGGTTCATTCTAGTTTCATGTTTTCTTATTATGTTCCTTTTTACGACTTATATAGTTTAAAAACATTGTTCGGGGATGTTCGTTTCTATGGTTTTCTTGAGTGGTTCACTTGTATTCTTAAATTGAAATTTTGGTAGACCATGGGTAAACATATAGAACTGATATTACATGTTATTAATGATATTTCTGGAGATTGTATGATCTTATAATGAATCAAATTTTATCCATGTGGATGAATCATTAGATAAGAATTAAATGGTGGTTTTTTGGGTCAATTTGGGTGGTTTTTGGATCACAACAAATTTGTTTTAACTTATCACTTGGTAATATGGCCATATGTTATTTAAAGAAAATTAAATAGAACATAATACATATAAAATATTCTGGTTCCACCATAAAAATAGTTTCATGACCAGATCTGAAGGTAGAAATGGAAGAAGAAAGTATGTCATTCTTGAAGGTGATGAATTAACACAACAAGAACAACGTTCTCTTTAATAAAATAAAAGGCAAAGGGAAAGGGTGTTGGATGGTATAAGATACCATTAGAATAATAAAATTATAGTATGCGTATAATACTGGTGTTACAATACAATTTGGATGATGATAGGTGGGGAGAGATCACGAAATTAACTTGAACATGAAAGGAAATTAAAGGAGAAGCAGGAGAGAAATTACCTCTTGAATCCTTCTCTTGAGAAGCTATTTAAGGGCCTAAGCTTGGTCTTTTGATGAGAAATGAAGCTCTTGGACGTGGGGGAGGGGCTAGGGAAGGTGTTTGGGTATAGTTTAGGGAAGGCTTGGAGCATGAGAGGTGTGAGGAAATGAGGGTGTGAAGGGTGGCTTTTATAGTGGAGGGGAGAGAGGTTTCCTCAATATATAATTGATTAGTTTATTATTTCCCACAAGACAAGTAATAGTGTTTATTGAACGACCAAATATAGTAATTTTATAATTCAATCCTGAAACATGTGGGCTTACATCAGTAGAACATCACACATGACCCTATAATTAGCTTTTTAGGTTATTTTGTAAATTACGGTATTTCACTATTCATAAAAAATTCAAGTATCTCAGAAAAATATCAAAAATTTACCCCACCAATATTTAAACATGTAGAATCCAAATATGAAGTCCATTTTTCAAAAATAGTTTTCTAAATATTATTATTTTAATATTTATTTAAAATCATAATTTACTTAAAAAACAATTTTTAATGTTAAAACTGATTTTATAGTGCTTTAAAAAATTATGTATGGACTTATTAAATTATCTAAAAACTATATTAAATTGATTCAATAATTTATGAATAAATTTTAGAGAAATAATTATTATTTTTAATTAATTAATTAATTATAATTATTTATTTATGACTTACAAAATACCAAAACGTTTACTAAGGTCGAATTGTCACTTACAAATATATCTAAATTTTCTTTAATTATTCATAGGTAATGATACTACTATATTCGATGATTTACTATTCATAAGGGGAATATTACTATTCATAAAGGTATGTTACTATTTATAAGGGTAGGTCACTATTCGCCAAAAATTATTATTGTTTCATTAGACTACAAAAATCATCTTGAGCACAACCATGTATATCGAATTTTCAAAATTCCAAACATAGGGGTGAAAAAATTATGTTTAAATGTCACTTATCACTTAGTAGTTAATTATTTTGTGTTTTCATGTTATTCTATGTCATAAATATAAGAAGGGAATTTTCCATTAAAAAACGTTTTGTCGTTACATTCTTCCCCCTTAAGAAATTTCACCCCCAAAATGTCACATTACACAAAAAGGTGAGGGAACTTCTTCTTTATTGCCTCTTCTGGTTCCCAAGATTCTTCCTCAAACTTATGGTTCCTCCAAAACACTTTTACATGATGGGTTGTCTTGTTGCAAAGAACCTTATCACTTCGGTCCAGAATCTTTACTGGATTCTCTTCATAGGAGAGATCATCTTCCAAATGCACCACCTCTGAGTTTATTACATATGAGGGGTCTGGTATGTACTTCCTTAATAGAGATACATGAAACACATCAATAACATGAGCCATATTTTGTGGAAGTTCAAGACAATAGGCCACAGATCCTATACAGTCAAGGATCTCAAAGGGGCCAATATACCTTGGGATTAGCTTCCCTTTCTTCCCGAATCACATGACTCTCTTCAATGGAGATATTTGAAGGAAGACTTTATCTCCAAAATCGAACTCCAAGTCCCTTTGACAGTTGTAATCATAGCTCTTTTTCCGTCTCTGAGCAGCTTTGATGTGTTTCCGAATGACTTGAACCTTCTCTGTCATCTCTTGAACAAGATCCGGCCCATGTAGTTTTCTTTCAACATCTTCATCCCAACAGGTTGGGGTTCTACATCGCTTCCCATAAAGAGCTTCATATGGATCCATCTGAATACTTGAGTCGAAGCTATTTTTGTATGAGAACTCAACCAATGGGAGATTTTGATCCCAACCACCTTTGAATTCAAGAGGTCAGGCTCTTAGCATATCTTCAAGCGTCTATATAGTCCTTTCAGACTGGACATCGGTTTGGGGGTGATTGGCCGTATAGAAATTTAATTCAGTACTCAAAGCATGTTGAAGGGACCTCTAGAATGTAGATGTGCACCTTGGATCACTGTCAGAGGCAATTGAGAGTGGAAAACCATGCAGTCTCACCACTTTCTTCACATATGTATTTGCAAGTTGTTCAAGAGAGAGGTCTTCCTTATTAGTAATAATATGGGCAGTCTTGGTGAGTTGATCAACCACAACCCATATCGCATTATGTCCCTTTGATGTCTTCGAGAGGCCCGTGAAAAAGTCCATAGTAACATTTTCCCATTTCCACATGGGTATAGGTAATTTTTGCATCATACCTTTGGACTTTTGTCGCTCAGCATTAACTTGCTGACATGCCAAGCACCTTGATATATATTATGCAATCTCCTTCTTCATGTTATCCCACTAGAAGTGTTATCAGAGATCACGTTACATCTTGGTACTCCATGGATGGATATAGAAAGTTGAGCAATGTGCATTATCCAATAGACCCTTCTTTATATCGGGTGATGAAGGCAGACAAATCCACATTCCAAACCGAATCACACCATCATCGTTGATATGGAACTCTTGCAGCTTCCCTTCCTTTACTGCATTCACCCTCTTTTGTATCTCTACATCATCCCTTTTTTCTTCCTTAATCTTCTCTTGGATGGATGGTTGTGCAATCATTTTCACAAGGAATGATGTATCCCCTACCATTAGGATTTCCAAATCTATCCTTTGCATATCGGAGAAGATAGGGTCTTTCTCAATCCGCAACATGGAAAGAGTAGCAGGTTCTTTTCTGCTTAGAGCATCATCTACCTTGTTCTCCTTTCCAAGATGATAGTGAATAGAGAAATCATAATCTTTTATTAGATCTAACAATATCCTTTGACGCATGTTGAGATCCTTTTGTGTGAATACATACTTTAGGCTCTGGTGGTCAGTGTATATGTCACACTTCTCACCATAGAGGTAGTGCCACCAGATTTTCAAGGAAAAAATCATGGCCGCCAGCTCTAAATCATGTGTGGGGTAGTTCTTCTCAAGGATCATCAAATTTCGTGAGGCGTAGGCTATCACATTATCATTTTTCATGAGTACACAACCCATGCCTTTATTTAAAGCATAACTGTATATCACAAAACTTTCTCCACTTTTCGGTAGTGTGAGTACATGTGCAGTGATCAGCCTTCTCTTTAGCTCTTTGAATCATCCCTCACATTCTTCTGTCCAGACATACTTTAAC
Source organism: Viscum album (assembly GCA_963277665.1). Taxonomy (NCBI): domain Eukaryota; kingdom Viridiplantae; phylum Streptophyta; class Magnoliopsida; order Santalales; family Viscaceae; genus Viscum; species Viscum album. The sequence continues at coordinate 785,664,636 of OY728161.1, forward strand.
CCTTTACATGTTAGCTTAGTTAGCGGGCTTGATAATCATGAGAAGTTTCTTACAAAACATTAGTAATACCCATCTAATCCATGAAAACTACGGATTTCTGTGACACTAGAGGGCTAGGTCCATTCCTGAATCACCTTTGTTTTTGAGGGATCCAAAAAAATTTCCTCACTTGTGATCACATGTCCAAAGAACGCGACTTGATTCATCCAAAAGTCACACTTGCTAAACTTGGCGTACAAATCCTTTCTCAATGTCTCCAACATAAGTCATAGATATTCTTCATGTTCCTCCTTTCTCTTGGAGTAGATGAGAATATCGTTAATAAACACTACCACAAATTTTTCGAGGTAATGTCTAAAGACTCTATTCATCAAATCCATTAATATTTCAGGGGCATTAGTAATTAAAAAGGGCATCACCAAAAACTCATAGTGCCCATACCTTGTACGGAAGGCAGTATTCTGAATATCTTCCTTCTTCACCTTTACCTGATGATATCCAGAATGAAGATCCACCATTGAGAGGTATTGAGCTCCTCTTAACTGATCGAACAAGTCATAAATCCTTGGAAGAAGATACTTTCTCTTTATGGTGATCTTTTTGAGTCCCCAATAATTGATACACAATCACATTGTTCTATCCTTCTTCTTCACAAAAAGCACTAGTGCACCCCAAGGCGATGCACTAGGGCGTATGAACCCTTTGTCCAGATACTCTTGCAGCTGCTTCTTTAACACCTCCAGTTTGATAGGATCCATCCTATAGGGGAGCTTCAATATAGGATTAGCTTTGGTTATGTGTTCTATAAAGAACTCTACCTCACGATATGGGGGAATTCAAGGTAACTCTTCAGGAAATACATCATTGTATTCCCTCGAAATGGGCATTTCCTCAAGGTTGGAACTTTCCTTCGACTCAACTATTTGGGTGAGGTATGATTCTTCATAGGGGATCGACACCCACACCATTGAAGGATTTTTAAAAGGAGATTCATGATCATCCTTGAATTTTTAGAGGAGCATGGGATGGTTTGGAATTTGAAAATATATTTCCTTTTCCCAACTGTTGTTATGTGATCTATATAACGAGAGCCAATCCATTCCCATTATAGAGTAGAATTCCACCAAGGGAAGTATTACAAGATTTTTGAGAAGAATCTTCCACCATATGCCAATGGGAGAGGAGTCAAACACTTTGGTTTAAATTATTTCACCTCTTGGTGTTTTTACAGATATCTCTACATCATGGTTTCAGGGCTTTGATTCTATAGTTCAAGAAAACTTGCAAGATATAAAGGAATGCGTAGAACCAGAATCAAATATGACTTTTTCTATTCTTGAGTGAATAGGATGTGTAACTTGTATGACTTCATTATCATGCCCCACCTCTGAAGTAGTGACGGCATAATCCTTCCCTTGTTCCTTTGGCTTTGGTGGCTTCTGACACTGATTACCCTTGAGAGCTCGAGGTTTAGTGCACTGGTTTTCATAGTTCCCTAGCTCCATACATTTGTAGCATTGATCCATGGGTGGTTCTCTCCTTTTATCGGCTACATTCTCCTTCCTTTTCATTTCTTTTCAACACTCTTGAGCATGGTGTCCATCTTTCCCATAGTTAATTCGTTTCCCCGTCCCATTGAGGCAGTTCCCATTGTGAAAATTCCCATATTTTTTGCATTTGAGGCGTTGATTTTTCTTCCCACCTTTATCATTAGATCCACCAGCTTGAAACTCCATCGTTATTTTACTATCGCCATAGCCATGGGACCATTCTCTAAAATCCATCTCCACATTGAGAGCACACTGAAAAACATCTTCATAACTCCCAAAGTCTCGAATTGCAAGAGACTTTCAAAGGTGTGGTTTTAATCCAATAAAGAATCTTTCAATTTTGCTATCATTATCGATAACAAAACCTGAAGCATACCTTGCAATCCTTGTGAAATTCAATTCATATTTTGTGATATATTATTCTTCTTTTTGGTTGATCTCTATGACTTCTCTCTCCATATTCATGCAATTTGTTTGTGGGAAGTACTTATTAAGAAACATTATCTTAAATTCTTCTCATTCCATCTCTTAAATTTTCCCCCTTGGCTTGGTGTTCTTAATCAAATCCCACCATTGATCAGGTTCTCCATCTAAACAATAAACGGCTAGAATCACCTTCTCCATCTCAGAACAGTGAATAATAGAAAATATCTTCTCCATGGAGTTGACCCACTGTTCTGCAACAACTGGATCAGAAGATCCACAAAACATCGGTGGTCGTTGTCGCATAAAAAATTCGATTGCTCGTTTCTCCCTATTTGGTGAAGGACGAAGTTCCCCATTATTATGGTTATTTCTCATAACCTGAGATAATTGGGTAAGCATTTCCATGATGTTTTGAACTCCATCTCCCAAATCATTGGGGATATTGTTCGGGCAGTCATTGCATTGGCCCTCGCAAGAGTTGTTGGCCTGATTTCTCCTGGTTCCCACCATTTTCTAAAAAAGAAATGGTTAGAACAAAACATAAGTAAAAAAGTCATGAATAATTTATTAATTTAAACAATTATACCAAAAACATAACATATGGGATCCCTTGGTAAATATTCTTGTGTGCATATTTTTATATAATCTTATACTAGATGTTTTCTCTAGGGTTCACTAATCCTAACTCCCAAATTAACTAAACCTTTCCTCTGATACCAACTATAATGACCCAGTCTTTTCTTACTTTACTATTGCATCACTTTAAAGATAAAAAACAATATAATTACACATAGAGGATCAAAAGGTTCAGTTTCTTCTGAAAACTATAACCATACATAACAAATACAACATCAAGCATAAACATTTTATTTATTTCTTCATCTCTAGCTTCTTATTGACATTTGTCCTCTCCTTAGTACATGTAGCCACCTGCGGATATACATCAATAGGGGTGATCTAGAGGCCAAGTAAGAGGTTATATAATAACATTATAGCATGGGGTGATCATAATCATGACAAAGGTCAAAGATAATGAACATGTGAGCAACATAAGTAAAAGACTTGAAATATGGAAATGCATAAAAATAAAACATCTTGTCTTAGTGGTTATCTACCACAAATTCTTGTGAACCAAGATAGAATCTTTTTCAAACATCATTTCACATTTACTCATTAGATTAATCACTTTAACCAATTCATTGGAGCGCTATATAATTCCAGGCGCACCCGTCACAATTAAACATTCATATTGCGCTATATAATTCCGGGTGCACCCATCACATCATAACATTATCATTTATCATGCATGCAACAATGAACATATGGAATATATTAACATAAATAACCAATGAAAAGCAATGGTTTTTTTTCTCATAATAACACATTCATAAACATTGGGTTCCCAAAAGAAAGGGGGAACAACAAACTTGATACAAGACCCATCAACCTTGAATGAGAGGTAAAAGTTGAGTTCTTAAGAGAAGAGTTCTTTGGAAAAACATTTGTATTGAAATAAAATTCATTAGAAAACATATATATCCTAGAAAAGGAAATAAAATGATGATCAAATTATCTTTAAGGAGTGACCATATCAAAAATGTAGTGAAAGAGGTAGAACCTGAAGGATGAAAGTTGTGTTCGAGAATTTCCCCTTACCTTGTACCTGAATGCCTCCTTCTCTTTAATGTCATGTATAATGACATTATATTCATGAATTATAAATTCCAAAACATTTTATATATTAATAGGATTCATTATGGTTTCATTATGTCATATTATGTTCCTTTGGATGACATATAGAGTTTAAAAACATTGTTTTGGAATGTTCGTTTTTATGGTTTTCTTGAGTGGTTCACTTGTATTCTTAAATTGATGTTTTGGTAGAACATGGGTAAACATATAGAACTGATATTACATGTTATTAATGATATTTAAGGATCTTGGATGATCTTATAATGAATAAAATTATATCCATGTGGATGAACAATTAGATATGAATTAAGTGATGGTTATTTGGGTCATTTTGGGCGGTTTTTGGATCACAACGAACTTGTTTTATCTTATAACTTAGTAATATGGACAAAGGTTATTTCCAGTACATTAAATAGAACATAATACATATAAAATATTCTGGATCCACGATAAAAATGGTTTCATTACCAGATATGAAGGTAGAAATGGAAGAAGAAAGTATGTCGTTCTTGAAGGTGATGAATTAACACCACACGAACAGCGTTCTCTTTTATAAAATAAAAGGAAAAGTGAAAGGGGTATGGATGATATAAGATACCAGTAGAATCATAAAATTACCGTATGTGTATAATACTGGAGTTACAATACAATTTGGATGAATATAGGTGGGGAGAGATCAAGAAATGAACTTGAAATTGAAAGGAAATTAAAGGAGAAGCGGGAGAGAAATTACCTCTTGAATCCTTCTCTTGAGAACCTATTTAAGGGCCTAAGCATGGTATTTTGATGAAACCAGAATCTCATGGACGTGGGGGATGGGATATTGAAGGTATTTGGGAAGAGTTTAGAGAAGTCTTGGTGCTTGAAAGGTGTGAGGAAATGAGGGTGTGAAGGGTGGCTTTTATAGTGGAGGGGAGAGGGGTTTCCTTAATATAAATTTGATTAGTTTATTATTTTCACACAAGAGAAGGAATAGCGAGTCTTAGACGACCAAGAATAGTAATTTTATAATTAAATCTCGAAAAAAGTGGTCTTACATCAGCAAAACATCAAACATGACCATATAATTAGCTTATTTAGCTTATTTTATAAATTACGGTATTTCACTATTCATAAAAAATTCATGTATCTCAGAAAAATACCAAAAATTTCCCCCCACCCATTTTTTGACGTGTAGAATCCAAAAGTGAGGTCAAATTTTAAAAAACAATATTCTAAATATTATTAATTTAATATTTAATTAAAATCATAATTTACTTAAATAAACAGTTTTTAAGGTTAAAACTGATTTTATAGTGCTTTCAAAAATTATGTAGGGTCTTATTAAATTAGCTAAAAACTATAATACAATGATTCGATAATTTATGAATACATTTTAGGGAAATAAATATTCTGTTAAATTAAATAATTATTTATAATTATTAATTTATGACTTACAAAATACCAAAACGTTTACTAAGGACGAATTGTCACTTTCTAAGATGTATATATTTTATTTAATTATTCAGAGGTAATGTTACTCTTATGTTCTATGATTTAATATTCGTAAGGGTCATATTACTATTCATAAGGGTATTTTACTATTCATAAGGGTAGGTCACTATTCACCAAAAATTATTTTTGTTTCATTAGACTCCAAAAATAATCTTGAACACAACCGTGTATGTCGAATTTTCAAAATTCCAAACATAGGGGTGAAAAAATTATGTTTAAAGGTCACTTATCACATGGTAGTTAATTATTTTGTGTTTTCATGTTGTTTAAGACATAAATATAATAAGGGAATTTTCCATTAAAAAACATTGGGTCGTTACAATAATTGAATCACATATGATATCATAAATACTATTAGGGTTATTTTATAAGTTAAAAATATTTTTTATCCCCCTATAAATGAATTTCGGTCACATACAAAAGAAATCAAACCAAGGGTAAGGGATAATTTTTCAATCTCGTTATTATTTGAGATTGTTATTTGTAATTATTTAATGGGGTATATTTACCATCCATATCCATGTTTAATAAATATATAATATTATTACTATTATTATTCTATTTTAATGTTAATTTTTTCCATTATTGAAGTTTTATTAAATAGTATGGAAGGAAACTTTCATTCATTTTCCATACGATGTACTTTTTGACTTTTCTAACAAGAGTACGAGAAGATTGTTTCTTTCACTTATACAACATGAACGGATTTTTATTTCTTCATAATGAATTATTTCCAACTAAATTATTTTTAACTAAATTACATATTATTTTGAGAAAAAACATTTTAGAAGATGAAAATATTTTTCATCAGGATTTATGTTCAAGTGTTTTATCAAAATTATTTTCCATCTAAGATGATTCTCTTTAAATAGGGTTCAATTTCTATACCTATTATTACTATGATTTTATTGTGTTAATTATGAAATTATATTTTATATGGATTATTTTATGATGGAATTTTGTTTAAGAATCACATTTTATTTCATGGGTTATGCTATGCTAAATGATTTATGTTTTTGTGGAACATGTATGAATGATTTCATTATTAGATGGGTGGGACCTATATCTCCATCTAATGTGTTAGGTAAAGATTTATATCTCATGATATAGACATGACTGGAACAACAAGTAAATATGGTTTACTAATATATGGCTGAAACAACAAGTAAATCTTATTCAGTAATACGTGGCAAGAACGACAAGTAAACCTGGTACAATAAGGGAATTTTTCAACTATGATGGTCTTGGAATCAATGCATTGGCTACTATGGAAATCATATTATGTGATTATTATTTTTTCCAAAATTACATGTTTTATCCCAATGCTATTTTATCATGGTTAATGTTCCTTTATTATATATTCCATACATACTACAAAGATTTATTTCATGGCCCATGATTTTGATTTTAAAAATTGTGTTCATGTTTTTACATTCTTAGGTTAATGTATTGTTTTATATTCTCAGTATTTACCTTTAATATACATCTATGCTCACCCGTTTTATGTTTTAATTTCCCCATTATATAAATAATGATTTTAGGTAGGAAAACAAAAGGGGAAGATATTTATGGGAGATGTTGAATATATTTCACCATGTTAGAAGATTATGTTCCATGTTTCCAAAGACTCTACACTAATACAGTCTTTGGGAGAATATTTGTGTAATGTATTAAGTATTCATCATATGAAATGTAATTTTCATGTACATCAATCTTGGTTCGGTAGGGTTAGTATTAGTGTGAAGGTTTAGTTAAACATTGGAAACTAGGATGGGAAAACATTAGTTTGATCCCTAGAGTTTTTTTGTGGTATGTACCTAAGGGTAAGCCTAATTATAGGTCACCGTCCTAGAATTGTGGTAATGAACATGAATAATCTTGAATTTAACCTATGATGTTAGAGATTAAAAGTGCTCCCCTTGATTATTTTGTTTTCCTAGTATGAATTTTCCACTCACATTATTCATTTTGGGTATTAGAAAATGACTGGAAATATGATGATTCATGTTAATGGATAATATAATTAACACCCCTTGAAAGGTGGATTATAAAAAATAAATAATAATTTAATGTATTCGAGCCATTGGATGGATAATATAATGGAAAATTGAATGCTATTATTCATTTGAAGCCAAATGAAATGGGAGTTTTAAAGTGAATCACTATTATTTTTAATCATCAATATCATAATGGGAAGAGGCATCAATATAATAAGAGAAAAATGTAGTTTCATGGTGATCATAGTGGAATGAATGTTCATGTATCCTCATTTAAATCATGTGGGATGAGGCATCAAGGATAATGTTTCAAAGGAAATGGAAGATGCTTTGGGTTTGGAAAATAAGGACACAAATACAATAATTGCAAAGTTAAAGGATCACTTAACACAATGGATAAGGATAGCTGTATTTCTAAGACATCAATGAAGGTTAAATGTTTTAAAAGTGGAAAGTATTTGCATTATGAAAACTGATTCCCTAAGGGAAAAACTCTTTAATGGAATCCAAATGGTTGAATGGTTAGTATTTATGTTGATGTTGATGAAGAGACTACAAATGATATGTGAGATGAATGATGTGTTGAGGAATAAAATGATTAAGCTCAGTCAACGGTTATAGAAGACATTGGAATGATTACATGATTATCAAGAATAATGGTGTTTATGTAATTTTGTGTTATTATGTAATAAATAAACATCAAAGGATTGTTACAATATGGGTTGTCCTTAAATATATTAAAGTATATGTATAATGATATCGGTAACTATTGAATGTTATTCAGATATTTTTGGAAAACACATGATATGTTCATAATGAAGGGAAATGATAAAAATAGATGTTTGATAGTATTATTGACCTCAGGACTCATATAAGGAAAAAGTGATATCATGGTTGGTTTATACAAATTTTTGGTATTTTTTGTGTGTGGAAAGAGTTAATATTGATAGAACAAATGTTTTCACTATGTTTCAATGGTAATTCATGTTATTCCCATGTTTCAAGAGAATACATGATTATAGTATTCAAATATTTGGGATTTGAAAACAAAGAACTACCTTATGAGATATGGGTTGTAAATGTTATGTTGATTTAGTTCATCTCATTCTAATGTTTTATATTTTCAGTTTTTGTGAGGATTGTATTTTTTCCCATTTATGGATAGTGTAATTTAAATTCCTATTGAATTTTGTAGAATAATGTATTATCTCACCATAGGAGGACTTATGCAAATTTTACTACCTATGATAACCTTTTTATTGAGATATATGGAATGGCCTTTCATTTTATCGCATGATTTTCTAACACTTCAAGAATGAAAAATTCAACTTCATTTCATTAAATAAGATATGAAGTGGAAATTGTTCAAGGCAAGAACAATGCTATGAATGTACCAAAATGAAGTAAGTTTTTATTCTCTTGAAATACTCCACAACTTTAGGGAAATGATCTTGAAAACCAAAAATTTTATCTTAGTACAATCTTATGAGATGAATTATATTGTTCCTTAAATGATCCAATATTTATGGATTTCTGGTTGTTAGCTTTCTCCAGACTTTTTTCTCTATCATTATCGATCAGAACATGATGGTTACATTTCTATTCCATTTCTATGTTTTCACTACACACCATTGGTATCCTATGTGTAAACCCATTGATGAGTTACATTGGTTGATCGTTATGTTTCTAACTTTCTTTTTTAAAATTTGGTTTTAGTATTCATTCTTATGATGTGGGTTTCTATGAAAGAAACAATCAAATAGTAAACTTTTTATAACCCTGATGAATTTCTAATTAAAACAACATTTTAATGGGGGTATAATATAACACCCTGAGAATTTATGAGATAGATTATTTTTAATTTCGTTTCTGTCTTATGTTGTATGATACACTATTATTAGATTTCTCTATACACAACACCATATTAGCTTGAAGTATACAAAGCACTATAGTTGTCTTATGTTACACACAATTTCAAGTTCTTTTGTTAGATTTCATTTCACAGAAAACAAAATATATATTTTGTTCAAAGTAGAAAAGAACTATGATTTGTTTTTGTTATAAGAAACACAAAATTAATCTTTCACTAAACTGTACACTAACTTGGATTGTTTTAGATGCAAGAACAACCTTCCTCAATAGCATTCATTGTACGCAGTACAGAGTTTCACTAAAAATGATATATTATTAAAATATTATTATCTCATTGGATATAAACTAGCTTATATGAATATTGGTCACAACATATTGACTTTTATATAACATTATAATTCATATTATGTATTTTCTATACATGATATAAGAACAAATTGTTTTTTTAGATAAGAGAAGTATTTTTCCAAAAATGCAGTTATGTCCCCTTTTCATGGAGCATCCATTTTAAATATAGTTTTAAAAAATTTATATATTATATTTTACAATGTAATGTTATTAATTAGAATAATGAAATCAAAATTTACTTCAGTTTAATTTTTTGTACTTTTCTGATAAAATTCATATTTTTATGAATAGTTCAAAATACTGCATTTTAATTCAAAACAGAATTTTGATCTAAATTATTTATATAGTTAGATTGTCTTTTTAAGTGGTTTTAATGTATAATTAGATTAATTTTTTGTCATTTAATCTAATTTTGGTCATTGAAGGTAATTTTAATTTTAAATTGTATATAAACACATGTTAATCTTTTGATAGTTTTTACCTCTTAAAAACACACTTTCTAGTTTTGAGTACGCGAATTAATTTCTTCCAATTATTTAACCTTCATTTAGAAAACTGGATTCAATATTTGGAATCAGAAGTTAAAAATTATATAAATTGGTCCATTTTATTTTTGTACATTATGAATAGTAACTTCATTAATTATTTTTATTTACCATAGTTAAAGGGTTAATTAGGTAAATAAGGGTAAATACAACATTGTAAAAATATAAAACTACCCTAACATGTGACTGAATCCTATTGGATGAATCATTGGCGACCAAAAAACCCTTATCTTGATTTTTTTGGAATATGAGAACCACTTGGGTGTGAAAATGATGTGTTATAATAATTAATTTACTGTAAAGTGAAATATAACAAAAACATGTATCTTTTTTACAAAAACAATTTTATTTTTGTTTATATAAATGATATATTCGGATATAAATAGTAATTATAAATATAAAAAGATTTTTTAGATGATGATATTTTATTTATAATATTTAGACACTAAATAAATAAATTTATTTATGACATAATGATGAATTCGTGATTACCTTATTAATGAAATTTTAAAATAAATGACATTTTAAATATTAAAATAAATATAATTTGAACATCTTTATATGATAAAAAACATTGGATGATATTTACATGTGAGGAATGATTTAATGCCTTTGTATCAAAGTAATCATGTTGTTATGACTTTAATGAAAATAAATTACTAAATAGTGTCAAATTTGACATAAATGAGTTTAAAAAAATACTATTTTATTAAATGATATAATAGTCCTAAAAAACTAATATTTGTACAAATGAATTATATAATGTTAAAAATTAATTTAGTGATTCACTTGTTGTTTGATTGGAATTTAATAGTTACTATAGTAACCATATATTATGAAAATTCAAGAAGATATAGTAAGAGTTAATGTTTATAACTAAGGGACAAAGATAAAATATAAGGTATATTTTGTGACCTAAACATGTATAAAAGCTATTGGGTGAAATTATTTCCATCAATAATCATATCAGATTCGAAATAAAAGAGCATTGGAACACTATAATCAGAAATTTAATTTATATTAAATTAATATTTAAGGAGTTTCCTAAAGTACCCCTCACCTCTCCTATAAATTGTCCCTTCTACTTATCTTTTATTCACTCCTCCAATTCCCTTTTGATCGACCAATACATACCCAAATATCCTCCCAACATCCACCCCCTTACTCCATGAGACCAAAATTTTGGAATAAAGCGATCATAGGGAGTCCTTTTGTGCAAATCAAAAGAATATACTCGATAAAGAGGTAATTGTTTCATCACCTCATTCAAAATTCTTTTCTTCTTATACTTCATCTTATTATGTTTTTTCAACAAAAATAATAATAAATCCAGTATCATATACATCATAATATGTTATTATAATTATTATACAACCTTATAATTCTATATATCCATCCTAAGAATAAAAATATTACCATGTCAACATACGTATAGCTTACCATCTCCACACTATGGTGTAATTTTATATTAAACAATACTTAATTTGGATGGGTATAATGATGAGTATAAAGGATGTAAATAATTAAAATAACATGAAAATTAATATTTTTAATTAATATACCATCCAATTACATACCATTTATCCCTTAAGTGAATGATATCGTCATTTTTGCTTATGTACGACCTACTATCTCCACTGCGCGATGAGATTCATTCCCCACGTTAACCATTCAAGAATGAATATAAATTATATATAATAAATAAGAATAAACAATATTCCATAATAATGCTTCTGAATTCATTTGTATATATATATATATATTCAATTCACTTTCTTCCATTAAATTCAATAAGGAAACATAAATATCATTCATGCGTACGTACGACCTATCATCTCCATGAACAGTGTATTACATTTAATATATATATATATATTAAATATATTTCTATATAGAATATTTATGGTATATAAATCATGATTTACATTCTTTATGTATGTAAAGCATGATATAAGCAATAATATCATGAATAACTAGTCAAAACACATACGACAAATAAAATGATTATTACCCTAAACACTACTTTAACATGGAATTGATAAATAAACCGGTAATATAAAGTTATTGGTGAATCATATTTTAAATCATTAATATTATTATGTTTTTTTATAAGTTAATAATATTTTTAAACCCACTATAATGTAATTTCAGACACATACAGATGAAATTGGACCTAAGGTCAGGAATAATTTTCCAATCTCATTATAATCCGAGATTATTTATTCGTATGTATTTACCGAGGTATATTTATCATCAACATCAATGTTTAATAAATATATAATATTATTTCTGTTATTCTAATATTTTTTAAAGTGAATTTTACCCATTGGTTAAGAACTATCAAACATTATGGAAGGAAGCATTCTTTGATTTTCCATTGGAGGTACTTTTTGACTTTTTTTTTGTAAGAATACAAGATGATTGTTTGTTTAACTTATGTGGCATGAGAATATTTTTAGGCCTTAATAGTGAATTATTTATATATTCTTCCACTACAAGATTTCAAGTTTATTTTCAACTAAATTATTTGAATTTAAAATTCCATGGTATTTTTGATAAAATAAAGCCTTTTTGGAGAAGAGAGAATATTTTTCTCAATAATTATTTTTCAAGTGTTTTATAAAAATTATTCTCCATCTATGGTGATGGACTTTAAATAGGTTTATGTTTCTATCCCTATTATTAATATTTATTTAGTGTGTTAATTATGAAATGATATTTTATATGGATTATGTTACGATGGAATGATGTTTAAGAAACCCATTTTATTACTTGGGTTATGCTATGATGAATGATTTATGTTTTTGTAACACCTGTAAGAATAATTTAATTATGAAATTGGTGGGACCTATATCTCCCTACAATTCATGGAGTAAAGAACTATATCTCATGAGATAGACATGAATGGGACAACAAGTAAATCTGGTGGAAGAATATAGGGCTGGAACAACCAGTAAATCTGGTTCAGTAATACGTGACTAAAACAGCAAGTAAACCCGATTCAGTAATTGAATTTGTCCACTATGATGGTCTTGGAAGAAATACCATGTCTACTATGGAAATTATATTTTGTTCTTATTTTTTTACCCCAATTCCATGTTTTATTATAATTATATTTTTTCATGGTCAATTTTCCTTTATTATCTATTCCTTATATACTACCATGATTTATTTCATGACTCATGATTTGGATATTTAAAATTATGTTAATGTTTTTACATTATTATGTTTATGGTTTGTTTAATTTTTTCAATGATTATATTTACTGTTCATCTAAGATCACCCATTTTAAGTTTTATTTTTCCTAATATATAAATAAAGGTTTTAGATTGGAAATTATAAGGGGAATATCATTATGGGAGATTTTGAAGATATTTCACCAAGTTAGAAGATTATGTTCCAAGTTTCCAAAGACACTAAACTAATACAGACTTTGGGTGTGTATTTGTGTAATGTATTAAGTATTCAATGAATGAAATGTAATTTCCATCCACATCATGTTTGGGTCATTAGAATTGAAGAAAAGAGTATTCTAAGATATGTCAAAGGAACAACTTCACGTGGGTTGTTATACAAAATGAATACTGATATGAAGTTTCTTGGTTATGATGATGCCGATTTGGATGAATATTATAATAATGGAAAATAAACCTTAGGAGGAACATTTTTCTTCGGTGAATGTAATGTGAGTTGGAATAGAAAATAACAAAGGTCAATAACTTGGAGAAAAACAGAATCCAAATATGTTCCAACTACTTTGTCTTGTACTCAAATTTTATGGATGAAAGTTTCATTGGAAGATTTTAAAGTAAATTTTTTTAAACCATTGAAGATACTTTTTGATAAGAAAACTTCAATTGATATTTATAAAAATATTCTCCAACATTCATGATTAAAACACATTGATATAAAATTTTTCATTATAAAAGAGAAAGTTGTTGAAAGAGATCTTTTGCTGTTATACATTTCAACCAAGTATCAGATTGATGATATCATTACAAAAGAAATGATAAAAGAAATGATTGTGGAATCGAGGATGAAAATTCATGTTCATCATCCTCCCTTGTCTTCCTAATCCTCATAATTATGTAACCCCCACTATGTTTTTGATTATGTTGTCAATGGGGGAGAGAAAATAAAAACATTCTACTTTGTAATAAGTTTTACTTATTTTTATTAAATTTATCTAAAGATAGGGTTATCATAAAATGGGGCAGATAAAATGTAAAGTGTGAGTAAAAGATAAATTTGAGGAGGATTTTATCATTACATCGCCGAAATTTTTTCTTTAAATCGAGGGATGAAATTATTTTAAAAACATTATGTTAACATGTAGTGTGGTGTTAAGAAACTCTCATTTGAAAAATTCTATGTTTTGACAAAAGTAAAAAAACATGAGTTGCATACAAAAAGATGAGTTCTAAAAAATTATAATAGTTAAAACATTTGTTAATAAGTGTTATCAAAAAATCCAAAGGAGAAGATTGAATAAACATTGTGATAAATTTTTTTAATAAAGATTTTGTATTTATTGACAACTAACCTTTTTTGTTGAAGAATATTTTTGTAATTTAGGAATTTGACCCAGTTTATCATAATGAAGATGTTATATATACAAATGTTTCCAGACCTAGGTTTTTGTATTATACTGCACTAGACATAGAAGAATTCAGGAAGATGAAGTTGTTGATTAGAATCATTATTGTATTCAGGTCGATCGACATGACACTAAAAATAATCGGAATCAAAAGAATCAAAGAAAAAATTTATTATTTGTTAGAAGCCTGTATTTTCCATATTCAGAGAAAGAAGGAACATGATAATATAGGAATAATGATGATTTTGAGTTATAATTAATGAATTTTAAGAGTTAAAAAGAATGACGTTGTTGAGTTATAAATAAAAAAATTTCTTAGATAGAAGTTTATGGTTAAATAAGTTGAATTTTTTTGAAGAGTTTGGTTGAATAAAGGGATGTTAGGAGTTAGTAAGCTTTCATAATTTCTAAAACTAAATCATATGATGCTTTTATGGACATAATGTTCTCACAAATCATGAAAACATTCCTAATAAAATAATTTTAACAAATAGTGGATAGTTTTGAAGAATTTCAGAGTTAGAAAATGGAAATTCCAAGATAATGGGAATTCCATCATAATGGGATTTGCATTGTAATGGGAATTCCATCGTAATGGGAAAATATATCATAATAGGAAATCCATTTTATTTGGAAAATACATCATAATGAGATGAATAAGAAAATAAATCGTAATGATATGATAAGGAAAAATCATAATGAGATGAGAAAGAAACAAATTGTAATGAGTTGAGAAGATGACATATCATAATGAGCTAAGGAATGAAATAAATCGTAATGATATTAGAACGAAACTGATCATAATGTGATGGGAAAGAAAAGATCATAATGATATGAGGAAGAAATAAATTTTAATGAGCTGAGAATGATATAGATTTGAAGAGGTCAAACATTAAATTCATTTTTGTGTAAATCTCGGAGAAATCTATGGATGATTGAAGAAGACAAATTTGAATTTTAAATGTAAGAGATTTTTTATGTTTTCAAATTTTTGGAAGTGCAGAAATTTTTCATGTTTACTACTTTTGTTTTCCAATTTCCCTATAAATAATTTCTCAGACCATTCGTTCAATTGTAACTTTCACATATGCACAAAAGGTGGAGCGTAATAGAATCCAATGTGAAAGTTACCATTTTATTGAAGAAGAATTGTATTGAGAATTCTATTAGAGTTTGAGTTTTTTAGATATATAATGAAATCATCATATATAGAGAATGAGATCTATATCCATCATTTTGAGAGAATTGGATCCAACGTCATTGTTTTTAGAAAATTGGATTTAACATCATCTTGTTGAGAAAATCATATCCAATAACATCAGATTGTGAAAATCGAATCTAGGTAAATTAGACAAAGGATTCTAATTGATCAATTGTGGTGTAGTTTCAAAAAATGGATTTATTATTCTTTTTGGAGAAATTGTTTTACAAGAAAACATTATAAACTGATTTGAGTCGGTATAATCTTCCATGACATGAGATAGAAGGTGTCTAGTAGAAGTTGGCACAAGTTGTATTAACTTCTTCATAATAGTTGATTTCCATAGACTCACAAGAGTGGAAATGGAAAGAATGAAGGTACTCACACTAAGGACAAAACTTTTAATTCTTGTTTCCTTTACATTACTTCCAAATTTTACATGCATTATCATTTAAAAAAGTTCATAAGGAAATAAATATTAATATGTTGTAGGGGTTATGTTTCCAAAAGTTCTGGAACTTATAAATAGATAACAGATGATTTAACCAACCTTTTTAGTTGTTATTTTATCCATTGTAACTTCACATTTTTTATTGTCTATAATTTTTTTAGACCTCATTTGTGGTGACTACTTGGGCTTCCTGATCGATACCCGAATAGACTTTATTTTTTCAGAATAGGATAATGGAAAATGCACTTTGTTGGAGTAGACTTTATTTTTAATTTCCTATTTTAGACACTCGACACGTACAATAGTGGCATGTTTCTAACTTTTGTTTGACATTTTATTTTCTACATTGTTATCTTGGCATAGTGGTATCTCATTGTGGAATATATGTTTCATCTACTATTGTTTACTTCTTCTGGTGTTTTAATTTCATATAAGTGGTCATAGTATCCCCATAATTGACTTATCAAACCCTCGCTGCTAGATGACACCCTCTGGAATACAGGCGGGTGCACCTAAGGTCATGTGATGGTCTGGCTCAGGGCACCAGTGTGTGTCACCCATGATGGAATGTTAAAAAGTGGGATTAGAGCCTAATATTATTTTCTTTTTATTTTGTTTTACAATTTAGGAAATATATATAGTAGACTAGGAAGAGTGGCGAATTATTAATGAGCTCGTGCATGGGAGTTTCGTACCCATGTATGGGGGAAAATCTGAGTACCTATGGGTGGGATAGTTGTAATTGTTATTTGTTGTTGTAGTTGAATATTATTTCACCTTGGGTGACACACTTTTTTCGTGTGAATATTTTTTTTAATAATTTTTTCTAATTGACTCGTGGACAGGTGTTGCATGAGAGTGGGTATACATGCGTCATTCTAGGCACTTTGGAATATTTTGTGACTTGCATTATCTTAGACATGAACGGGAAATATAGTTTTTGGGTAAGTTGTTGAACATAAAATATTTTTCTTTTCCTGTAAAATTGAACAGAAATTGGTGACTAATATCAATTGGAAGTGGTAAATGATGAAACAATGTGAATAAATGGGATTCAAATGTGAACACAATAACTATGAGAATGATTTTACCCTCGTTAACCAAGATGAAAAAGAATGGCTAGGGGTAGTGAAATCACCCTAGTGATGACCACTTGGAAACTCTAAGGGAAAGGCTTGATGTGTTTATTCCTCTATATTAAATGAGATAATGTTTTGTTATGAGTCCTTATATGTGTTTTTGGAATTGTAGATATATGCCTCCATGATGATGCTTGTTGAGAGGATGGCAAGAGGTTATGGCTGGAGGTCCTTCACCAGCAATGGAACCTGAGTCACTGATTGTTCCAGGTGAGGAAGAAGAGGAGTAGTTCTGGGTTGAATTTTCTTGTTTTATGAAACTCGTGGGAAGATACCTATGTCAAGTTGAGAAGAACATTTATGACCCGAAAAGGGAGTTTTAGTGATAGCACCCTCAGAATTTTATTGGAGAGGGTGGACCTGAGGTAGTTGAGTTCTGGGATGAGTCTATTGAGATGATACGTGACCATTTGGAGACACCTTATTAGAGGACAGTAAAGTTGTATACATATATTATATGGGGATCATCATAGAATTGGTGGGAAATTCAAGCGTAGACTGGATAGACTAACGGTATATTGTGGATGGAATTCTTGGAGGGGTTCATGGAACTCTTCTATCCAGAGACGCTAAGGATGGAGAAAACAACTGAGTTCATATAGATGACTCAAGGGAGTATGATCATGATGGAATATGTTGGATGCTTAACAAACATTCAATGTATTATTATAGTATTGGCAGGTGATAAGACAACTATTGCGAAATGTTTTCAGGGTAGACTAAAATGTAATATTAAGTCCCAAGAAAACTTTTTAGGTTAAAGAAGTTTACTTAAGGTGGTGAATCAATATTTCATAGCATGGGGGAACCTGAAGAAGACATACAGTTCTAGAAAGGTAGTTGTTACTATATGATTTGGGGGTGAAACTTCCAAGAGTAGGAAGAACTTTTATAAGAACTTTACCTTGGTTAGTGGGAAGTAGAGTGAAAAGATAGAGGTATCAGTTTCACTGGACCTTACTGGAGTGATTTTTCACTTGTGTGGTAGGAAATTTCATTATCATTTACATTATACCCAACCGCAAATAGAGTGAAGATATTTTGGCATGATGAGGTACTTATAGAGGTTCTATTGAAAATAGTGACTGCAAGTTAGTGATGGAGGGGCCAGGCAGAACCAAGGTGCAGGAAGAAGATCTTCGACACTATATCAGGATAGTAGCTAGATTTCTAATATTCTAGGCCGTATAGGTGGCCGACATGGTGATTTTGGGAATGTTATACATTATCAACCGAGTGGTGAAACTCAGGGGAGTTTGACTGCATCATAGGGAAGAGGGTCAGTATAGTTACATGTGGGGAATTCTACACTTGTGAATAGTGACGTTGGACCATCTATAGTGAGAGTTTCTATTATTATATCTTCTAGATTAGTTATGTCACGACCCGAACCAACGGTGCTCATGCCGTGACTCCCCAACCCTGCCTCTTATAGGCCAGGGGCTACTGTCTAGCACCGAGTAGGCTATCACACAAAAGGGAGGCATTAGCCTATGGTACCTGTACACACGCACCCACATATACCTCGATGAAATAGTACAGAAATATAAAATACTGAAAAGAAAAATGCATGCATAAATCTATCCCAAACTAGAGTACAACAAAAGTAAAAAAGAGAAAAATAGGGCCCACCAAAATAAAACTACAAAAGTGTCTGACCTGATCAGAAGGAGGGAAAACACTGCAAAAACACTTATTGGAATGCTCCTCAGCACAGCTCCGATAAGACTCCACGGTCAGTCCCACTCACTCAACTCTGCCTACTCCGGGTCCTCCTAGGACTCCGTCAAAAGTCATGTGGTCTGCACAAGACACATGCATGTGTGGGAAAATCCCATGCAGGGGTGAGTATAAAAATACTCATTAAGAACCCCAAAAACCCAAAACCAAAGAGAGAAACATCAAGACAACAGTCCTCCCATCCCAGCCAAAGGGAACCTAGATGAGAAAGAAACTCCATCTCGCGACCATCCTCGGCTAAGCACAACTATTCAGCTCATCTCGGGTGTATTCCCATACATACACCATGAGAAAACCAGATATACTTATCTCTCACACTAAGTCACATGAGGTACCAACCTCACCACCAACAATGGTCCACAACTAGGAGAGTACACTCCATGATCACTGTCATCCCAGATGACACTCGTCCGAGAGATACACTCCATCGGGTCCAACACAAACATCTCAAACGATCACCCGAGAGATCACGCTCTTCAGGTACCGTCACTAAGTAAACCTCGCTGAAACAGCATAAACCCCAAACTCTTCGGATAGGGGATAACTCCTAGGGTCCGCTAGGGGATACCGGAACCGACACCCGTATACGAAGAACTCACAGATAGGGGATCACTCCCAGGGTCCACTGGGGGATACCACAACCCGATCTGGCATTCGTAGATCTCACAGATCGGGGATCACTCCCAAGATCCACTGGGGGATACCAAATCCTGATCTAGAGTTTGAAAGAAACACGTCACTCAGATAGAGGATCTTCGCCAGCGGAAATGAGGTCACAATGATATCGGAACCCTATCTGGTATAACTCGTGATGTATGGGATCGAACCGACGATGCACCGACACTAAAGAAACTCCTCGCTGAGTAGGGGTTTGTATAACCAACGATACCACAACCCTACTAAAAACCTCATGCTGAGTAGGGGATCATATACCAGATGATTCCATAAAACTACTCAGCATGGCCCATTAAGTAGGGGATCATATTCACGATGATGCCACAAACCCTATGAGGTTAACGTGCTAGATAGGGGATCACTGCCCATGGATAAGTGGTAACAGTGATACCAAGAACCCGATCAAGGAAAACGATGCTAGAGGATCCCGCTCCGGGACCACCGGAGGGATGCCACAACTCTAACAGAGTAAACATCCCATCAAGTAGATCACAAAACTATACTAAGGTTATGATGCCACGCGAGCCCTCGTAGGAATGAACCAAGGGAGTACCCTTAACCACTGCTCGTCCAAACGTCGCTAACGCGACCAACCCGCCACAATTCCACACCGCACACTTCCAAGGCCGATACCGAGTCACCATCGTGATCCTCGTGGAAACAAACTTAGGTTAGGCTGCTTACGCATCGGAAACAGAAAACTGGTGATAAAGGAACTATTCGTCGTAGATAGCCCATGTGGGGATGTCACAATGATCCCAAAAATCATCAAGTGGATCATACCACTGCGATCCCCTCGAAAAAAACACACGGGATGGACTACTCCATCATCCCAAAAAGTCACCCAGTGAAAAAGGTACTATTCACCAAAACCATCCAAGGTGGGGCCCACACCATTATCCTGAAACTCATTGAACAGATCTCACCATTATGATCCTCTCGGAAAAACACACAGGATTGACTATTTATCCGCTAAAATCAGACTCCTAGTGAGAAAGTTGTGTTTCTCTATAAATGTCCAATCCCACCCTTATGGGGTCTTCACCCCAAACTTAGTCCCAACACCCATAAACCATCATGAAAAGTTCACCATACCTTCAGGGTCTCAACGCCACTAATGTCACGTCAATTGGACGCATAGCATAGAAGATACAACTGCCCGAAGTTGAATAATAATAAAATATTAATATTTTATTCGATGTTTCAAGCTCCCGGGCCACGATACTGATTCATAAAACTCCCAAACCCACCTCAACGGGTTCAAATTATTTCCAGGGATGCATCGCCGTAGAAAGCTCACGAATCCGACCCCTAGATTGCAAGAAAAGAGAGTTTTAAAACCCCCGTGTACAAGGAGGGGGCCGGACCGGCCTGAACCGGCCGGTATGGCCGGAGACCCTGTGCTGTATAGAGATCCTCTCCACTTCCATGGCTGGTGCGCTGCCGTCTCGAGTGTCCAGCCGCTGCGTGCGGCCACAGACCTGTACAGGACCGCCAGCGCCGGAGCTGCGCTAGTGGAACTTCAGCGGACTTCCGGGGTCACCCCGGTGGTTCGTTTAGTGATATGTGACCTCCTTCGCAACCCTCGAGACCCGATCATCCACTCTATGAATAAAAAATAAATTAATTCGAAAAAAAAACCAGGATCGGGGAATCAATACTCAAACCGTCCACCTCGCGGGAGAAACGTCGAAGCATCGCGTGCCGAACGATTCCCTGAAGCTCAATCCGCTGTCTATCGGCACAGAAAATAGACGGTTGTGGCTTAATTCCGCGAAGAAATGGACGAGGTAGGGGGGTTTCATATCCACATGTGCATAGAAGGTTGGGGAGATGATTTTTTTTTAATAAAAATCTCACTCAAGCTCCCCGCCAAAAAACCTCAGACCCGACACCTAGAACCGACGAAAATAATGTCACTCCTAAGGTAAACACGACTTTGTAAATGCAACGGCCGACTCAGATTTTGGATCTGAAACTCTATTCAGAAGTTATATGAGTTTTCTCTCATAAATAAACTTTTCCATTTATTAACAAAAACGCCCCTGGTGTATTTTCTCCATAGTAGGTTCGTGCTCGCAATGTTTTCACCCCTCCTAGGTTAAATGACCCACTCCGGATGCAACCATTTGCTCAAATTCTCGTTCTTAGCCACCATTTAAGAGATATCATACCCCTTCCCTGTGAATAGTATAAAAACACAAAATTTATATAAAAATAATTTCGGGCACATTGGGCCTCAAAATCGCACGCTGTCTTCACACCTAGCTCTGGAATTATTCATAGAAATATTCCAAAGTCTGGCAGGGACAAAACCCGAGTCGCTACATCCACCACCCCCCTTAGAACTTTTCATCCACAAAAATCCATAAGCATAAGGAAAGCAGTGGGACTCTCAACTAGGTCTCCCATGCTCGTGAGTTTTCCAACAAACGCCCATTCCTGAACACATAAGTCAGAGGGAATCATCCACTACACCTCAACACTATCTGATTTGGGTGGAAAAGACTCACTTTCATGGTTTTGATCCCATATCAAAAATTTTCCCATTGGGGGAAGGATCCCTCTTCCTCATGCATTCTAAGCACGTCGAACAACTCCCAAACAAGGTTTTACCAACGCCCTGACCAAACCGTGAGCAAGAAATGGAAAGGATAGAGTACTGCTACGTAGTGTCTATCAAAACTACTACAGAAAGTAGAAAAGACACCAAGTATACCTCGATCCATCTGTGAAGCCTCTGGGTCAACAGCCTCTAGGGAATGTAGATGTCCTTGCCCTTGCCCTCCAACTCCCTGAGCTTGGCATGGACCACCTGGGGGTGGGGGTGGCGGAAACTGATATGTCCTACCACCTCCTACAACTATACCAGCTCCATCGCCACGTCACCGCCCTACAAACCTCATTGCTCGAGACATTTCCTCTACCAAGGTGTTCTGTCGACCGACTCCCTCTCAGCAGCACGACGGGTCAGACAATCTCTAGCAAGATGTCTCTGACCGTTGCAAGAGTAGAACCGCCTCTCCTACGGCTAACCAAAACTGCCCTATGAGCCCTTTGATCCCTAAGCCTCATATCCGCCTTCCTAGGGTTGCCTCCTGAAACGCCGCCCACGTCCCGGCCCCTGAGTCTGTCATCGGCTACTAGATGCCTATCTGACTGACGAAGTCTTAGCTCTCACATGACCAGCACTAGAGGGCGGTATCTGCTCGTCCACAAAGCTCTCCACCACTAAGTCCCTCTCTAGAACTCCAGCATAGGTGGGAAGACATAAATAAACAACACCTGCCCGGATTTTTCGGCGTAGGCCCCGCTCGAAAGTCTGATCCCTAAAGAATGGGTCTCAAACCATATCCAGGGAGTAGCACAATAGGTCTGTAAACCTCGTTGAGTACCCTAACACATTAATTCCCTCCTGTCGAAGCTGCCGAAGCTCCTGGATCTGAACTGACCTTAGCGTCACCAGATAGAACTCTTCTCTAATGAGATGCTCAAACTATACCCTCTTGAGCATCTCCTCGTCATGGGACCGCATCACCAAACTCCACCATCGCACGACCGAACCATGTAGAAGGCTTGCTGCAAGGACTCCCATCAGATCTGGATGTCTCCTCACTAGGAGGAAAACATGGGTGACTGATTCGAGCTATTCATCAGCTGCCAGGGGACTGCATCACCCTGAAACCTAGAGATCACTGCCTCTGGAACTCGTGCAGCGCAATCAGCCTGTGAGAAACCTCATCCTGCACTGCCGGAAAAACCAGCTGCTCGAGAGGTGGTGGCTCCAATAGTGGACCACCTGGATGTGTAGCCTTAGAACCCATGCCCTATTCTATAGCTTCTACACGGGGTGGATCCACACCACAATCCTGCAGTGGAACCCTCAATGGATTTCATCGTGCAAGAATCCTGAAATACAATCAAGACGCCCCATAGTCAAAGAGTATATCTGGAGAGCTGACTCAAGAAGAATAAGGGAAACCCAAAAACCGAGTGCTATATAATTCATGTAATGTTATGTCCCCACGAATAGTGTATGAATGTCCCACATTGAAATCCATGTTATCAAAGACCTGGTTTATGGATACGTCGGTCGCCGTACCAACACTGGAGTCCCTGGCCGGAAATTCGAACTCAAAACACCATAACATTGCCACTCTGCTACCAATACCAAACTCACAGCTAGTCCAGCTATGCTCTGAGATCCAAAAGGCGGAACCTCCTCCGATACCACTCTTCCATGACCCATCCCAACGGGTTCCAAGCCATGACTCCCCATGACTACCTCTAATAGGCATGGTACTAGAGTCTAGTGTCGAATATGCTATCACACACAAGGGAGGCACTAGCCTAAAGTACATGTACACACACACCCACATACACCTCCATGAAACAGTGCAGATATATATAAAAATGAAAATAAAAATTCATGCATACATCTATCCCAAACCAGAGTACAACAAAAGTACAAATGGAAAAAACAAGGCCCACAAAATCAAAACTACAAAAGTGTATAACCTGCTTAGAAGGAGAGAAAACACTGTCAAAACCCCTGCAGAATGCTCCTCGGCACAGCTCTGGTAAGACTCCAGAGTCAATCCCACTCACTCATCTCCGACTGATCCGGGACCTCCTGGGACTCCGTCCAAAGGCATGTGGTCTGCACAAGACACAAGATTGTGTGGGAAAAGCCCGTGCAGGGGTGAGTATAACAATACTCCGTAGGCACCAAAAAAACCCAAAACCAAAGAGAGAAACTGCAAGACAACAGTCTGCTCAACCTAGCCAGGGGAAACCCAGAAGACAGAGAAACTCCATCTCATTACCATCCTAGACTAAACACAACTAGTCATCTCAACTTGGGTGTATGCCCATATATACACCATGAGAAATCTAGATATACTCAGCTATGCACCAAGTCACATGATGTACTGACCTCACCAAAAGAAATGGTTCACAACCAGAAGAGAACAATCCACAATCACTATCATCCAGGATGACACTCGTCCGAGAGATAAACTCCATTGGGTCCCACACAAACATCTCAGACGGTCACCTGAGAGATCACGCTCGTCGGGTACTGTCACTGAGGAAACCTCACTGAAACAACATAAAACCCAAACTCCTCAGATAGGGGATCACTCATAGGGTATGTTAGGGGATACCAGAACCCACACCAGTATACGAAGATCTCACAGATAGGGGATCACTCCCAGGATCCGTTGGGGGATAGCAAAACCCGATCTGGAATTCATAGATCTCATAGATAAGGGATCACTCCCAGGATCCGCTGGGGGTTACCACACCCCGATCTGCCCCTTGAAAAAAAAACATCACTGAAATAGAGGATCGTCGCCCACAGAATGGTGGTCACAATGACACCAGAACCCTATCTGGTATAACTCACGAAGTAGGGGATCAAACCGAGGATCCACCAAACCTATCGAAACCCCATGCCGAGTAGAGGATTGTATAACCAACGATACTGCAACCCTACTAAAACCTCATGCTGAGTATGGGATCGTATACTTGGTGATGCCACAACCCTACTGAGCGCGGCCCACTCCGTAGGGGATCATTTCCCGATGATGTCACAAACCCTATGAGGTTAACCTTCAAGATTATGGATCGTCGCCCGTGGATAAGCGGTCACATCGATACCAAGAAACCGATCTAGGGAAACGATGCTAGAGGAACCCACTCCTGGCCCACCGGAGGCATTACACAACTATAACAGATTAAACATCCCATCTAGAGGATTAAAAACCTATACTAAGGTTGTGATGTCACACAAACCCTCTTAGGAATGAACCATGGGAGTACCCTCAACCACTATTTGTCCAAACATCGCTAACCCGAGCGACGCACCACAACGCCACACTGCGCACCTCCAAGGCCGATACCAAGGGCACCATCATGATCCACGCAAAAAAAACACTGGATAGGTTGTTTACTCGTCCAAAATGGAAAACTAGAGAAAAAATAACTATTCACTGTAGCTAGCCTATGTGGATTCCATACAACGATCCTGAAACTCATCAATCAGATCATACCACTACAATCCCCTCGGAAAAACACAAGAGATCGACTACTCGATCATCCCAAATGGTCACCCAATGAATAAGGTACTATTAACCGAAACCAGTCCAAGTGGATTCCACATCATGATCCTGAAACTCATCGAATTGATCGCATAATTGTGATCCTCTCTAAAAAACAGACAAGATCAACTATTCATCTTCCAAAATCAGACTCCTAGTGAGAAAGTTGTGTTTCTCTGTAAACGCATGAACCTGGCCTCATGGGGCCCGCACACCAATATCGGTCCCAACACCCGGAAACCATCCAAAAAATTCCTTCTTACCATCAGTGTCTCAACGCCACTGACAACATGTCAATCAGATGCACTGGGTAGAAGATACAACGTCCCTAAGTCGAATAATAATTAAATATTTATATTTTATTTGAAGTTTCTATCTCGCGAGCCATGATCCCAAGACTAAAAACTCCCAAACCCACCTCAAAGGGTTCGCCTTATTTCTAGGGTCACCTCGCCATAGACGGCACGTGAATCCGTCCCCTAGATTTCAAGAAACAGGGGTTTTAAATCCCCCGGGTAACAGGAGAGGGCTGGACCAGTCGGAACCGGCCAACAGTCGGCCGCCGTGCTCCGCCGTGGACCGTCGCAGGTCCACCAGCGCCGGAGCCGTGCCGGCGGAACTTCTGCGGACCGCCGGGTTCACCCCGATGGTCCGTTTTGCGATCTGTGACCTTTTGTGTGACCCTCTGTACCCAATCATCCATTCTACGACAAAAAAATGAAGAAATTCGAAGAAAAAATGGGATCGGGGAATCAAAACTCAAATCGCCTAACTCGCGGGCGAAACGCCAAAGTTTCTAGTGTAGAATGACGCCTGTGACGCCCTGAAGCTCGATCAGATGTCGATCGGCGCAGAAAATGGATGGTTGCGGCTCGATTCAGCGATAAAATGGACGCAAGAGGGGTGTCATTTCCCCCTGTGAGTTGAAGGTTGGGGAGAAGGGTGGGGAGATTTTTTTTATTTTATTTCTTTTTTAATAAAAATGTCATTCAAGCTCCCCGCCAACAGGCCTTCGACCCGGCACCCGGCACCGACGAAAATTATGTCGCGCCTAGTGTAAACATGACATTTTAAAGGCAACGTAATACTCGTATTTTCAATCCGATACTCTGTTCGGAAGTGATTCGAGCAGACACACATAAATAAACATTTCCTTTTATTTACGAAAACGCCCCTGGTAGCTTTTCTCCACAGCAGGCCCATACCGGAAATGTTTACACCCCACCTAGGGTAAACGGCATGTTCCGGACGCAACTAGGACCTCAGATTCCCGTTTTGAGCCACCATTTAAGAGATATCACTCCCACTCCAGGTTCATAGTATAAAGAAACTTAACATATTTATAAAATTAATTCTGGGCACACCGGGCCTCAGAAGCACACTCCATCTTTTCACATAACTCTAGAATTATTCATAGAAATATTTCAAAGTCTAACATGGCCAAAACCCGAGTCACTACAGGTAAGTTCCTTATTTGACATTGGTTCCACTCATTCTTTTATATCTTCTAAACCTGTTAATTGTTTGAGACTAGTAGTGGAGTTTGTGAGCTGGAAAATGACTATAGATACTCCATTGGAAGTGCAGTTTAGGGACATCTATTTGTACAAGGTATGTTCTCTCAATGTTAGGGAATATAATTTTCTTTGGGATATCTATATTCTCAAAATGATAGGATTCATCCTAATTATGGTAATTGAATATCTAGTCATATACCAATCACACAATGATTTTTATCCTAGGAGAGTGACTTTCACATCTCTTAAGGGTGACTAGTACATTCACTGTGGAGAGTGGGATATCCAGGTAGGCCGAGCTGGATAAATTTCATAGCAACTGAGAGAGATCATAGCCTAGGTATCTTGTTCATTTTTGTGTGATGGAGGAGAAAATACTGACATCATTCCACTAATAGTATCCAGGTTTCATGTTATTTTTTTGAAGACTTTTCTTGGTTACCAGTAGAGAGAGATGTGTAATTTACCATTGTGCTCATGTCGGGGGCTGATCCAATGTTTTTCCACCATATAGATAGGACTGATGGAGTTTCAAGAGATCAAGACTCATCTAGAGGAATTCGAGGACAATGGATTTATCCATCTAAGTATGTCACCATGGGGATTTTCTATGTTTTTTACAAAGAAGGATGGTGGGAGTTTTCACTTATGTGTTGGTTAACATAATTTTAACTACATTTTTGTGAAGAACCATTATCCTCTTCTATGTATCAATGATTTGTTCGACCAGTTGAGAGGATCTAGTTTTTTATAAAATATTGACTTGAGATTGGGGTATCATCAGTTGAGATATTGGACTTCTGATATAATGAGGACTACTTTTATTAGTAGGTATGGCCTTTATGAGTTTCTCATAATACATTTTGGGTTGACAAACACACCGATTGAGTTTATGGCCATGTTGAAAAAAATATTCCATATTTTCCTCTATCAATTTGTGGTTCTATTTATGGACAACATTTTGGTTTACTCCTTAATTCCTGATGATCATGCATAACATCTTGACATAATTTTGAGTACACCGAGAGAGAATTAGTTATACACCATGATATCCAAGTGTCAGTTTTGGATTGAAAAAGTACAATAATTAAGTCACATAATCTCTAAGGATGGTGTGTCAGTGGACCCATATAATGTTTAGGCAGTTGTGTCTTAAGAGTAGCCGAAGAATGTGTTTGATATCCATAGTTTCGTGGGGAAAACTGGTTATTATTGGAGATTCATCCAGGTCCTTTCCCAATTCGAAGGGCAACATATGTTCTTGAACAATAAGGATATAATGTTTGAATTGTCAGGATAATGTGATAATGATTTCTAGGAGTTGAATAAGTGGTTGACATTGACAGCAATCTTGATCCTACCTTAGCCATGTGAGGATTATACAGTGTATTGTGATGTTTCTGGAATCAAAATTGGAGTTGTTTGATGCAAGGAGACCAGGAAGTGGTGTATGGGTCTTGAAATTTGAAGCCACATGAATGAAACTACCCTATGTATGACCTCATGTTTGTAGGTATTGTTTATTCCTTGATTTGTTGGTGGAACTATACTCCGGGAGAGAGGTTTACGATGTTTACCGATCACAAGACCTTGAAATATATATTTTAACATCGAGATTTGAATCTTCAGCAGTAGATATGGGTTGATTATATGTAATCTTTTGATTTTGATCAATCATATATTCTCAAAAAAGGAAATAATGTACCAAATGATTTAATTAGGATAACTCCGACTTAGATGTCTCACGAGTTTAGTGCTAAGTGGAACACAATGACTTTGCTAGTTGAGATGCAAATTTTGGTCCAAGAGAGTCTTGAACATATGACTCTCATATCGGTTTTAGTGGAGTATACTATTTTGAGATGGATCCGAGATAGACAGTATGAGGATCTATATTGCTTGACCTTGAGAGAAATCCTTGAATGTGGCGAGACAACTTCAGATTGATCCATTGATGAGGATGAGGTTATATATGTCAGAAAGTGTGTTGTTGTTTCTATGAGAATATAAGAATAGCTGATGCATGAGTTTCATGCCTTGAAGTGGGTAGTGCATCCATGTTTGACAAAATTTTACTGTGACCTATGTCGATAGTTTTGGTGGTCGGGATTGAAAAGGGAGACATAATGGTTCATGATATGATGCTACACTTTTCAGTAGGTGAAGTTAGAGCATCAATGACCTGGTGTTCTTCCACATCTGATACCAATTTTGTAATGGAAATGGGATAATGTGGCTATTAATTTTGTTGGGTGTCTTCCGAGAATGCCTAGAAGAATGATGTGATTTTGGTTGTTGTAGATCAATTGATTAAAGTAGCACAATTATTGCCTATATGGAAGACTTACTCAGAAGAATAGTTGAGAGAATTGTATGTTTGGGAAATAGTTCTTCAACACGGGGTGCCTCAGATGATTGTTTTAGACCATAATTCTCACCTTAGTTCGCACTAATGGAAGCGGTTGCAGAAGATTCTCGGTAGGCAGGTATTATTGAGTACGACATTCCACCCAGAGAAAAATGGGAAATTAGAGCATACTATATAGGTTCTTAAAAATATTCTATGGGCATGTGTTTTATACTTTACTGGGTCGTGGGAGAAAAAATAGGCTTTAGTGAGGTTTTCCTATAACAACAATTATGAGGAAACAATTCAGATGAAACGATATGAGGCTCATTATGGTAGGCCATGTAGATCACCTCTACACCGGATGGAGGTAGGTGATTCCGAGTTGGTGGGACCGAGTCTCGTATAAGGGATTCCAAAATAGGTTCCACTTATTTGGAGGCCTATGTAAACGACTAAGAGTGGATATATGTCATATCCTAACAAACATTGATTAACCATATAGTTTATAGAGAGTGATAATGTTTTCTTTTGGATGTCTCCTATGACGGGTCACCGTTGGATTCACAGACTGGGCATGTTAGTGCCCAAGTTCATTGGACATTTTGAGGTTGTTGATTGAATTGAGATGGTGGCTTACCAATTGTATCTTCCACAGAAATATAGTGTTATTAATGATATTTTACATGTGTTAATACATTGGAAGTATCACCCCAACCATTCTCATGTGATTTTTGTGGATGATCATGAGATAGAGCTAGATGCGTCCTATAAAGTGAATATGATACATGTGTTGGATTTCAGTGAGAAAGTGTTATGGGGAAAGGATATTCTTATAGTTAATGTATTGTGGAAATAGTTATGAGGTTTCAATAGCCTCATATTTTCCACTCCGAATTTTATAGAGTCATGGGAGTTCAACTCGAGTACGAGCTATTATAAGGTAGAGAAATTTTAAGATATCGACCTTTTTTGAGTTGTCTCAAACTTGTTTATATAATGTTTTGTTTATTTCTGAACATTTTTCATTTTTTTATATCCTTGTGTGTGTTGGGGTGAATTTTAATAAAAATTGTTGAAAAAAGGGCTATGAATGATTGGCATACACTTTGAGCAAACTATGCGCCACAACCCAAGAAATCGGGCATCCCTGGATAGTGGGGAATCATACAGTTGGAACATGGCTTGCTAAACTATGCACCCAAAAAAGATAAATTCTGAAACCCTAAATCAATAGGTTCATTGTTGGTGTATGGTTAGGGAAAACCCTATGCCCCTACCCGGGAACATGTGTGTGGTATTTTTAAGTTCCCTAAAATTAGTTTTAAATCCACATGAACCCCTCAAAACATTCCTTATTAGACCCAAACTTGGACCCTTATAGTTTTTAATGATATTATGGTTTCCATAATGGTATACAAGTCCATCCAACATCCCTTATTGGTTATTCAAAGCCTAGATCAATGATCCACACCTCTCTCGGTAAGTGGATCTTATCCACTTGGTTTCCCATTCATCATCCTTCCTTCTATTGTTATTTTGGGTGGAGGGTATGTTCTATTTTTATAGATCTAGATCTATATTGGGTAAATATAAATCTATTACTGTGATTATAGATCTATATTTTAATAGATATTGTTTCTTGATTTAGGGTTTTTAGATTCAAAGATAGATCTAGAGCGTTGTGTTTCCAACATTTTGGGGATTTCAGTTGGGCGATTATTCTTCGATGAATTGATGTAGGTGTTCTAAAATTTAATTCCCATAGTCAAGGATTTTATGTGTGTATAAATTTTTTAGAATTTATTGTAATATTTATAAATTTAATTTCTAAATTGGGTTAATTAAGACGATCAACTAATTTATCGAAGCATTGTTGATATAGATGATTAATTGAGGAATTAATCATGAGACGAAGGGGTTTTACAGTAAGATAATTAATTTGGGAAATTGATTATAAGATTTAGGAATTTTAATCATGATAATTAATCTGGGGATTAATTATGAGATATTGAATTAGATAAATTGATATTATTATTTTTGAATTAATTATGTGCTTTTGATATTATGATCTAGATAATTAGTTGCGGGATTAATTATGAAGAGTTGATATGTCTAATGAGATAATTAATTTTGGAAAATTAATTATGGGATATTAATTATGATATTAATTAATTAATTGGTGAATTAGTTAATCGGATTGGCACACATAATTAATTGGGGAGTTAATTAAGGATATTGATGGAGAAAACTAATTGGTTGAATTAGTGCTGAAATTGGAATGATTAGTTAATTGTTGAATTGAATAATATAATTGAAGTGAATAATTAATTATTGAATTAATTAATGATAATTTAAATATTTAGTTAATTGTTGAGTTAACTAATGTATTTTATGTATTTATCTAATTTTCAAATTAGTAATGGAATTGATGTGGTTAAATAATTGTGAATTAATTATGTGTAAAATAATGGGAACATGGACATTAAATTGAGATGTATATATAGTTACATGGTCATTATCATTATGTGTAATGGAATGGGAACAATTCAATTCAACCGAGAAGTATATATGGTAACATGGCCATTATACTTACGAGTAAAGGAATGGGAACATTGTCATTCAATTGAGGGGTAAGCATGGTAACATGGTCATCATTATTATAAATAATAGAATGGTAATAAGGTGATTTATTATGTGATGAAATAGATAATGGTAACATGGAATTGACGTATGAATTAACGAATGCTATCAAAAGGTACTCCAAGATATGGACTCACTTGAAAAAAATTTGGGCTCCAGCATGAGTCGAATAAGTAATAGTGATATGATAGCACCTTCGAATACATAGACCTCTTCGATGACTCAAAGAAGGTATTAAGATATCATATTACCTAGAAAAGATTCGGGCTCTTAGATGATCTAAAGCTATCATTGAGGTACGGGTGTCCTTGGGAACCCTTGATTTAATGTTGATAAATAAAGAATAAATGATAATGTGATATCTATTGATTTATTCATTGTACATATTTCTTTATAGAACTACATACATTGTTTATTGATTGGAATTTTCTTAGACACCGTTGGTGGTGTCCTACATAGTTGTATGCACACCCTAGTCAGAATTCCTGATTGGTATATAAATAGTCTTTATTTTTTGAAGTGAGTATAAGGGCAAATTCCCTGTGTTAGATCGTTGATTTGGGGAAGGATCTTGGATGAGGGACCCGAATGCAGCTCAGGACCCGCTTGGGAATCGTTAGTGTCTTTATTTTTCAGTTTACATTTTATACACATGATACATACATTAGTGGCATGTTTTCTGCATTTGTGGGATAATGCATTTCCTTCATTATTATTTTGTCATATTAGTTTTTCATTTTTATATATATGCTTCCACTATTATTTTTTACTTCTGTTGGTGTTTTTCTCTGATAAAAGAGGGTATAGTCTCCCCATGATTGGCTTATTATACCCTCACTACTATTCGGTAGCCTTTGGTGTATGAGGAGGCACATGTGAGGTAATGTGATGGTTCATCTCAGGGCACTGGTGCATGGAACTCGGTCCAGATCATTACACAGATACCATCACTTCAAACCCTTTATTCCCATTCCCAGAGAGAGAGAGATATCTTCCTCCAAGATATTTTTCTATACGCCCAATGTGGGAGGATACCAACATTGGATTCGTGGGAAAGCTCTTGAGTTAATATTCTTTGAATCATTTAGATTCTACATATTTATCAAGGAAACAACCTATTCGATCAAGAATTTACTTTTCCTTTTGATATTGTGGAAAATGAATTAATTTATTCTAACCCAGTTGATCAATTCCAAAATACATAATAACGTAACTTTCCCTGCCTGAGGAGACCATGAAAAAACACAAGCAGTGCTAAGAGTTCGAGCACCATATCAACATATAGATAGAAATTTTAACACTATGAAGTCCAAACAACCCTAGCATCAGGACAATGAAAAATGGCATGTAAGGTGGATTTCAGATCGACCATGCATAAAGGGAATAGAGGAAGGGTGGATTCCAACAAAAATATGCCACTAGAAGTATTATACCTTTGGAGATACTTCTATGAACCAAATGATCTTCCATATCACATCACCCTCTTGGTTTTTAGAATCGATAGATAGCTTATAAACATATTTTATAGAGATCATTCTTGAACACTTTTTGTTCTAGTAATTTCTACCATTCCCCATATTAGTCACACATGGAATATTATTAATGATCTTTCTATGTATTTTGTTAAATATCCTATCATGTTTTCATAACACCATTCATTTTATGATTTGTTAAATTGGGAACACACTATCACATCCTCTAAACCACGGACCACTAGGGACATCTCTAGAAGACTTTCATCATCGGGTAGAAAAAGGGTCCTTCTAAATTTTGTTGATGGAGCCGTCCCTAATCCTCCAAAATATCCCACGATCAAGAAGTTCATGACACCTCTAGATTATTTTCTGGAGTAAATTGGAGAATGGGACTAAGACCACATCTCATAAGTCAAAGTTGGTAAATTATATGGATTGAAGGATCTGAGCATAGAGGGAGTTTGGGTGTTGTAATAGCCACCATCCTTGCTTTACCAGAAGGGCAACATTGAAGAGGTGAAGGTCACAAAAACCCATAACCTTATATGCTTTAGGGGTGAATTTTTTTCCCAAACCTTCTAGTGAATCTTGTTCCTCCAATTATTATTACCCCAATAGAAGTTTGAAATATTGGAGTAAATTTAGTCGATAACCGACTCAAGAAATTTAAATAGGGACATGGAATATCCTAGAATCTCTTGACCCACTACCTAAATTAGTGTTTCCATCCCTGATTTTGAGTCCCTCATGTTTGTAAAAACAAACAACTTTTTTAATCCTATAATTATTATTGGAGAGAAAATATTTTTTTGATTGACCAAAAATCATGGGGAGCCCAAAGTATTTTTTATGTTTATTGACCATCTGATTATTCTAAACATGGTCAAGCTTATCCTTATTATTAATAGGAACTCCCAAATTATTGGAAATTTTATGTTTATACATGTTAACTGATTCCAAAATTTCCCCCTATAAATATGGATCAAATGAAAAATGGAAATATATTATTCATCAGTGGCCATTGAGAAAATAAGTATATCATCATAAAAAGAGAGATGATGGGCATACTTAAATAGAAAACACTTACTCAATGGACAGATTTTATTTTCTATCGATGAAATAATATGACAGAAAATATCATCCAATAAAATAAAAAGTAATAGGTAAAGAGGGTCCCCCTTCTAAAGGCCCCTAGAATGGGTGAAGCTCTGAGTATGTTTCCCATCGATTTTTATCATGAAATACATTGATGAGATGCATTTCAAGAAGAAATCATTCCATCTAGATCTAAAAACCCATTTTGATCAAAAAAATAAGGAAGGTTCATTCCGATCAGTCATAATTCTTGGTTATATTGAGCTTTCGTTCCATAATACATCCTTTTTCAACTGATTGAGATTTCATGGACTGAAATACTTTGTGAGAGATAATATCACTATCCGTAAGGATCCATTTGTGGATGAAAGAACCTTGATTTTCAGAGATAATAGATGTCAAATAGAGGTTAAGGTGGTTATCTAGGATCTTATAAGAAAAATTTCACAAACTAATTGTCTTGAAGTTAGAGGCCAAAATTGATTTTTTATTTTTTGGTATGAGGGTAATAATTTTTTCATTATGAGTAGAGATATTTATTTTCCTCACCCATAGATCATTCATAAGGGAAGAGATGTTCGGTCCAATAATATGTCTCAATATTTTGAAGAGAAGGGCATAAAATCCTTCCGACCCTAGCACTTCAGTTGAATGGATTTTCTTGAGCCCCCCAGAATTTTCTCATTAGTGAAATCAAGCATGACATGTTGATTCATAGTGCATGACACCACAAGTTTAATAGAAGAATCAATTTCAAATAAAAAGGTAGGTTCTCTCTCTGTGTAGAGATTTTGGAAAAACATTACAAAAACACATTTGATCTCTATTTAATTGGAAATAGATCTTCCTTCAGTATTGTTCAGGATTGAGATGGACTTCCTGTGATGTTTTATAGAGGCCCTCTGTAACATCCCCCAATCTGGAACTCTCTCATGTGGTTGGAAAGGGTTGGTTATGGGAACTGATGCACTCCTCCCCATATGCTAGAGGTTTCCAAATAGCTATAATGGTGTGAAATGTATAGTTGGGAGACTATGACCTCGAGTATGTAATGTCATTTTAGAAGTAAAAAAATCATATTTAAATGGAAAATAATAATCAGAGTAAAAATAATAATAATAATATGTGTAAAAGATTTGTGAAAGACAATAATAAAAGGTAATTGAATAATTCAACAATAGTAAGGGAATAATGTAAGGATATGTTGGAATGTAAAAAATGTCATGATAGAAAAAATATACATGAAAAAGACTAGAAGAATCAAATAAACTACTCAAATTCTCAAGTCCCAAAGCCCATGTTAGACCCATCTCCAAACTCCATCCTAGCAATAATCAATAAATCAACAACAAGGTCCTCAGACCTTATCCAATCCTATATCAATCAAATCTACTTGGGTTCCAAACAAAGAAATAAATAAGGTGTGAGTTAAAATTAGAAGGTCAACACTGCTATGTCTAAACAAAGCAGTTTGATAATAAATGTACGCAATAAAGAGATAAAAATTGTTTAATAATTAATTCAACAATTAATATAATACAACCATAACCTATTTTGGCATCATACTAGAATATGTCTATGAATGTCTTACAATAATGTCACCCACCACCATATAACCAC
The DNA here is from genome assembly GCA_963277665.1 of Viscum album. NCBI lineage: Eukaryota > Viridiplantae > Streptophyta > Magnoliopsida > Santalales > Viscaceae > Viscum > Viscum album. The sequence continues at coordinate 785,701,161 of OY728161.1, forward strand.
GGTAAATAACCTTCTTCGACACCATGAAAAAATATCTCTAAACATCTCTTATAACTATTCCAACCTCAACCATAAACCCATGGTATAGTCACAAAAAACATTCCATGTCAAATCCCAATAATAATTACAACATTTCAAGGTCAATGAAATATAAGCATTAAATCATTTTCAGTTCAAATCCCTATAAGCATTACAACATGGGACTTGGTGGATACTTCTCTCTATAAGAATTACAACATATACATGCACAAGTTCCTGGTCCTAGCCTGTTATATAAGATTCTCAAGATATAACACATTCTCTATTATAAAACATGGATATCACAATATCACATTATATATCTCAATGGTTAAATATGAAATTTACCATTATCATTTCATAATACACTTTTTAATTCAATTAAAAATTGGTTAACAATTATATCAAAATTGATAAGCCACCGTATAGGGATTCTATAACAAGATATCACCCTAGGTCACATGTCCTTATAAACATTATTTAATCTATTAGCCAATTATAAAATCATTTTAAACTAAAGGAATTATAGGTATAAAATCATTCAATTATTAAATGAATTTAGGAACCCACAATGAAGTTACAATTAAAATATTTCATAAACATTGAATTATCAAACCAAAGGGTTAAATTTTAGACCCCCTACCTTATACTGATGATCCAAAAATGATTCATACGACTGTCACCTATGAGGAAGAAGGAAAATATGATTGAAAAGAAGTTCCTTGATCAAAAATGGTCTAGATAAAAACCAACAATGAAATTGGGTAAATGGATTTCACCACATCATGTTGCGAAGAAGGATGAAATGGAAAAAACCTAACCAAAAAAGAATTACAAGGGATTGAATATGGAAACAGAATGTTTGGACGGGGTTTTGGCACTAGAAAATTTCTCGGAGAATTATATATGGTCATGTGGGTAGAAGCAGAAGCTGAATGGATAACGAAATTAGCCGCAAAACATGCTTAAATCCATGGGTTGGGAAATTACACATCATTTAATGCAATTACACATTGTGTAAATGTTTTTAATGGTATACACCAAAAAACCCATCATCTAATATTTAATTAATTTTATTCCGGAACAATTATGCGATGTGTAATCCCCTGACATGACATGTAAATGATCTGTAGTTTAGTTTTTCATCCAATTTTTTATTTTAAGCAACCCAAACCAATTTTAAGCTTTTTAACTCACCAAGAACCTATGAAACTCTTAAACCATATATATCTAGACTCAATTAATTCAAAAAATCATACATACTTAAAATTTAGGTCATTTAATCTTACAAATTATCTTCATCTTTGAATATGACTCAACCACCAAGGCTTAAATGAAGAACTCAGAGAGATACATACCTGAAAAAAATCAGATCTTAAAACCTCCCCACATTATAAAAAATCATCCCCGAGATAACCCAAGAAACACTATGAGTATTATATGAACAATTATGACTACAACGATCATATATTAGACTCCATATCCTAGGTATCCTTTAGAACATACTCATACTACCACTGCACTCAAAGAAATAGTATAGTATGACCCCAAAGATATTTCTCACTACGATCCACAACCTGTATTAGATGATCCTCGATGGATGAATCAACACAAATCTCAACATCTACTACATCTATCACATGGGAATGGTCTGGATGATATCTTTGTAGTTGCGACATGTGGAACGTGTCATGCATGGAACTATAACATTGTGGAAGGGATAAATGGTATGCTTCTTGACCGACCCTTACCACACTTTAAAATGAACCAAAAAACCTGGGTTCTAGCTTTCCCTATTTCATAATACTGTACTTCCCCAACCTAGGTGAAACTCGATGGAAAATATGATGACCAACCTCGAATTCCATAGGTCATCTCGGATGGTCTGCATATGATTTCTACCTAATCTGCATGGTCACCAACCATTTTCTAATCAATTGAACCTGATAAAATTTATCCTATATAATACTTGGACCAACAAGAACTGACCCACCTGCCTCTAGACAACAAAGAGGAAAATGACATGAAATTCCATAAAAATCCTTAAAAGCTTCCATTTTTATTGATGCCGAGAATCTATTATTATAAGACTACTCTATGAGTGCCATATGTTTCTCCCAGAAACCACTAAAATCCAAAACATAGGCTCATACGACATCCTCTAAATCTTGAATAGTCTACTCAGATTGACGATTAGTATATGGATAATTGTTAGGTCCACAAGGTTGAATACCCTGAGAGGGGGTGAATCAGGGTACGACTAATTTAAAATTAAAGTCTGTTCTGATCTTGTTTTACTGTTAAGAAAAACACTCTTCTCTCTTTCCTGCTTCACAAAAAAAATAGAATGTAAAGCAAGCACAGTACACAACAATTTTACTTGGTTCACCACTAAGTGCTACGTCCTAGGAGCATACGCCGACAGGTTTCCGGTCGTACCAAATTCCACTAAACTTCCCTAGCTGTGGATTACATGGTTCGGGAACCGTCGCTCTATCCCAGGATCACTACCTTTACAAGGTTTAGGGTCAGATCACTACTTTCCCAAGGGTCACTCCCTGTTTCTCTCTCTCTAGATCACTGTCGGTGGAGAGGATCACATTTTCTTCTTCCTTTGCTCACAGCGTCAGAAAGGATCCACTCACAGTTTATAGACCTGTATGCCTCTTAATTTTTAATGAAGAAATGCATCCTCTATTGTATATAGATGCTCTGTTGAAGTCCAACTTTAACCCGTAGATGAATATCTCTTTGCACAGAATGTAGAGACCCGAAGCCTGACATACATGGACATTACATTACATTTGCGGAATACTTAGTACATAACAAAAACACACACACAAGGATCGTAATAGTTTAGTGTCTTTGGAAACTCGGAACGTAATCTTCTAATCGTGGTGATAGATCTTCAATATCTCCCATAAAGATCTCCCCTCTTTTTTTTTACCTAAAACATTTCTTTATATCCTGGGGAAAATAAAACATAAAAGGGTGAGCTCAAATGCTCAGTAAGGGTAAACAAAAGAAAAATCAATCACATCATATTCATAAGAACATAACTTTTGGAAATCTTAACCTGCAAAAGAGAGCATAATTTCATAACATGGGATAAATCATGGCAGTGAAATGTAATCACAATAATCATAACTTAAAACATGAAACTTTGTGGCATTCACACATAATCATAGATAATCATTTCTTGTTAGTCAAGACTCATTGCCAAGACTATCTTAGTGGACAAAGTCCCTTTCTGAATCGAGTAACCCTCATTTCAGTCCTGTTTCACTGAACCGGTATAACCTACCATTCCAGCCATGTCTATCTCATGAGATATAAAATCTTTACCCAATGCATTGGAGGGAGATATAGGTCCCACCCATCTTATAATGAATCCTTTCTTATGTGTGCCACATAATCATAAACCATACATCATAGCGTAACCCATGTAATAAAAATGGGATTCTTAAACAACATGACATCATAAAACAATTCATATAAGATAAAGGAATTCATAAAAATATTTCCATCACAACATAATCAAATCCATGTAATAATAGGGATAAAAACAGAACCCTTTTATTATCTTAGATGGAAAATAATTTTGATAAAATACTTGAACTTCATTCTTGAGGAAAATATCCTTTCTACTTCAAAAACCTTTTTCCCTTTCTTAATATGTCATACATCTTTAAACTAAAAGAAGTTGATTAAAAATAAACTTGACAACATGTAAAGAAAGCTTCTTGGAAATAATTTTTTTTAAAAATCCATTCATGCCGTATAAGTTAAAAAAACATTCTTCTCGTACTTTTGTTGGAAAAGTCAAAAAGTACCTCGTATGAAAAATGACAAAAGATTCCTTTCATATCTTTTACTAAAAATTTTCCAAAGGGTAAAATAGGCTTTAAACGATTTTAGGTGGATGGAAATAATATTACATATTGAGGAACCATGGATGTGGATGATAAAATACACCCCAGTAAATGCCAATGTATAAACAATCTCGTATAAAAATGAGATTGTGATATTTCCCTTACCTTTGGTCCGACTTGCTTTGTAAGTGTCCGAACCTCTTGTATAATGATTTAAATCATTTTATTGACTTATTCATTGTTATTATATCATATATGGTCCAATTATGACTTTATATTACCTGTTCTTTTGTAAATTCATGTTAAAGTAGCGTTTTGGGTAAAATCGTCTCATTTGTCGTTCGTGTTTTTAACTTGTAATTGTTAATATGATTACTTGGATCATGATTACTTATATCCAGAATTTAAAACATGATTAATATATAATATATATTCAGAATATATATATATATATATATATATATAATATCGATAAATGGAATGAAATACACCGTTCATGGAGACGGTAGTCCGTACGTACGCATGAACGCTGTTTTCATTTCCTTATTGAAGTAAATGGAATTAAGTAGATGACATACATATAAATTTACATAAATCCAGTATCATTATTATGTCATATATTTCATTAGTACTTATTATATATACTTTATAATCATTCATGAATGGTTAATCATTGAGAATGAATCTCATCGCGTCGTGGAGACGGTAGTCTGTACGTACGCACGAGCGATGATATCGTTCCCATGGTTGTGGAATTGTGTTGAAGTGTATGTAGACTATTTCAATATCAATATAAATTTATAATAATAATATATAGTTACTCAATACACCATTATACCCATCCTATTAAGGTGGTGGTGGAAAATAGATTACACCACGGCGTGGAGACGGTATTCCGTACGTACGCACGCGCGGTGATTTCATTTTTCCGTAGGATGGATAGAAGGTGAATTAGGGTTGTTTCATATTTATAATAACATATCAGTATGTAAGTAATACTGATGTTATTACTTTATCATGAAACAACTAAATAAGAAGAAGTTGAATAAGAATGAAATTGAAAAGATCGGTAATGGATATTACCTCTTCTTTGAAACGCCTCTTTGAATCCTCCACTTAGGGAACTAAGATTGGTCTTTGAAGAAGACCATGACCTCTAGGATTATTCTAGGGAAGTGTAGAAGGGATTTTTCCGGGGTTGGCCGAGCTTGAGTGCTCAAATTGGTTTGAGGAGGAGGGGGAGGAGGTGCCCTTTTATAAGGGAGGAGAGGGGCACATTAGGAATATCTCAAAATATTATTTTATATTAAAGTCAAAATCGGTTTATAATGGTTCCAAAGGGACTTATTTCGAAGCTAAAGTGGGGATGGGTCGAAATCCTATCAACCAATAGGATTTAGACAAGTTTAGGTTATTATTTTAACCTTATCAATTAGATTTAACTCTAAGTTAAATAATTTAACTTTTACCGTGTCTTTTTGTTTTCTTACACTATATGGTTAATACACTTACTATAACATGCCAAACGAACCCCAAATTGTTTATTATTAAAATATATATCCTTATCTAAGTCATTTTGCCGATCCTTTGATTTTTAGGAATAACATAACAATTAATAATATAATATTTGATTTAAAAACTATTTTGTGTCAATTTTGACACTATTTGATATATGATTTTTGTGAAAATCATAACAGAATTATATGTTCGAAAAAAGTTGATTAAATAAACAATAATATATCATAGTAACCTATAAAATTAGTGAAATTCATAAAAAGTCTCAAATTACATTTATTTTGGTGTTTATAACATCAATTATGTCAATATTTCATTAATAAGATAATTACTGCATCATCATTGTGTCATAAATAAATTAAATTATTTAATGTCTAAAAATTATAAATAAAATACCATCATGTATTAAATCTTTTTATCTTTCTAATGAATATTTATAGTCGAATTTATCTTATGTATAACCCCATATTAAAAATGATTTACTTATTAAACTTTGATTTTAACTATTTTAACCCTTCTTTAAATAAATTAATAATAAATGTCCTAATCTAATCCATGTGGACCTAAATGGTCATATTTTATTCCTAAGTTTGTTTTTGGTCGAATTACACTTGTCCAATAGAATCAGTACATGTGTTAGGGTAATAATAATATCATATTTACCCTTAGTTACCCTATTTACTATTAACCGTGGTAAAAAAAAGTAAAAAGTTACTATTCACCAAAAATTATTTTCATCTCATTGAACCACATTTTAGTCCTTGATATTAACCGTGTCTGTCGGATTTTTGAAATTCAATTCACAGAAGCGGTAAAATTAAGTTTTATGAAAAATTCAGTTTTTAACCTACCACTTAGTGGTTTCACTATTCATCAAAAATTGAAAGTTTTCAGAAAAGTACCAAAATTTCACCCTAGGCTATAATTGATATTCAGAATTCAAAAATGATTTCTATTTTACAAAATTCCCAACATATAAGTTGCATTTTATAATTAATTTCCGCTGTCACAACAAATAGCGTGTTTTTAAGAGATAATAACTATCAAAAGATTGACACTTGTTTATAACTGGTTTAAATTTGAAATTACATCCAATGTCCAACATTGTATTAAATTGTAAAAATATATTCTAAATATACTTTAAAACCACTCAAATTAATAATTTAAAACTATTAATTATTTCGATTGAAAAAGTTGTTTTTAATTAAAATTTAGTAATTTCCACTATTCATCAAAATATGAAAGTTATCCGAAAATTACCAAAATTTCACCTTAGGATAAATTCGATACTCCTAATCCATAAATGAAGTCCATTTTGAAAAATAAAATTTACAAAATTTCAAAAAGTGGTTATTACTATTCATAACGGCTAGTTTTAATAATATCTTAATAGCATATCGTTGTTTAGCGAAACTTGGTGTTGCGTACAACACAAGCTATCGTGGAAGGTCGTGATTGCGTGTAATTCAAGCCAAGTCAGAGATGTGTGTTGTGAAAGCTCTTTTTGGTGTAGCGTATAACACAAGACATTAATGAAATAAAAAAGAATATTTTTCATAAAATCTCGAGGTGTTACATTCTACCCCCCTTAAAATGAATTTCGCCCTCGAAATTCGTCAGGGGTTATAAATGGTTTACTATTCAAAAGTTTCTTTAATAGAAACCCACATCGTAAAAAGGAATACCAAAAACAATCTTTAAAAAAAAAAGTATGAAACGTAACGGTTACCCAAATAAACTAATCACTGGGTTTCCACATAGGTGAAAATATAGATATGGAAGAGAAATCTAACCATCATGTTCTGATGGAGAGTGGTAGAGAACATGGCTATGGAAAAGCCAGCAATCACAAAGCCATAAATTTGTGATGATCTAAGGTACCATCTGATACATCAGATATAAGATCACTAGGACAACATTTTTGGTTTTCAAGATCGTTTCCCTAAAGTTAAAGAATTTAAATTAGAATAAATACTTACTTTATTTTGGTACAATCTCACTGTTGTTCGTGCCTTTAACAATTTCCACTTCATCTCTTAAATAAATGAAGTTTAATTTCTTATTCGTGAAGTGTTAGCAGATCTTGTGATAGAATGAAGGGTCATTCCATCTGTCTCAAACAAATGGTTAGAAAAAAGTTATTAAATATACATAAGTCATTCTATAGTGAGATTAATCATATATGGTTCCTAAAATGGACTTATACTTCATATATCATACTGCTTAATATAATAAAACTAGTTTCTACTAAACATGGACTTCTTGTAGGCCGGTGGTAGGCGATAAAGGCCAGTCGCACTTCGGTTGTGGGTTCGATTTCCACAGCCTTGTCTGACGCGATGGGTTGTCGCCCGTCCTGCAAGTTGTCCTTTTTCTAAAACTACATTACTATAACATCACATAAATAATATTTAAAAAAAAAGTTCTATCCTTAAACAATACTAACTTATGTCCAACATAATCCATTCCAACCTTTAGGCTTATCCATAATACTGCAGTCCAATCTCAAAACATAGTGAAAACGATTACCAGAGATTTAACACCATCGTCGATCCCCATATATCATAAGATATGTTTTGTTGGTCACATTCTAAACATTCAAAGTCCTTAATCATGTATTCTATCGAATACCCATTGAACCTTAGTGAAATCATGAATGCAGTTAAACGTTAACACTTTCCACATACCAAAATCCTCAAAATTCTTTATAATCAAACCATGATATCACTTAGTCCTTATATCAATCATGAGCTCATGAATACTGTTAAACATTTCATTTTCTCATTTTCCCTTCATTATGCGCATATCATCTTATTTCCAAAAATATCTCAATCACTTTGAATACCACATTAGACCAATACATAAATATTCCAATACTCCATGATACAACATTATTTTGGAATCCCATTACATAAACACTTAATCATTCCACCACATCGTTGTCATATTCAACATCGCCAATAGTGATCGCATGTGACTTCCCTTTATCCTTTGCCTTAAGTGGTTGCTCATGTCGATCATCACTAACCCTTGGAATAGGCCATTTATTAGCATAATGCCCCATTTCCTTGCACTTGAAGCATTGAAGTGTTGGTGGTGCGTTCTCTGCAGTGTTTGCTTTATTCACATCATTAGAAACCCTTTTTCCATTACTTCGACACTCAGCTGCTCAATGACCTTCTTTTCCACACTTTAAACATTTTCTAGTCCCTTTAAGACAATCTCCACCATGCTTCTTTCCACACTTTGAGCATAAGGAAACATTCATATTCTTTTCACCATTATTCTGAGATTTCTCCTTGAACTCCATCTTTCGTTTCTTGTCAAAACCATGAGATGGATATGTAACACCAACTTCCATTTCTACCTTGATATCACAACGCACAATTTCTTCATAGTTACTGAAGTCTACTATAGCTAATGCCCTTCGAAGACTTGGTTTTAAGCCACTAAAAAATTGATCAAATTTACTTTCAGGTTGGATGATAATGCCAGATGCATACCTTGCAAGTTTTGTAAAATTTGCTTCATATATTCCAACAGATTCATCATCCTTCTGCTTCAGCTCAAGAAACTCCTTTTCCATCTTTGTTCGAAGAATACGAGGGAAGTACTTACTGAAAAACAAGTTCTTTAACTCGTCCCATTCCATAGACTCAATTTCATCTCTTGGCCTCGTATTCTTGATAAGATTCCACCATTGATCAGCTTCACCTTCCAAACGATATACTGCTATGATGACTTTATCATGTTCAGAACAGTGAAGAACTGAAAATATCTTTTCAGTGGTACTGATCCATTGTTCAGCAACAAGTGGATCAGAAGTCCCACTGAAAGAAGGTGGACGTTGCCTCATGAAGGACTCAATAGAATATTGTTCCCTTCTCTGCTCATTTGGAAGTCCAGAATGATTCATAGCTTGTGTAAGTATAGCAATAAGATTTTGCACTCCATCTCCCATAACATTTGTTTGTTCAGGAGGGCAATTATTGCATTGTCCATTGCATTGACCAACATGGTTCCTTCGGGTTCCAACCATTATATAAAACCCAAAAAGAATAGTGTGAGAGGCAAAAATCATGCTAGGGAAAACAACATTATAAAGGGGGAGTATCCTCAATATCTAACTTGTTAGGTTAAATTCTAAGATCGTTACCGTAGTTATAGGACTGTATCCCATACGTATACTTATCCTTAGGGACATCCCTAGACAAACCTTATAAATATCTCTAGGGATCTTACTAAAGATCTCGCATCCTAGTTTCCAAAGGTTGACTAAACCTTTCCTCTGATACCAACTGTAGAGACCCGAAGCCTGACGTACATGGACATTACATTACATTTGCGGAATACTTTGTACATAACAAAAACACACACACAAGTATCGTAATAGTTTAGTGTCTTTGGAAACTCGAACGTAATCTTCTAATCGTGGTGAAAGATCTTCAATATCTCCCATAAAGATCTTCCCTCTTTTTGTTTACCTAAAACATTTCTTTATATCCTGGGGAAAATAAAACATAAAAGGGTGAGCTCAAATGCTCAGTAAGGGTAAACAAAAGAAAAATCAATCACATCATATTCATAAGAACATAACTTTTGGAAATCTTAACCTGCAAAAGAGAGCATAATTTCATAACATGGGATAAATCATGGCAGTGAAATGTAATCACAATAATCATAACTTAAAACATGAAACTTTGTAGCATTCACACATAATCATAGATAATCATTTCTTTTTAGTCAAGACTCATTGCCAAGACTATCTTAGTGGACAAAGTCCCTTTCTGAATCGAGTAACCCTCATTTCAGTCCTGTTTCACTGAACCGGTATAACCTACCATTCCAGCCATGTCTATCTCATGAGATATAAACTCTTTACCCAATGAATTGGAGGGAGATATAGGTCCCACCCATCTTATAATGAATCCTTTCTTATGTGTGCCACATAACCAAAAACCATACATCATAGCGTAACCCATGTAATAAAAATGGGATTCTTAAACAACATGACATCATAAAACAATTCATATAAGATAAAGGAATTCATAAAAATATTTCCATCACAACATAATCAAATCCATGTAATAATAGGGATAAAAACAGAACCCTTTTATTATCTTAGATTGAAAATAATTTTGATAAAATACTTGAACTTCATTCTTGAGGAAAATATCCTTTCTACTTCAAAAACATTTTTTCCTTTCTTAATATGTCATACATCTTTAAACTAAAAGAAGTTGATTAAAAATAAACTTGAAAACATATAAAGAAAGCTTCTTGGAAATAATTTTTTTTAAAAATCCATTCATGCCGTATAAGTTAAAAAACATTTTTCTCGTACTTTTGTTGGAAAAGTCAAAAAGTCCTTCGTATGAAAAATGACAAAAGATTCCTTTCATATCTTTTACTAAAACTCGCCAAAGGGTAAAATAGGCTTTAAATGATTGTAGGTGGATGGAAATAATAATACATATTGAGGAACCATGGATGTGGATGATAAAATACACCCAAGTAAATGCCAATGTATAAACAATCTCGGATAAAAATGAGATTGTGATATTTCCCTTACCTTAGGTCCGACTTGCTTTGTAAGTGTCCGAACCTCCTGTATAATGATTTAAATCATGTTATTGACTTATTCATTGTTATTATATCATATATGGTCCACTTATGACTTTATATTACCTGTTCTTTTGTATATTCATGTTAAAGTAGCGTTTTGGGTAAAATCGTCTCATTTGTCGTTCGTGTTTTTAACTTGTAATTGTTAATATGATTACTTGGATCATGATTACTTATATCCAGAATGTAAAACATGATTTATATATAATATATATTCAGAATATATATATATATATATATATAATATCGATAAATGGAATGAAATACACCGTTCATGCAGACGGTAGTCCGTACGTACGCATGAACGCTGTTTTCATTTCTTTATTGAAGTAAATGGAATTAAGTAGATGACATACATATAAATTTACATAAATCCAGTATCATTATTATGTCATATATTTAATTAGTACTTATTATATATACATTATAATCATTCATGAATGGTTAATCATTGAGAATGAATCTCATCGCGTCGTGGAGACGGTAGTCCGTACGTACGCACGAGCGATGATATTGTTCCCATGGTCGTGGAATTGTGTTGAAGTGTATGTAGACTATTTCAGTATCAATATAAATTTATAATAATCATATATAGTTACTCATTACACCATTATACCCATCCTATTAAGGTGGTGGTGGAAAATAGATTACCCCACGACGTGGAGACAGTATTCCGTACGTACGCACGCGTGGTGATTTCATTTTTCCGTAGGATGGATAGAAGGTGAATTAGGGTTGTTTCATATTTATAATAACATATCAGTATGTAAGTAATACTGATGTTATTACTTTATCATGAAACAACTAAAGAATATGAAGTAGAATAAGAAAGAAATTGAAAAGATCGGTAATGGATATTACCTCTTCTTTGAAACGCCTCTTTGAATCCTCCACTTAGGGAACTAAGATTGGTCTTTGAAGAAGACCAGGACCTCTAGGATTATTATAGGGAAGTGGAGAAGGGATTTTGTCAGGGGTTGGCCGAGCTTGAGTGCTCAAATTGGTGTGAGGAGGAGGGGGAGGAGGTGCCCTTTTATAAGGGAGGAGAGGGGCACCTTAGGAATATCTCAAAATATTATTTTAAATTAAAGTCAAAATCGGTTTATAATGGTTACAAAGGGTCTTAATTCGAAGCTAAAGTGGGGATGGGTCGAAATCCTATCAACCAATAGGATTTAGACAAGTTTAGGTTATTATTTTAACCTTATCAATTAGATTTAACTCTAAGTTAAATAATTTAACTTTTACCGTGTCTTTTTGTTTTCTTACACTATATGGTTAATAAACTTACTATAACATGCCAAACGAACCCCAAATTGTTTATTATTAATATATATATCCTTATCTAAGTCATTTTGCCGATCCTTAGATTTTTAGGAATAACATAACAATTAATAATATAATATTTGATTTAAAAACTATTTTGTGTCAATTTTGACACTATTTGATATATGATTTTTGTGAAAGTCATAAAAGAATTATATGTTCGAACCACATTGATTAAATCAACAATAATAGATCATAGTAACCTATAAAATTAGTGGAATTCATAAAAAGCCTCAAATTACATTTATTTTGGTGTTTATAACATCAATTATGTCGATATTTCATTAATAAGATAATTACTGCATCATCATTGTGTCATAAATAAATTAAATTATTTAATGTATAAAAATTATAAATAAAATACCATCATGTAGTAAATCTTTTTAGCTTTCTAATGAATATTTATAGTCGAATTTATCTTATGAATAACCCCATATTAAAAATGATTTACTTATTAAACTTTGATTTTAACTATTTTAACCCTTCTTTAAATAAATTAATAATAAATGTCCAAATCTAATCCAAGTGGACCTAAATGGTCATATTCTATTCCTAAGTTTGTTTTTGGTCGAATTACACTTGTCCAATAGAATTAGGATATGTGTTAGGGTAATAATAATATCATATTTACCCTTAGTTACCCTATTTACTATTAACCGTGGTAAAAAAAAGTAAAAAGTTACTATTCACCAAAAATTATTTTCATCCTATTGAACCACATTTTAGTCCTTGATATTAACCGTGTCTGTCGGATTTTCGAAATTCCATTCACAGAAGCGGTAAAATTAAGTTTTATGAAAAATTCAGTTTTTAACCTACCACTTAGTTGTTTCACTATTCATCAAAAATTGAGAGTTTTCAGAAAAGTACCAAAATTTCACCCTAGGCTATAATTGATATTCTGAATTCAAAAATGATTTCTATTTTACAAAATTCCCAACATATAAGTTGCATTTTATAATTAATTTCCACTGTCACAACAAATAGCGTGTTTTTAAGAGATAATAACTATCAAAAGATTGACACTTGTTTATAACTGGTTTAAATTTGAAATTACATCCAATGTCCAACATTGTATTAAATTGTAAAAATATATTCTAAATATACTTTAAAACCACTCAAATTAATAATTTATAACTATTAATAATTTCGATTGAAAAAGTTGTTTTTAATTAAAATTTAGTAATTTCCACTATTCATCAAAATATGAAAGTTATCCGAAAATTACCAAAATTTCACCTTAGGCTAAATTCGATACTCCTAATCCATAAATGAAGTCCATTTTGAAAAATAAAATTTACAAAATTTCAAAAAGTGGTTATTACTATTCATAACGGCTAGTTTTAATAATATCTTAATAGCATATCGTTGTTTAGCGAAACTTGGTGTTGCGTACAACACACGCTATCGTGGAAGGTCGTGATTGCGTGTAATTCAAGCCAAGTCAGAGATGTGTGTTGTGAAAGCTCTTTTTGGTGTAGCGTATAACACAAGACATTAATGAAATTAAAAAGAATATTTTTCATAAAATCTCGGGGTGTTACACAGAAGGTATCGAGCAATCTTCCAGCTTCCCCGCGGTCCGAAATTATGGCCGGGAAATCAATCATACTTGGCGCACAAGTCTACCTCGGTGCGCGCAAGTATCGACACGCAAGTCAAAACTGGCGTGCAAGTCCTCCTAATAAACTTGCGTGACAAAAGATTCTATGACTCCACACTTGCGCGACTCACTTCCTTCCTCGCCTAAACCACCTCAGGCGTGCAACTAACACTTGGCGCGCAACTTCCTACACTTGCATGAAATTCCCACTTGCGCGAAACCCCACCACTCGCATGAACACCACACCTATGCGACGAGAGCTCTGAATCTTCAAAGTGTTGAACTCTGGTAAGAAATGAGGAGGGGTGGTCTAGTATTTATAGTCAATTTGACCTCCCTGCACGATGGCACAGAAGTCAACCCTCGGCACGCAAGCCTCGGTGCGCAGGTCTCTTCCCCTGCAAGTCACTTGCGCGACCCACTTCCAAACTTGAATGAACCACTTTACATTTCCATATTTTGATATTCTGATCTAGAAAAACCATAGGCACTCAAGTTATCAAGCTTCCAAGGAATCGGCACGCAAGTCTGTTTCACGGCGCGCAAGTCACTTGTGCGACACCACCAATACTTGCACGACACTTATCCCTTTTCCATATTTTGATGACCTGATCTTGAAAAACATATGACACGCAAGTTTCCAATCCATCAAGAACATGGTGTGCAAGTCCCTTTTCCAAAATCCACGTTTCTTCATTTGTCGACTTTCATGCCCCAAAATTTGTCAAACACTGGAAAATGGAGCCACCATGTATCTGTTCTATTTATGAGGCCTCCAAATCATCCATTAATTTGTAGAAATTATTGAATCAAACATGGATCGTTGACCACAACTCTTGAACTCAATATTCCACCATGAAACCCCCTTTGTCACCAAATTCATATGTCATGTTTTTCATTGTCAACAATCACAACACAAATGTTCTCTTTGTCAACAAACACAATCACCTAAAAAATACATAAATGATGCCTTGATGGATTTTTCCCCAACAATAATAGGCTATGATTTAAATAACTCGTAATCATTTGGATTTATGAATACCCTACCAAAAACAAGACATGAATTGAGGATCTATGTCTGAAATGATACTCCTCAGAACACCGTGCGACCATACTACATCATACATGTAATGATTTAACAGATCTTTAACTATAATGGTTTCTCTAATAGTTAATAAGTGGGATACCATAGTAAGTCGATCCAAAAAAACCCATACAACATCATTATTATGGGTCTTCCTTGGTAATCCTATAATAATATCGATTATGACATCATCCAATTTCCACTTCAGAATGGGTAAAGGATACAAAATCCCAGCTGGCCTCTGATGCTCGATTTTCACCTGTTGTTAAGTGAAGAATCTAGCCACAAAGCATGCCACCTTTTTATTCATTCATGACCACAAGTATTGTCTATGGATATCACAACACATCTTTGTTATACAATAATTTACCACCCATCTATAATTATTAAACTCCCTCATCAGAACCTCATGAAAGCCCATAAGAACCCATACTCATCCATGAAAAATAAGAGAATATACACTTTTGAGAGACCATCCTAATGTCGCATTCCCACCAAATAATTTTTCTCTCAGAAGTGATCCTTCTATATCAAAAAACTACTCAATCTAAATCTGATCAAAAATCATAGGTATAATATATGTTCAAGTCAGTGATAGTCACCGTTGAGATTCTTGAACATCCATATGAATGCATGCAAAAAGGTCCATTATCCACCACACATCACAAGACTCTTGTACTGCCTCTATCTATATCTTTACGTCAAATCATCAATAATGAAATTTAACTTTCTTCGTGTACAATCCAATTCAATGTACAAATACTGTAGACACTTGAACCACATCCTCTATCAAAGGTTATGGTCCCATTGATAAAAGAGGTATCTGAGGATCTTGTGATCCATTTATTCCACAAACCACTCACCTAATAGATAATGTCTCCCACAACCCAGGGAATGTACCACTACCACCAACTCTAGATCACGAGGATAGTAATTTTTCTCATGTTGTCTCAGCCACATAGAGCCATAAAAAAACCACAGGATCCTCCCACATTAGAATGTTCTAACTCCAACTCCAGATGTGTCACAATACATAGTATATTTTTTCCCTGGAATAGGTAATGTGAGGATATGTGCTGAGGTCATAATTCTTTTTATCTCTTGAAAAACATTATCTAATGCATCATACCAAAAAAACATCACTCATTTCATTTATATACCATACATTGATACTTCCAAACTGGAGAAATCTTGGATAAAATGCCAGTAATAACCTAATAATCCCAGAAATGTATAAATTTAGAAGGTATTATTAGGTTGTTCCTAAGATACCATGACTATGAATTACTCTGGGTGCACAAACACTCTTTCATATAATAATAATTTTCCGAAGAAGTGAACTTTTTTTATCCATAAACTTCATTTAGTAAGCTAGGAATAAAGCCAAATTTCTCTCAATATAATCAGGAAAATGTTAATAAGTTTGGCATGATTGTCTACTGACTAGGAGTAAACAAAGATATCGTTGACTAAATTCACCAAAAAATAATCTAGAATATGATAAAGGATCGTCTTCATTAAGATCATGAATACCATCGGTGTTTTAGTCAACACAAACGACATCACTAAAAATTAATACAAGCCATAACTGCTTTTAAAAGTAGTTTATGATATGTACCACAGTATCACACTTAACTATTGAAATCCCGATATTTAGTCAATCTTGGATAAGATATTAACACCTCTAAACTAGTAAAAAAGATCATCAACGTGTGGAAGAGGATACAGGTTTTTTATCATCATCTAGTTTAACCTCTAATAATCCCCATATAGTCATAAATATCCCTCATCCTTTTTGGTAAAGAGGACTGGAGAACCCATCGAAAATGTACTCAGCTATAAGAATCCATTAGATTGTAGATCATCTAACTGAACCGTAAACTCCTGAAGCTCTTCTGGTGTTATTAGGTAAGGAGGGATAGAAACTGGTTCCTCTCTCAGCACCAACTCAATCGTGACCTTGACATCTCGCTCATGTGCTAATCCATATAACTCATCAAGGGAAACATCCCAAAAATGGTCTACCACTAGAGGAAGAATATCATGGTGTATTTATTCATCATGTAATACAAGACACGCTATCTGAGCCATCATAAAATCCAATCTGTACTAAATTGGTCTCGCATGACAAAGGTAAATATCCCACTCACCTTGGTGAGAATAACTACATTCTTCTGGAGATAGGAATGTAATTCTCCTCTTGTAACAGTTGATATCAAAATAGTATAAAATTAACTAATACATATCGATAATAATGTTGAGGTATGTAATTTATAGCATGAATAGATCCCAAAAGAAATGGTAACCACCAATATTTAGAGAACATTCCTTGAAACATTTTATATTTTCATACCACACTCCCAACTATGTTTTGATGGATAAAATACCATATATGATTTCCATATACAAGCCCAAACCATTTTAAAAAATAGATGATAGAAATGAATGCGATGATCAAGTATCAAATAAAACACAAGCTAAAGTAGATGATATGAGAATCATACATCTAACGGTAGATGAAACTGGATCCATATTAGCAGGAATAGTCTATATAACAGGAAACTGACTTGTCCCTCTTCCTTGGGATCTAGTTTGACTACCTTGAACTACTACCCTTAATTGATATTGTGGCTCATGCATTGGGGTACCATGTCCCCTCCCCTGGCCTGAAGGGCCTATAGAATTCCAGCTACAACCCTGCTGAGGTGTAGCTGGGCCCCTTCTCGATTTTGATGCATGTCTTGATCATCTTCCACTAGTATTCAATGGAAATTTTGCAGAAAACATTGGAATAAGAACCATTCTACCGTTTATATGACACATGTCTTTGGGGTAAGGACACCATGGCTGTTTGGGACCAAACTTGCACACTGATAACACTAGAATGGAACATTATATTGATATGGTAGTCCACTGCCCTCACTACTATTCCCATTACTACCTTGAAAAAAACTATCATAATGGTTCTTATTACTACGCGAAGAAGCAATCCCATATTTCCTAACTAAAACATACTGGCCAATGCTTGAGGATTCTCTAAGATTCGATTTCAAGATGACTGTCTAATTCATCATGTCTTCAAAGTCGCTTCAAAAAAAATTTACCTTTGACCTGATCTCTTAATGAACACCATCTATGAAATGTCTCTCCCTGGATATCTCATAGGCTTCTAAAGATGATGTAAAGAACTGTAGATTGCTAAACTGACTAGCACAGTCCAGGGCTGACAAACCCTCCTGAGTCAGATGCTTAGACATGTAAGCTTTTTCATCCCTTGTGTTTTGAGGATAAAAAAGGACCATGAACTTCATCGCAAGTCCTTCCAAGAAATATCATCTTACTGACCATATTCCTCCATAATATCCCACCAATTCTTGGATGGTCCACGAAGCATATACACAGCTTAATTCACCCTCTTCTATGTGGGTGTCTTGAGATGTTAGAAGATTTTTGGGACTAACTCAATCCAAAACTCAACTACCTAGGGCCACCCTTCAATAGTAAACATACGCAAGTAGTGCAGTTGAAACTCTCTTGTCATCACATACATCGAAGGAACACCATGAACAATAACCCTTTCCATAGACTGCATGACCCTTGGGAAGTTTTTGCGAAGCTGAACATCTATCTTCTCCTTAGGAACAATAGGAATTTCTAGTTCAGCTGTGTTAGAAGCATGCTAATTTCCACTCTCCTGATGCTCAATTTGAATATGAAAAGGGGAAAATACTCTACAAGAAAAACACACACCATAGAGAACTAGCATTACAAAAAAATATGACTTTAACAGCGCTGACATTTATCAGTCCTAGAAAAATTCACTGATAAATTCCACCTTTATCAAGGATAAAAAAAACCAATAAATAGAACACTTTATCAGTAGTAAATATTAATTTTAAAAAATTTGAATCATTTTATTAATTAAATAATTATTGATAAAAATGAATAAATTTAATATAGTTATATATATTATAAATATTGATAAATAATATATATTAAATGCAGTTATATAAAATGAATAAGTAAAATATATAATAAATGTGAAATAAAAACATATTAATGTCATATTTCAATGTTGTATGATTTTTCAATTTAACCAATATCAATTGTCATGTGTTTCATTTATTTCATGTACATATATTTATCTATATATGTTAATGTATTTTTATATAAATTTACACACAAATATATTAAAACAATATTTAGAAACACATACACCTAGTATTTACTCAATTTATTCAATTCCTAGCATATTTTAGAATTTCATTACAACTTGATACATTTAATATATATAATTTTTTTAATTGGTCAATTTTATTTATTTTTTTCAATAATAAAATTTCATTTTTATTGTTTTTTATTTTTTATTTTATTTTTGAATTTTATCATTTCCTAATAGTTATTTACATATATATTTATTTACTATATTTAAGTATTTTAAATATGTATTCATCCAGTTAAATATATATATATATATCCATATTTTTTTAATGACTTATATTTAATTAATAAAATGTATATATTTTATCAATATTTTTAAACTGTACTCATTATGAATTATTCAATTTCACTAGTTTTTAAAATGCATTTATTTAAGATTATATATCCATTAATAATGATAAAAAAATATTAAATAAATATTTATAAATAAATATCTATAGTTACTTATATCTATAAATGTATATTTACTAAATTTATAATTATTATAAATAGGTAAATACTAAATTTTAAATAAGTATTTATAATATTATAAATAATTAATTATATATATTTAAATAATTATAAAATAATAATAAATTTATTTAACAAATCATGAAATAATAATAAATTTATCTAAATAATTATAATTATAAAACTTTTAGTAGGGCTAAAAAAGTGATGTTAAAAGAGATATTTATCAGCGCTAAAACGTTAGCACTAATAAATATGTCTTTTATAAATGTTTTTTTTTGCACTGATAATGATTGAGATTTGTAGGTTCTAATAAATACTCCTTTTTTTAGTGCTTATAAATTTAGCACTGATAAAAGGGATCCTTATTGGCGCTTTGTTGAAAGTGTTGTTAAAATCTTCCCTGATCTATATAAAAAATTCTGACCATGACTCAGTCGCTTATGATTCTCAAGCTCTCGCAGAACTCCTCTACTACTGGTGAAATTCCTCTATCTTCCATCAGATTAATCAAGTCAAGAATCCAATGTATGTTATTTTATACACATCCTCTATCTTTATTTGATGTTTTGGGTTTCATGTTTTTCTTTTTTGCAATGTTATTAAACATGAAGAACCCTACATCTCTTCTCATCACTAATAAAATACAACTAGTTTTGTTCTATTTATTATTCTTATTTCATATTTATTTGGATTTCCATACCATTTTTTCCCAGACACACACACATATGGTTTACTATACTATTTACATTAACGAGTAAACCTCTCAATACTTTTAGCTTTATCTTCATTTGAATAATACAGGGTTCCAAAATCTAGGTATTTTATCAAATTTAATTCATCTTATATAATAGATTTTATATTCTAAAGTCTTAATTATGAGGGTGTTAATGGATTAGGGGATACCAAGCTCGGACCCACATTTATGGGTGATGATCATATAGGGACAATGGTAATTGTTAAAATCATTAATACATGTTTTGTGAATTTTTATTATTCTTGTAAATTTTCTAACCACGAATGTGGTTATTTATATGTAAGATTTTGATGAATAATTTATTGTTGAATTCAATAAAAAATTTAGTGAATTATCCAATTTTCAAAAATTATTTTAGTGATTCATGCTGTGAGAGTTTTATTTCTTTAATTAATTCAAGATTATTATTAAACATTAACCATGGGTTACAAAGAGTGATGGGGAATTTCATTGGTGAAAAAACTATACTCAATAAATGTTTTTAAAATTTCCTAGATTGGATAGAGTTGATAAATCATTGGGTAAATTGACTTAGAAATACACATAAACATATAAAAAGTGTATTTCCCAAAAGTAAGTGAGTTATCCATGGTGGGATTGTTGATTAAGAAAACTATGAGATGTGACTTATTAATAGATTTACTAATAAAAATATACATATAATTAATTTATAGGATAAAAATAATTTGAAAAGCCAGCTAACATAGTGAATAACCATAGAGAGAGAAAAATGGATTAAAATATACTTTTGATGATTTGGAACTTTAGGTCCTATAAGTCATGTAATTTTTTATCTATGTCCAAAATAAACAATATAGAGATATGATCCCCCTATTGTAAGTAAAAATTTGATTCCTTCCATAACCAAAACTATATTCTTCTTTGATAATTGTTTATCACTAGCTTAATGTGTCAGCACTCCTTCAGTGATATAGGATCCTCATGAACATTATTATTATTTAAGGAAATTGTAATATCCTCAAAGGATAGAATAATTTGTTTGTTTCTTCTGTGTTATAAATCAAACATATTCCATTGAATCATAAATATGGATTCCACTGATACTATATTACAATAATGCCATGGTTTTTTTTTCATTGTTTCCATTCACATTTATCTTTGAGATAAATTGGACCTTGTTTAGGTTTTTTATCCCTTTAATGATCATAGGATGAAACCCTAAAACTCATAATTAGTATTTGAGAAATTTTAGTCAAGGACTAAATGTATTATTCAACTAGTTTTTTGGATAAATAAATTTCATATTGTATCTATGGTTCCTATAAGATTTTATTGTAACATACCAAAATAATAAATTTTGGATTGCATTAAATAGAATCAGTTTATTTGTAAGAGTAAAAAAATTCTAGATCAATATTAAGTATAAGTATAAAAATTCACCCTATAAAGGGATGTATGTTATTTTATGGATTAAAAAATTATACAAAATTGGAAGGTGAGGAATCCTTGACTAGATAGAAGTGATATCCAATGTAGGTGGCGTGAGATTCATTTCGTCAAAACCATTAGAGTGGAGGTATTCTAATTCCTCTTCAATTGTGGATAATTTTTTAGTGATTATATTAGTATATGTTACTTGGACACATTAATAATTAGATGCTTGATTGTCTTCAATATATTGATGATGGATTAGACTCCCTCATTCAAACTTGCCTTCCTCCCAATAACAAGAGATGGAAGGAAATCAATCATCTAAGGATAAATAGAATAATTGTAGTGAAGGTCAGTTGTACTGTAGTATTGAATTATTATATATATGTTCATGTAAGAAGGATGAAATTGTGGACTTTTATGGATGGAGTTTATTTCATTATTGTTATTCAAGACAAATTTAATTTTTGTATACCCTTGAAGACAATGTCTTATGAACATGGTGATATTTCCAATAATGAACAAGAAAAGATCATTGATGATGAAACTACAGAATTATTAGAAACTCCATAACATTTTGATGAAAAAAATGAAAAAAACTAGATCGATGGAGCTTCACAACATTGAATAAAATAATCAAGGGAAGAGTATGGGTATAACATTTGAGGTAGGTTGGAATCAATATGACCAACCTATTAACCCCCAAAAGTCAAAGTTCGTTAATTATCATGGGTTCACAAGGAGGACTAATGTACTTTCTGATATTGACTCATGATGATGAGTCCAAATTGTAATGAATAAAATACTTTTGAAAGAAATAATGGTAATGTAAAAAATATACTTTCTCTATTTTACTGAAAATTTAGATAATGAAACATTGATATAGTTTTCATTATTCCTTAAAAACATCATTTATTTTAGAATATTGTTGTAATAAATTTGTCTTAATGGCCACTATAAAATCTCATAGAGGCTTCTTGACTCTTCTAATGAGTTACAACTTAGGGATGCAAATGGGAAAATAAATATGCACCAACATCTTAGTTATAAACACATTATAAAGTAGGAAACATGGATTACTTTCTACAATCATCGCAATGAGAAATCATTTCCAGTGAATTGTGGTCGATAATATATTTTTTGACATTATTTATTTTATCCATCTTTATTCAAAATTATCAATTTATGAAATAGAAAATAAGTGATGAAAATAAAGTACATGTATAAAACCCAACTTATCCATATCACAATGGAAGGATTGGGTACACTTTATTAGAGAATAAATTGATATGTATTTTTTAAAAAATAAAATTTTAAGTATGTGGTATGAAACAACATATATTCCTTTGTTTATATGCTAACTAAGGAATCAGAATCTAAAGACACTTCCATCCCACGTCATGTGCTATAGGAGGAGGAATATATAAATAAGGATGGTATATTAGTTGATGATAACATAGAATAATTATGGGAAGAATGTGTAAGTATGACATAATTGTATTTTTTTATGATTTATAACAATATTATATAAAAATAAGTATTTTCATATTTTATATATTTTTTTGACATAAGAATTAGAAATGACCATACTTGAAGAAAATAAAATTTCAGTATCTTTGAAGTATCCTGAACAATATGGTTGTGTTAGAGGATTATGTTTTAGAGTATCTCCTTGAACATATTTAGAGAAGATAAAACCACATGAAGATAGATATAATATGGTGAGATGAATATAGTCACACCTAGACATACTGCAAGATATTATATTTTGTTCTGGTTTGGTAGACTAAGGTATAAGAAATGATCAAAGAAAACCAGTGATGGGGCAAAGGTCCACACATGAATGAAATGATCCCACCCGTTTTGACCCTATTTATTCCCCCCAAACGCATACCTTACCGAAGGATAACAAGTTTTTATTAATCATTATCCTAAATGTGAATAAAACAACTTATGATAACTACATATTACTAAAATTCTATAGGGTATAGTTTTATGTGATTTTTATCTATCAAAACCCACATAATATCATGTTATGATGGGTATGATGTATAATTTACCAGGAGACCAGCTACACAGTCAACCCCTCCCATAAAATCACATGAGAGTGGTTATTGTGATAGCTTATGAACCAACTTCTAAGTTTCATGTTCCACTAGATGGTTCATATATTACAACAATTGAAGCTACTTTTATAACATTCATAGCTTGGATGTCTAATCGAATGAATATAAATGAGGTACTTATTTAAAAATCATATAAAAACATGAAATAGTGGATGATAAAAAGTCTAAAGTGAGGTGTGATATTACGGATGAATATATCTATGGAGAAATGAAAGGTCAGATGAAGAAAATCTAGTGTATCAAAAAACAAAACAATACAACCATATGCGAGTAACTTCTCCCCACCAGTTCTAGAGTAATATTTATTATAATTACAACTTCATGTACAGACCACATTTAATGACAAAACGTTGAATTACATTGATTATGAATAAAACATATATGGATATTCCTTCACAGATGTACTTGTTCCTGAAAATCTAACTGAGATTATCAAGCATCAATGGTTGGTCATCCTAGTAGTGAATACATACATAAGGTACATTTTCATAATACATCTGTCCAAATAGTGAGATGAATATGTTTATTAAAGTTGATGACTATTAATATTTTATACAGGCTTTTATATTACAACTATATAAAGGGATGATCATGCAAATCATGATTTAGATTCATTAATCCCTATATCTTTTCTACACTAGAAATTACATTGGATAAGTAATAAATAGTGAAAAAAATGAGTTACTCAAATATTTTAATAAAAAATCATCAGAACATAGAAAATTTTTGATACGTACAATGCGAAGGTAAAACACTAAAATCTAATCAAATAAAATATATTTTTAGTTTTTTAATTAATTAATTGTTTTTATTTTTTTAAGAAGCAATGGATACTGATAATAGTCAACATAGACACAGTAAATATTTTTTTTGGATTCAATGCATCGATTTACAACTAACTGACCACACATGATGTTTATTTGGAATATGTAATACACTACAATCAACATTTTATAGATAAAATTAAAATTATATGTATGGTATATGTTTTAATGAGATGTTTGTTATGATAAGGCAGTTTCTAAATACAAGATAGGTCATCACATGAATTTAGTGTATGAAAATCTAAATCCCATGGATTACTAAAACTGGAATAAAATTATGGTATATATAGAAAAATTTATCTATGAAAACATTTCAAAACAATTTAAATTTTTTGATCAATATTTTTAAAGTGTATGAAAAATGATAATGCAATCTATTTTGGATTTTATGTTTGAAAATTTATGAGAGAAATCATAAAGAATGAAAGGACCAACATCCCCCAACATGTAATTTTTGAAGATAATTAAAATTTCATTAAAATCATATGTTTTTCTATTTTTTCTCATCACTATCAATATTTTCAAAAAAAGGGTTCTCAAAATATGAAATCAATTTGTTTAGAGATGAGTGGGACGTGTAATTTTTCTTAGAATTTATTTTGACAACAAATTTAGGTGATAACCTACGATGTCTATGATATAGTATGAGTTATGATCTTTAAAATATTATTTGGGGTTTGAAGCACTAATGTTATAATTCTTATATAATATTTTTGATCTCTTTATCAAAGAGAAGTGTAATTGAGGAAATCAATTTGTTTAGAAGCATCAACCTGTAAAAATTATTTTTTTTGGAAAAATGTATTGGTAGAGGTTGAGTCAGAGGTGAAGGAAATGGAGATGGTAGAGGCATAGGTAGATGTAGAGTCAGAGTTGAAGACCAATGGGGAGGAGGAGGTATATGAAAATATAGTGGTGGAGGAGGATAAGAAACGTTGGCTTGAAAATAATAAAATTGTTGGGAAATGAAGTAGAATAACGATCATACAAATTTTGTGTTTGTGAAAATTTACTAAAAAGGTAACACAACACATATCACTAGAGATAGTATCCATTGCGTGTATTTTCAGTTTAAAATGATATTTTAGTAAAAAAACACACATGGTGTACTCAAAACTAAGAAAACACATTCAGATTGTTTTGGTACATTAGAAAAAAGATCCAGACATCGTCTGTGACGTGTAGGGATTAGTCGTACATCAATCCAATGTACAGTGAGTCCGAGAGAGGCTTACAATCCAAAATGAGCATGTTCCCTCATGGATCCCTCATCCCCCCCTCCCCACATAAGGTTTCCTCCTAAAACCATATGATATGGGCTTGGCATCAAATCTGAGTGCTTATCCTTCGTCAAATTTCTCTCCTCCTCTTCTCGGCTCTTTCTCAATCTTATTTCCCTATTTGGAGGCTGGTCATTTGTCTTTTCATTAGATCCCTGGGCTGCTCCCTTGCTCTCACCTCTAGATCCAATGCATCATTCCAGGTCGGATCTAAAATAGTATTTCAAAGAGGTTCTGGGATTTTTTGGTTCTGTGGATGTATGTTCTCAAAGTACTCTGGTGTCATCATTACATTGTTTCTGGTTTTTGTCCTCATCATCATGGTTTCATTTGGGTTATTTATTCTCTTGGTTACTTACTATGGACTCATGTCTATCTATGTCTCACTGAGGCTAATCAGGTGTGGGTGATGTTGATGTTTTGGGATGTGGGTTCGGAGCTCGTTAGAGTTCATGGCGCATAGTTTCATTGGTAATGTGGGCCTACTGTTTGTATGTATGGGATTTTCGAGAATGTATAGAAGTATGAGGCTCTCATGAGGATTTTTGTATTTGTACGAATCTTGATGTATTAGTGGCTATGGTGTTTTATTTTCTATGAATAATATGGTTTCTTGTGCTTTGACGATCAAGATGGTTTTTGGTGGTTCCCCGATGATGATGGTGACGACTCTTGCAATTGGTGATAACGGACAATGCCTGATGATGGATGATTGTTCCAGGCATATCGTGACGATGATGATCAAGTAATTATGGTGGTTTTTCTATTTATGAATTTCATATTTTGAAATCATTTTTCATTTCAGAGCACTGTGGTGTCTTGAATAGCGTTGATGGAAGCAACTGATTTCTATAAATTTTAATTTTTTCTTGATTCAGTACTTTTTGGATTTTGAAGTAGGTGGGTTGTAGATGTTTTGAATCTATTGAAATTTTTTCATTTGTGGAACTTTGTTAAGGTTCAAAATTTTCTTTTAAAATTGTTAAAAAATATAAAATATGGAGTGTGTGTGTGTGTGTGGGCACGATGTGAATGGTATGACTCCATGTGTCTATTAGTTTAAAATATACATTTTAATTCAAAAAAGTGTCACTCCCTGAAAACTGAGAAAACACACTCAGATTGTATTTATAATTTCGGAAAATGATTCACAATACATTTGTGATGTGTATGAATTAGTCTCATGTCAAACACAAACATGATTCCACCTATATAGCTCAATGTTTGTGTTTCTAGTTAAAAATGATATTTCAGTAAAAAACACACATGATATAGTAAAAAAAGAGGAAACACATTTTGGTATTTTTGACACTTTAGGAAAATGATAAATGAGTCATTTGGGACGTGTATAATACATCCTCACCTCAATCCTAGACATGGTGTGACCGTTATAAGTCTAAATGAATATTTATATTCAAAATTGACATTAATTTTAGTGAAAAAAACATCTAACATAATAAAAACTTAGGAAAGACATTCATATTGTTTTGTTATTTTAGAAAAATGATTCATGCACCACTTTTGGTGTGGATAAGATCAGTCGTACCTCAATATTACATATGGTGTGACCATTATAACTCTAAGTGTGTCTTGATATTCAAAATTCACATTAATTTTAATCGAAATAAATAACTGATGTACTCAAAAATGATGAAATGTATTCCAATTATTTTTATACTTTAGTAAAATGATCCATACATCATTTTTTACATTTAGTGATTAGATTCACCTCAACATGATTCATGGCGTGACTGGTATAACTCAAAGTGTTTGTTGTCAGTTTAAAATTGACATATTAATACAGAAAAGTGTCATTAACTCAAAACAGAGAAAACAAACTCTGATTGTCTTAATAATTTGGAAAAAATATTCATAATTAATTTGGACATGTATAAATCAGTCTTGTGTCACAGGATGCCACATGTGTTGTTCAAAGTGTGTGTTTCTAGTTTAAAATGACATTTTAGTAAAAAACACACATGTCATACTCAAAACTATGGGAACACATTCCTATTATTTTGATACTTTATTAAAATGATTCGTGAGTCATTTGGGATGTGTATCATTAATATTTGCCTCAATATGATGCACAATGTGATCATAATGAC
The DNA here is from genome assembly GCA_963277665.1 of Viscum album. Classification (NCBI taxonomy): domain Eukaryota; kingdom Viridiplantae; phylum Streptophyta; class Magnoliopsida; order Santalales; family Viscaceae; genus Viscum; species Viscum album. The sequence goes on from OY728161.1 coordinate 785,729,362, forward strand.
TCCAAATGCGTCTTCTTATACAAAAATGACATTAATTTTAGTGAAAAAAATAACAGTCTTACTAAAAACCAAGAAAACATATTTGGATTGTTTGTTTTTTTCTTTTTAAAAATTATCCATATGTCACTTCTGATGTGTAGGGATAATCTTCACCTTAATAAAATGCATGACGTGACTGGTATGACTCCAAGTGCGTCTTTTTATTAAAAAATGACATTAATTTTAATCGAAAAAATGCCATACTCAAATCCAAGAAAACACATTCTGATTGTTTGGTTACTTTAGGAAAACTATCTATACACCATTTTGACATGTAGGAATTAACCGCGCCTCAATCTGAGGCACGTTTTGACTAGTATGACTCCATGTGCTCCTTTTTATTCAAATTTTATATTATTTTTCATAAAAAACATACAAACTCCATAAATGGGTTTTCATTTTCACATTTTTATGTTAGAAATTTTATTTCATTTAAATTTAGTATTTATATATTATTTTGCTAATTTTTATGTTGTTTTTACTGATGCAATGTGTTGTTGCAGCACACTGCACCTGTTTATGATGATGTAGTGTGTTGCTGTGTCACACTATTGTTTTCACCAATATCTGTACAACGAAAAGTGTTGGTAAAAGTATTATTTTTTAGTACTTTAAGAGACATTTATAAAGCTACCCTTTATCAGTGCTTCAAAAAGTGCTGATAAATGACTCCTTTAACAATGCTTATACAGGTGCTGATAAATTCTATCTTTATCTGTGCTTTGAGTAGCATAAATAAATATTAATTTATCAGTACAAATAAGAGTGCAGATAAAGAGTATATTTATCAGTAATAAATAAAAGTGTTGATAAATTAGGTCTTTTATCATCGCTTTTTTGTGATGATAAATATACCCTTTATCAATGCCTTTTTCGAACTAATAAAATAAATGGAATTTGTACCATTCTATGGTATTCAATACTTTTCTAGCACTAATAAAGGCTAATTATAGCACTGTTAAAGGTGTGTTTTGTATTATTGTCGCTAGAAACAAGGTCAACCCAACATGTGATTACAACAAAAAACTACTAACTCATTGTCTCTAAAAACATGGATTCCTTTTATTTTAGAATGACATGAAAACTCATTTTATTTATTCAATGAGATCAATATCTCATATCACTGTTCAATAGGAATGTATATACTACATGTAAAAATAGATATGTCCCTATCATGAAGAATGAATGTCAATATATCTCTATGTGCCCATTATAATTCATGTATTCTTATCTCGCTCCATACCGAGTCATGAGTATAATATCTAGAGATAATATCATCATAAAACAATAACTTCACACAACATGTGAATTACCCAATGTGAAATGACATCAATAGTAAAATGCACAAAATAAAAAGTGAAATCCCTTCCCTGGGTACTTGGATTTTTCCCTATACATGAGTTAGATACACCAATGCACAATCTCAATACCAAGAGTCAACACATCATAGTCACCATTATACCATTCACAAATATTAAAACAATAGAAAATATTTACCGGGAGCTCTGATACCACTTTGTAACATCCCCCAATCTGGAACTCTCCCACATGGCCAGAAAGGGTTAGTTACGAGACCTCATGAACACCCCCCCATATGCAAGAAACATTATACTAGTAGAGGAGGTGTGAAACATATAATAGGGAGTCTATACCCCATGGTATGAAATGTCATTTTAGATGTAACAAATCATATTTAAATGGAAAATAATAATCAAAGAAAACACAGAATTAATAATCAATGTAAAAAAATGTTAAATAATATAATAAAGGCCAACTAAATAATACAATAATAGTAAACGAATAATTTAATGGAAATATGGAATGTAACTACATATAATTGTAGAAATAAAATACCAGAAAAAGACTAGAACACTTAAATGAACGACACAATGTCCCGGGTCCCGAACCCCATGTCGATCCCATCTCCATACTCCAGACCAACATTAATCAAGCAATCAACAATAAGGGACTTTACCCTTTTCCAAACAAGCATCCATGAAATTTGTTCAGGTGTTAAATGGTGGACCAAATAGGGTATGATTAACACTATGTTGGTCAACACCATTGTGTCTAAACAAACCAGTCCCATAAGAAGTGCATGAAATAATGTGACAAATAACAGTATTAATTAATTTAACAATTAATATAATACAACCATAACGTACACTGGATATGTGTCATAATTTGTCTGAGCATGTTTTACAACCATTCCAATCACAACCATATAACCAAGGTAATTAACCTTCTTCAGCACCATGCCTAAATATCTATGAGCATGTATTACAACCATGCCAAACACAACCATATACCCATGGTGTAGTCACAACAAAAAATCTGAGTCAAAGCCCTATAAGAATTACAACATATTCAGGTAAAATCCTTACTAGCATTATAGAATTTCAATGCCAAATACCTATAACAATAATAACATGGGGCAAGGCCAAACCCCCTCTCTATAAGAATTACAACATATACGGGTGCAAGTATCTAGGCCAAGAATTTTATATATTCACCTCTACATAGAACACATTCCCCTTCATACATCATTGATATCACAATATCACATCATATATCTCAATGGTTAATTATGATAATTACAATGATTCATTAATAATCCACTCTCCATTCAATTCACAATTGATTAAAAATTATATCAAAAGCGATAAGACACATTTTAGGGATTCTATAACAAGAAATCACCCTAGGAGACCTGTTTTGGAAAATATAAATTAAGAAATTAGCAATATCAAATTCAATTGAAGGCAAAGGAATTGAAGGGATGAACTCATTAATTTTTTTAATGAATTTGGGAACACACAGTGATGGAACAATCCCAAAATTGTATAAACATAGAATTATCAAACCATAGGGTTAATGTTTAGAACCCCTAACTTATATTGATTCTCCAAAAACACTTCATGTGGAAAACACCTATGAGGAAGAAGATGTATATTATTTAAAAGAGGGGTTTTGATCAAAATTGATCAAGATCAAAAGAAACAATGAAATTGGGTAAAATTATTTCACTACAACTGGTGGAGAATAAAAAAAAGAGATGGAAGAAACCTAACCAAAAATACTTACTAGGGATTAAATATGGAAACATAATGTATGGAAGTGGGTATGACACTCCAAAATAGCCTGAAAAATTCCCTAGGCCTAATAGGGGTGAAGGTACAGGTGATTGAAAAACAAATTAGTCATATATCATGTTTAAACCTTTAAGTAGGAAATTTACATTTTGTATAATGGAGTTACACGTGGTGTAAATTTTTTTAATGGTATAAGTCAAAAAACACATTATTCAAAATTTATATAATAAAAATCCTAAACAATTACACGATGTGTAACCCCATTACACAATGTATAAATGTTCTTCAGTTGTGTTTTTCAGCCCATTTGTCATTATAAGAAACCCTAAACACTTTTAATAATATCAAATCAACAAGAAGCCAGGAAAAACATAACCCATTTATACCCAGACTCCATTAATTCAGACAAGAATACATCCTCAAACTTTAGATCATTTTGTCCAAAAAAGGGTATGTGTCTTGGAACAAGACACAAGCACCAAGGCTTAAATGAAAAACTCATAGAGTGATATACCAAGAAATAAAATTGGATCTTACACCTTATAATGGAAATATAAGGTGTTTTCATCCCCTTCTATGATGTGTGTTTGACAAGAACACATAGAAATAAATATTTCCCTGATGTGAATGATCATATCTAACTATACTTCTAGATCATTGATTTGGGAAAAAATGATATTATAGGGGGGATAAGAGTAGAAGACTTTCAGGTTTCTTTCACTAACATCGAAATGGTTTTCAGGTTGATGATATTTTGAGGTTTCTCCATATTTTCAATTTGGAGGACACATGGTGAATATTCCTCCATGTATCAGGGTCTCTATACCTATAGTTAGGATAAAACACATTTTTGTATTCTTTTTATTTAGCCCAAAATCTCTTGAACCTGAAGAATATTTAATATTTTTTTCTACTATAACCATGCATTTTATTAATAAAAATGGTTTAGTAGTCTTATTGGTGTGGGTCATGTGAGTGAGTCGGAAAACAGAAAAAGATTAGTCCTTTTTCATGAGTATAGTAAATGGTCGAACCATTCTATGATGTCTTTTCTTTATAAATTCCATTAGAACTATGTAAAAATGTATACCTACATGTCCTAGATTATAAAGTTCTTCAATCCACAATTCTTGTTGGAACTCTCGCAAAGAGGCTTGAGATTTAATTGTTCCACCTTTATTTTTATATTAGGACATAATTTCATTGAATTCCACATCAAAGACGGTGGTTCGAGGTAAACGTTTTCATATATCTTGAATATGTATCCACAAATTCAATTTATCTCTAAGATAAGGCCATTTGTAAAGGCCAAAAAACACCCATATAGGGTTGTCTTATTTGTGGGTGGAGGAAGCTCAGTGGTTAGATGATAAATATTTGACACTAACATTCATTTCCTACCTCTAAAGAAGACATATACCACTATAGTAGCTAAATTAGTAGATCAATAAGCATCCATGATATCCAATTTGTTCTCAATTCCTTCCATATACATTCTTTTCTAATACAGTTTTAGATTGGAAAATAATAACAGGGAGACTTATAGTGAAATGAATCTAATGAATTCAAACCAAGAAAGGGTTTCCAAGCGCATGATTTTTCTGGTATATGATTTTTATAAGGAAAATATCCAAATGAAACCAATCACATAGAAAACTAATGACAAATAAGATGAAAAACTGATCACACATGAGTCTGATCGGAGGCCATGTATAAAAACCCTCCCACAACAACCTGATTGTTTCACCACTTATGGAAGCAATAAATTATAAGAAATCAATAACTAGGAAAATTAAATAACTTTATTGATACTCATATAATATATTAGACGATACACATATAATCCAATGATCTCCAGATGACCCACATAACCAATCAAGAAGTTTTATGATAAAGACGTCTGATGATCCAAAAATCCACTAGTCAAAAAAATAAACACCCAAAGATCTGAAAATAATTTGCATATTTGCACATATGATTCTCCATAGATGATCCATGTATCTGGGGAAGTTGTCTGATGACACAAACATCTAATATTGATGAGCCAATGAAACCGACGATGCAGAAGATATGAGTGAACCAAGATCCAAAGAATAAACCAACGATCAGAAAAAAAACCAAATGGAGAAGAAGAAATAAAAAGAAAAAATATTTGTTGACAACACCAAATATATAAAGAGACATATAAAACAACACCCCAACAATCAAAAAAACTAATTCAATAAGGAATCAATTTTCCAAAACTATGATAAACCCTAAATGAAACTCTTATAGAGACGAGACTGAAACTCCTATAGATATAAGAGTTAAAAAATATTTATAAAAATACATAAAAATATATGAATATATATACATATGGATATAAATGTGAAAATATATATATAAATAAATTGATATATCAAAAAATAAAGAACAAAACAATATAGATCAGTGATAAAAGCACATGTGTGTGAAGGTGGAGGTCCCATGTTTGAATCTAAGTGAAGGGGCATGTAGGTGTGGGAAAGAGCAATGGTATAAAACTCATAAAGGATAGGGTGAGGTCTATATTATCACTAATAAAAGAGTTCAGGTGTTGATAATGGGGGGTGGCCTCCCTATAAGTCTCCTTGCAATTCTCCCACCTATTGACATTTTTTTTACTTTTATTAGTGCTAAAAAATAACTGATAAAATGGTCATTTATAAGTACTTCCTTAGCACTGAGACTGTGACCCAATTTAAATGTTTATAGAATGTCAACTCATTTTTAGTGATATTAAATGGTTTTTCTATCATTGATAAATGTTGGTTTTTTAGTAGTGAGTAAAATTTAACAACAATAAAATTAATTTATTTTTTAAAATATAATATAAAGTTCACGGGTTCAGATATTCATATAACCTATAACAAATACCTATACCCTAACTGATTAATAATCAATTAGTGTATATGAAACTCAATCCCTACCTGAACATGATTAAAGGGTACCCGAACCCAGTTTAATCTGGTCGGGTAAGATTAAGTACTCTATTTCCATGTACTCATTGCCATTCCTATTTTATTAAAACATAGATAAACAATATAAAATATAATTTTTTTTATAAAAATATAAAAAAAGAATAAAATATTAAAACATATATTATAATATATAATATAGATTGAAATAATTTAGTATGAAATGTTTATAATAATTTTTTTGTATTGTTATTCATAATATTTTATAGTGAGTAATTATTGTCTTATTAATAATAATTTAACTTGTTCGGTTCTATTATAGACATTTTATTATTATTTTAAATATAATAACATCTATATAAATATTATTTTACCATCATGGAAATTAATATTCATCACTAGCCATCATCTTGGTCTGCTCATCATCCTTAGTATTTATAGAATATCCAAATAAATATTTATTCATAAAATAAATATTTCATTCACAATATGACAAATAAATATTTATAAAATAATAAACAATATAAATATGTATGATCTATAAATCCTAAATAAAATTATTCATTAGTATTGAGTATAATATTTATTCCAATAATTAAATTCAAAAGGAATTTAATTGAGATGAACAGAAACACTTAGTGTCTGACCATTTAGGATTATTTATCATTTAGATTAGGTGGGATTAACTAAAGTCTAGATTACTATCCAACAATGGTTAATGTAACCAATGATAAAGAAGTTAATGTATCAATTTTTAAAAACCTCACATGATTACTCACTATGTAATATAATCCCTTTGTCTTAGAATCTCATCAAGCATGTTGCACAACTATTTCATCAATATATGTGGTTGATATGTATTATGTTAGCCATCTGAAATAAAATCATAATTAAAACATGACCATGATATTTAGTTTGATAGATCTATTTCTATAAAAGGGTTAAGATATAAACATCCATGGATATTAAACGTAAAAACCCTTCCTTTAATTATTCATTAATAATACGTCATCTGTGATGCACACAACATACCCAACATCTCCATGAACTATTATCATCATTGTTTACGATAATACAAATAAGATGGAAAGTCGTGATATTCATTAATAAAAATCTTAAAGTCTATGGTCTATTAATCATACTAATAGATTGTAATATCCAATGACACATAAAAATTTGTAATTATTACAGGATATTTTGTTCTTTTAATCTCCCATATTAGAGATTACCACATACAAACTTCATGAGAAGAAATCTCATATGCTTATGAGTAATCACACCTGACAATCAGCATTCTATGGGTCTTATTAAAGAATTGTATTTTACCATATAACTAGGTTTAAGAGTATCTACATAACATTTAAAGGTTCTCATAATAATGGGGAACTGCTTTTCCCTTTTAGTATAACATATACTATTATACATTATTATGTTAAAATCACACAAAACTGTGAGTGATATAAAATAAGATACTTAATTTAAGATTCAATTATTAGAATACAGATGTAATATAATGTAAAAAATGTTGGTTCTACAAAACAAACTCCAATAAATTCCTACTTAGACTAGATCTAACTACCTTATAATTTCCTTCTGATAGAATTCACATGGTGACCATGGTTCTGCCGAGTTAAAACATTGGTAAAGGGGTCCAACACATTATATTTTATGGAAACAATACACCATTTTACATCACCTATAAAAGAAAAATTTCTCATTTTATGATATTTTTGACGTATGTATTTCATATAATGAAATGAATGTAGATCCTTTGCAAGATCCACCACTATACTATTATCAAAAAATAGTGTGATAGGGTCCATAATGCAAGGTACCACCTCAAACTCATAGAAAAATTTTCAATTCCAATTTTATTATTTATCCCATTAGAAGCCAAAATATACATTTAATCTACTATATAATCTTTGACCAATAATTACTTTGAGATATTATTTATCATAATGACTTTATTGAGAGTGAAGATGTATCCTATCAATGATTTCAATTTATCTGGATCTGTTTGGAAATGTGCATTTGTATGTTATTTGATGACTAGTTTCTCATCTCCACCACAGAATAAGATCATTTCCTTAGTTCATCTCTGATACTTAAGGATATTCTTGACTTCCATACAATGGTGTTCACCTGGGTCAACATGATATCTTCCCACCACACTTAATGTGTAAGCAACATCAAACCTAGTACGTAGAATAATATACACAACTTACACAATCACTAACATGTATGGAATCCATACCCTAGTACATTGAATAATATAGACGACTGACCTAATCACTGACACATATGCAATCCTTACAATACTTTAATAATAGTAAAGTTCACGAGGTCACATTTTCTTAGAAAGATGTATTTCATGTGATAGTGTAAATAATACTCTCTCAGATTGTTCCATACTAAATGTCTTCAGTATCATATCAATATATGTACCTTGACATAGACCAATAAAACTATTGGATATATCATGATTGATCTTGATCCAAAGAATATATCTTGATTTACTTAAGACTTTAATATAGATGGATTTATTTAACTAGTGTTTATCATACTATGAGACTGGTATCTCAATTCCAATAAGTAGTATGTCCTCTACATAAACTATTAAGAAAAGGGTTGTGATCCCACCATTCCACTTATAGACACAAGTTTCAAATTATTTCTTTATAAAACCAAATTATATTATGGATTCCTAAAATGGAATATTCATTTACCTAGATGATTTATTTTATTTATAAATGGATATTTGTAATTTGAATATATTGTGGGAATCCATTGGAGTCAGAAACCCTTCGAGTTGTGTTATATGAAACTCCTCTTAATGTTTCTCAATATGAAATATTGTTTTGAAATCCATTTTCTGAATCTCACATTCATGGAAAGACACTAGAGAATGTATAATTATAATATATTTTAGAACATCAACTGTTGATAATGTTTTTTATAGTATATATATTGATTTTTTAAATCCTTTTACAACCAGTCATGAATTATATGTACTAACTTGTCCATCCATGAACAGTTTCTTTTTAAATACACATTTACATCCAATAGGATTTACATACACTTGAGGATCTACCAAAATCTAGACTGGGTTTTAGTACTTGGAATCCATTTCAAAATCCATAACTTCATGCCAATTGGAAACATCTCTTCAAATTACTGTATCCTAATAGAGTAAAGGATCATTATTATAAATTAATAATGATACACTTTCCTTAGTGACTATAAAATCCTATCTTTTTGGTTCTCTAACCTCCCTTGTACTCCAATTCAATACTCATGTCTATGGAACCGTCTCTTCCATGAGGCTCAGTGGAATTGTTTCTTGTACAAACTCTTGTGTATCTAGATATAGGACTTCAACAAGGTCTATCTCGCTCCCATGATCACTTTTATATATATTACCCTTCTCAAGGAATGTTGGACGTTTTTTTACCACAACCTTTTTATATGAAGATTGATATTGGTTGTATCCCCTTATTTCCTTATGATATCCAATAAAAATACACATAGTGCCTCGAGGTGTAAGTTTGTTGCCAAAAATATCGTTAACACGCACTTTACATCCCCACACTCAAAAATGAAACTACACAAATTTATATCAATACCAATTTTCATATGAAATATCATTTTGTGCTTTAGTTCTCACCTAGTTTAGACTCTGTGCGGCTGTATATAATGTGTATCCCAAAATGGATAATGGAATACTCACATGGATCATCATTGATCTCACCATTTATAATAGGGTATGATTCCTCCTATAACTTATGTTTCTCTACTACGGTGTATAAGGAGGATAGAGTTAGGATAAAATCCCTAGATTCTATAAATAATCAATGAAGACTTGATAAAGATACTTTCTTCCATGGTTTGAGTAGATTTTCTTATTATTCTTACCAATCTAGATCTCAAATTCATTATTAAATTCCTTGAACATGTCAAAGAAATTTAACTTATACCTCAATAAGTAGATATATCCATATATACTAAAATCATCAATAAAAGTTATGAAGTATGAGTACCCACCAATTTCATCAACCAGAAATAGTAAACGCACATTAGTATGATAAAATTCAAGAATCTCTATGGCCCTTATAGTCATTCTACTGTATGGATATTTAGACATTTTTTCAAGTAAATGAGAATGATATACGTAAAGTGGTTTTAGCTCAAAATAACATAAATATCTATCTTGTAATGATTTAGTCAAACACTTTTCGTTTACACGACCTATAAGGAAAAGCCATAATCAAGTGTGGTATGAGTTTTTTGAACTATTTTCATTATCAGTTTTCATTACATAGTTTATTGTAATCAAATTCATAATGACCATTATTTTAATATTTTTTATAGTAAAAAATTATTTCTTTATAAAATAAGCAACTCATATTATTAAATTTTAAAATAAATCCATATGTATCATTTATGGATACATATATAATGGTTTTAATAGATGATGGAACATAATAACAATCATTCAAGACCTATATTATTCTCATCGGTAACATGAGGTGGTAGTCCCTAACATCAACAACAAAAAGCATGGATCCATTGGTTTCTCGTAGATCTACCTCCCATCAATCAATTTTTAAAAATCTAGTTGGTTCATATATTTTAATATATATTTTAGAACCACATGTTGTATTTAATACCCAATTATTAGAAATAGATAAATTGAACTAGATAATGAACACATCTAAAGCTTCCCCTTTCTTCTTATCTTAGGTGTGCTTTTTCTTCTAATGGACCTTCTTCTCACATGTGAAATAGATAAAATCACATTCCTCTACTTTCCCTTTCATATTTATGCTCTTGGAAATGAGTTTAAAATAATCTTTAGTCTTATATATCATTTCCTAGCCTATCATTTTTATTACAAAAAGGACATAAGGTTTTTGGTACTTTATATCACCTTCAACTTGGTGAAGAAGATTGAGAAGAACTAGGAGAGATTTTTCTATTTTTTTAAAGAAATTGATGGATAAATCATGAATATATTAGGAATTGATTAAATAATAATATTAGTGTGTATTTTATTAGGTATCTTAAACCATATAACTTCTAGGATCTCAATGAAGTTAATGAGTTTGACTACATGAGGCCCAAGAGACACACCTTCTCTATGTTTACTCTAAAAGAGTGCCCTGCATATCCAAACTATTTCATGTTCAGTTCTCTCCAAATATAGACACTAAAGATGTTGGATCATGCTATAAGAATATATGTATCCATGTGAGTTCTGGAGTCCACTAGATATAGATAAAATCATTAAACATGAATCATCGATTATGTCTCTCAAATGTTTATCATAGAAAAAAAATTACTCATCACTCACCCAATTTGTAGGAAGATCAAAAATTTAGGATTCTAGGTTGAAATACTTCAATTCCTGACACAATACTACATGTAGGCATCTGAACCATTTCTCAAAATTACAGCTAGTTAGGAGAAAACCTTTCACAAAAATTGATCACAGGGATAATTTGGTTGACAAATATGGCATTATTCTAAATTTATAAAATAGTATATTTTTATTACGTTACTTTATTAGAATTTTTGCGAGACCTAAATAATTTAATTTTATAATTTATCGTAATATTTTTTCAATTCTCAATGTCCCTCGCTACTGAGCTTGAAATGTCCCATCACTTTAGACATTCTACAATAAATGATCCATATTCCCCTTCTTATAATCTCGACGAAGGCCATGGAAATTATAACAAAGTATTTAGGAAGGATGTATTTATAAGGCCCCATCCTTAAACCTTACTTAATCTTGAGTTATTACAAGATTACACATTGAGGATCTTTTCAGGTTTAGATTTTTAGAGAATTAGATCATGAAACTTGCATTACATTCCACATTTAAACAAAGTGGTTACATAAAAGACAGTATTCATTCTTCCCATCAACGGAAACATATTTAAAATATAACACGGATTCTTTCTTGACACAACCTTGACACTATCATCACATCATGTACCATTCCCTTGAACTGTGAAAAACATTTCAAAAACTTGGGATGAGCATAAAAAGCTCAGTAAGGGTTATAAAAATATGGAAGGGAAACATGAGTTCATATATACATGAGAATGAAGTCATACTTTACCCATAAAACATAGGCACTTTAACATACCTCATCAAACCATGAATAAATCATAGAAAACATAAGACATAAAGGTAACTTGAGGCATTCATAACATTCTTACGTAGGTAGTAACCCTCTTGGTTACGTTTGGAATACCCATCACAGTATATTCCCTAAATATCTTCGGAGAAACCTTAACGTTTCACTCCTTCGCGTTACCCAATGCATTGGAGAGCTATAACGGGCTCACCCGCCCATAGTTTATCACGGAACCACCCATTTTCATAACAATTCCCAAGAACCATAACATAAATGTGTCACATAAAACATGCATAAATGAAACATAACATTTCCACATTTCAATCACAATATAACATTTTAGTATATTGAAATATTGAATCCATTCAAAAAGAAACCATTTCCAAAACCATTTAAAACATTTAATAAAGAGATTTTTCAATCAAAGTGTCCCATACCACCTTGAAGCATTTAACATTTGAAACCATTAATATCCATATAAATAAATCCTTAAAACCATTTTTAAAACATGGATATTAATAAGAACAAATAATTAAAACATTTAAAACGATATTTTGGTTAAAGGGGTTTTACCAAAATTAGAGACACTTCAATACAATAATCAAGGAATAACATTTAGTCAAAACTTTATAATATCATGAGAATAAAAGGATTCATGATATAATACTCCAAAGGACAGTATATACACCATATAAGAGTGAATTGGTACATAACAACAATGAACCCTAAATAGAAATGTCAAATGTGATGAAATCCCTTATAAAGAAGGTATCCTTAAATTAAGGACAAATAAATCTCAAAAAATATGTGTGACAAATATATATACACCCAATATAATTGGATATTAAGTGTAAAACAATAAAAGGTCATTCACACATATTCAATGGATGATATATTCAATGACTACAAGTTGAACCCAAAGAAATCGAAATTGGGTTAAAAAGTTCCCTTGACAGCCTAACGACATCACATCAAAATGAGTTGATGAGAGATAAAAAGTGTATCTCATCACTTGGACATAAAATTTACATCAATAAGGATGTATGAGAACATATCCCAACATAAAAATATGTAAATTAAAAGACCCAATAAAAGAAGTCTTTTAAAAAAGAGGATGGTGAAAGGTTCCCTTACCGACTTGGGTATCTTTCAAAACATACACCCCATGAAAGAAAGACAATAGGTCATTGATGTAAATACTCATAAACGAAAGTATATTACACAAAGAGTAGAATAATGGGCAGTACATACACCACTAAATGGAATTTGTGGCAAATGTAGCATAAATCTCACGGGAATAAAAATGAGATGAAAAATCCCTTACGAAAACTCGGCAGCCTAACGGGGCCACATAAAACTTCCGAATATGGATTTATGAGATCAAATAGAGTATACCATCGTATTAAAATAGAATTTACAGCAAGTGGAATATAAAAGAAAATCCCCCAACATTGAAAGGAGGAGTTTAAAAGAAGTGACTTAAAGGAGAGTACTTAAAAAGAAAGAGAGAGGTTAGATCTCTTACGAAAGTTCGGCAGCCTAACGGCGCCACTCAAAACTTCCAAAATGGATTGATGAGAGAGAATAGGGTCTCTCATCACATGAACATAAAAATTACAGTAAATGTAATATAAAAGAACATCCCAATCATAAGAAATATGAGCTTAAAATAAATTACATAAAAGAGTGTACTTAAAATGAAAGAGAGTTGTAGGATCCCTTACCTCGGGTCCAACTTGACTCGATCGTTCTTTAACGTCCTGAATAATAAACTTGAGTTAATTTCTACTTCCTTAAGAACCTTTTCAAGTTCATTATTCCTTTTATATCACTTATTACCATGTTATAAACACTATGTAATCATTAAGTTAATAATGATTGTTTTGTCGATATTTGGTTCTTAAGTCGAAAGTGGACTTCTTATAATTACATGTTGTTCGTGTGGCCAAATGTTTATTATATCCAGTATTGTATTCATGATTTAGATATAATATATGTCATATATATCCAGTACATGCATGCATTTATAACATTACATAATCATTTAGAGGTAAGAAATGAAATGCACCGTTCATGGAGACGGTAAGCCGTACGTACGCATGAACGCTACTTTCATTTCTATTTCGTATTTTATAGAATGGAATAATAATGATATAAAGGTATATTATAATTCCAGTATAATATCATATATAATATTATATTTCCATCCTTCATACATCCCACATTTTGTATTTAACGAATCAAAACACTTTGAGGGGGCGGTAGTCCGCACTTTCTTAAATGAAGATATCGCATATACCCATAATGGAAGCCATAAAGGTAAGACAAAAATGAAAAATACAGAAGCATAAATATAACATAAACATATTATATATCATATATAGAAATAGTGACATCATAATGGCCACCTTTGAAGGTGTTAAATGGGTATTGAACAATCATCGTTTCGGGAGGCAAAATTTCACCATCCACGGAAACCATATGTTCTTTAACCATTTGATGTAGTTGTGTGAGAGTGTAGCTCGAATAAATCTTATAAAAACATCCTAGTATATTGAAGATACTGGTTTTGTTACAAAAGATGTAAATAAAAAGAGTTTAGGGGGTTGGAGAAGCAAAATAAAACAAATGAACATGAGAGAATGAATCACCTTTAAAAGTGTAACTCCTTTTGATTTGAGCCTAAAGACTTCCTTTGAAAGGATTCTTCCCAAAGTGAATCCTCTAGGATGAGGAGAGGGATGTGTAGAGAGTAAATGGGCAGGGGTTGGCCGAGACAAAGGCTTGAGGAGTGTGTTAAATGAGGTAGAGGTGGGGGCCTTTTATAAGAGGAGAGGAGGGGCACTTTTGGAAAGTAAAGAAATATTACTTTATTTGAAAATGTGTTTCGGTTTCAAAAGGTCCCACATTGATATAATTCGTGGATAAGGTGATAAGGCTTCTAAATCCACTCATCCAATAAGTTTTGGACATGTGTAGTTCATAGATTTTACATTATCTTTGAATTTTATTTAAATCGTTAAATAATGATGTCATCACTGCATCATTATTATGTCATAAATAATTTAATTAATTTAATGTCTAAAAATTATAAAACAAATACTATGATGTAGGAAATATTTTTAGATTTCCAATGAATATTTATAATCAAAAATATGACTTGTATAACCCCACTTAAAAATTGTTTTAGTAAAACATATCATGTTTGTGTCAATTTTACTTTTACATTAAATAAAAAGTTATTTATGTCATTTCTCAACCAAAGTGTCTCCATGGGGTCCCCAAATAGGCCCATGGCTTGTATTGGTCGGCCATGACTCACCCAATATGTGTAGGACAAGTTTCATGGTGTTTTCACATTCTTATAATATCATTTTTACCTTAAATTACACTAATTACCTCTAATCGCGATTAAGAACTTAATAAGTTACTATTCACCAAAAAATTATTATAGTCTCATTGAACCACATTTTACTTCTTAATGACAACCATGTATGTAGGATTTTTTAAATTCAAAACACAATGATGGCAAAATTTCATTTAAACGGAAAATCAGCTTTTATAAGTACCACTTAGTGGTTTCACTATTCATCAAAAATTGATGTTTTTCAGAAAAATCCCAAAAATTCACCATGAGATATATTTGATATTCCGAATTCAAAAATGAAGTCCGTTTTACAAAATTCAAAACATATTATTCACATTAATTAATTTAATAATTAATTCTTGCTGTTAGAGCAAATAGCGTGTTTTTATAAAATAATATGTATCAAAAGATTGACACTAGTTTAAGTCTGATTTCAAAGTGAAATTAATTCCAACGACCACTATTGGATTTAATGGTAAAAATATTTTCTAATTTCACTTTAAAACCAATTCAAAATATAATCTAATCATATAAATA
The DNA here is from genome assembly GCA_963277665.1 of Viscum album. Taxonomy (NCBI): domain Eukaryota; kingdom Viridiplantae; phylum Streptophyta; class Magnoliopsida; order Santalales; family Viscaceae; genus Viscum; species Viscum album. The sequence goes on from OY728161.1 coordinate 785,745,478, forward strand.
AATTAGATTAAAAAGTGGTTTTGAATTAAAATACAACATTTTACACTATTCATTAAAAAATGAACTTTATCGGAAAAATACCAAAAAATTACACAAAGTAAAATTTGATGTCCCGATTCTTAATAAGAGTTTTATTTGGTCCAAAATAATGTATAATAGTGATCAAAACTATATTTAATGACGGTTCGCCATCAAAAGGCGACAAGTGAACCTTTAGTGAAAACTAGGGCATATACTCCAAAAATTGAATTCTTTCCGTATTTTAAGCCATTAGCTTTTATTGGATAAATGTAAAAACATTTAAAAACATATATAATCGCATTTTAAGTTACTTTTTATTGAGGAATTTATTCATAAGGAAACATAATCACTTATCATGTTGACTTTCAACATTTACTAGATTCTTTAATCAAACTCATATTTTTTTTCAAAAAGACGAGTATTTAGGGAGACTTGTTCACATTAAGAGTACTATAATCAACTTCTAGAGAATCACCTAATCCCTGAAAGAGAACTATATACATACCATGTATTTAGGCTTTAACCAAAACCAAAACCAAAAAGGTTAGTACAAGATCAGATAATCTAGAAAAGGATAACCCCTTATAAAAAGAAAATCTATTCTTAATCTCCAAAATTTGTCCAACAAAACCCAAAGTTCAACGAGGACCATCCGATAAACAATTTGTCCATAAAATTCTTCAAAGTAAACCAATATAAGATTGAAACCCGAATATTTGAAGGATTTAGTCACATAGTCTTCCAAGTTAAATCGTAACATTTATCTCTAAACAACATCAGTTGCTCCTAAAGTCTCACATTGAAAAGTAATTATCCTAATCACATATCCTCCAAAATCAACTTACGCTTAATTCATAAAATCATATAACTAAAAAGAATCAGTCAAACTAACCAGGGACTTCACGTAGTACAGTGGTAGGAGATAAATACCAGTCGCACTTTGGTTGTGGGTTCGATTCCCGCAGCATTGTCCGACGCAACGAGTTGTCACACGGTCTGCGTGTTGTCCTTTTTCCAAAACTATATAATTCTCAAATCATTACCCAAAAAGGGATAAAATCATCAAAAATGATCATAACATATTTTAACCTCAAGTTTATCTCATTCCTTTCATTTTCCATCATATCATAGAGTAACCCATAATTACCTAAAAATTAAGGATCATATAAACCCTAATGGTTACCTTAATAATTATTACCTAAATTTCTACATCGAGTTGGCCATCTCGTACATGATGCATTAGAGAACTCACCAAGGTTGAAGTGGTTGATCATGACTCCTTGATAGTTGGTTTAGAAAAACCATGAGATTCCTCATTGAATCCCCCATCACATCCAGTCTCTTAATCAGAGAACCACCACAGTTTCCTTCAAACCCATTTTCACTTTGGTGCCTGCTAGATCCAGCCATTTACTAAAACCAAAAAGGTCAGTCTGAGTATATCAAAAAAACCATCAAGTACCAATGAGGAAGATAAACACTAAGATATACTTACTCATTCACATTATCTAAATCTAGGACTCTTTCTGAAATCCTAACCATTATGGTAATTGTCAATTATGCTTAAAGAATACCCTAACCTCTAAAGTTATATAAACCGACCTTTGATACCAACTATAAAGCCCCAGCCTTAAACCTTACTTAATCGTGAGTTATTACAAGATTACACATTGAGGATCTTTTCAGGTTTAGAGTTTTAGAGAATTATATCATGAAACTTTCATTACATTCCACATTTAAACAAAGTGGTTACATAAAAGACAGTATTCATTCTTCCCATCTACGGAAACATATTTAAAATATAACACGGATTCTTTCTTGACACATACTTGACACTATCATCACATCATGTACCTTTCCCTTGACCTGTGAAAAACATTTCAAAAACTTGGGATGAGCATAAAAAGCTCAGTAAGGGTTATAAAAATTTGGAAAGGAAACATGAGTTCATATATACATGAGAATGAACTCATACTTTACCCATAAAACATAGGCACTTTAACATACCTCATCAAACCATGAATAAATCATAGAAAACATAAGACATAAAGGTAACTTGAGGCATTCATAACATTCTTACGTAGGGAGTAACCCTCTTGGTTACGTTTGGAATACCCATCACAGTATATTCCCTAAATCTCTTCGGAGAAACCTTAACGTTTCACTCCTTCGCGTTACCCAATACATTGGAGAGATATAACGGGCTCACCCGCCCTAAGTTTATCACGGAACCACCCATTTTCATAACAATTCCCAAGAACCATAACATAAATGTGTCACATAAAACATGCATAAAGGAAACATAACATTTCCACATTTCAATCACAATATAACATTTTAGTATATTGAAATATTGAATCCATTCAAAAAGAAACCATTTCCAAAACCATTTAAAAAATTTAATAAAGAGATTTTTGAATCAAAGTGTCCCATACCACCTTGAAGATTTTAACATTTTAAACCATTAATATCCATATAAATAAATCCTTAAAACCATTTTGAAAACATGGATATTAATGAGAAAAAATAATTAAAACATTTAAAACGATATTTTGGTTAAAGGGGTTTTACCAAAATTAGAGACACTTGAATACAATAATCAAGGAATAACATTTAGTCAGAACTTTATAATATCATGAGAATAAAAGGATTCATGATATAATACTCCAAAGGACAGTATATACACCATATAAGAGTGAATTGGTGGATAACAACAATGAACCCTCAATAGAAATGTCAAATGTGATGAAATCCCTTATAAAGAAGGTATCCTTAAATTAAGGACAACTAAATATCAAAAAATATGTGTGACAAATATATATACACCCAATATAAGTGGATATTAAGTGTAAAACAATAAAAGGTCATTCACACATATTCAGTGGATGACATATTCAATGACTACAAGTTGAACCCAAAGAAATCGAAATTGGGTTAAAAAGTTCCCTTGACAGCCTAACGACATCACATCAAAATGAGTTGATGAGTGATAAAAAGTGTATCTCATCACTTGGACATAAAATTTACATCAATAAGGATGTATGAGAACATATCCCAACATAAAAATATGTAAATTAAAAGACCCAATAAAAGAAGTCTTTTAAAAAAGAGGAGGGTGAAAGGTTCCCTTACCGACTTGGGTATCTTTCAAAACATACACCCCATGAAAGAAAGACAATAGGTCATTGATGTAAATACTCATAAACGAAAGTATATTACACCAAGAGTAGAATAATGGGCAGTACATAAACCACTCAATGGAATTTGTGGCAAATGTAGCATAAATCTCACGGGAATAAAAATGAGATGAAAAATCCCTTACGAAAACTCGGCAGCCTAACAGCGCCACATAAAACTTCTGAATATGGATTGATGAGATAAAATAGAGTATCCCATCGTATTACAATAGAATTTACAGCAAGTGTAATATAAAAGAAAATCCCCCAACATTGCAAGGAGGAGTTTAAAAGAAGTGACATAAAGGAGAGTACTTAAAAAGAAAGAGAGAGGTTAGATATCTTACGAAAGTTCGGCAGCCTAATGGCGCCACTCAAAACTTCCAAAATGGATTGATGAGAGAGAATAGGGTCTCTCATCACATGAACATAAAAATTACAGTAAATTTAATAAAAAAGAACATCCCAATCATAAGAAATGTGAGCTTAAAATAAATGACATAAAAGAGTGTACTTAAAAAGAAAGAGAGTTGTAGGATCCCTTACCTCGGGTCCGACTTGACTCGATCGTTCTTTAACGTCCTGAATAATAAACTTGAGATAATTTCTACATCCTTAAGAACCTTTTTCAAGTTCATTATTCCTTTTATATCACTTATTACCATGTAATAAACACTATGTAATCATTAAGTTAATAACGATTGTTTTGTCGATATTTGGTTCTTAAGTCAAAAGTGGACTTCTTATAATTACATGTTGTTCGTGTGGCCAAATGTTTATTATATACAGTATTGTATTCATGATTTAGATATAATATATGTCATATATATCCAGTACATTCATGCATTTATAACATACATAATCATTTAGAGGTAAGAAATGAAATGCACCGTTCATGGAGACGGTAAGTCGTACGTACGCATGAACGCTACTTTCATTTCTATTTCGTATTTTATAGAATGGAATAATAATGATATAAAGGTATATTATAATTCCAGTATAATATCATATATTATATCATATTTCCATCCTTTATACATCCCACATATGGTATTTAACGAATCAAATCACTTTGAGGGGGTGATAGTCCACACTTTCTTAAATGAAGATATCGCATATACCCATAATGGAAGCCATAAAGGTAAGACAAAAATGAAAAATACAGAAGCATAAATATAACATAAACATATTATATATCATATATAAAAATAGTGACATCATAATGGCCACCTTTGAAGGTGTTAAATGGGTATTGAACCATCATCGTTTCGGGAGGCAAAATTTCACCATCCACGGAAACCGTATGTTCTTTAACCATTTGATGTAGTTGTGTTAGAGTGTAGCTCGAATAAATCTTATAACAACATCATAGTATATTTAAGATACTGGTGTTGTTACAAAAGAAGTAAATAAAAAGAGTTTAGGGGGTTGAAGAAACAAAATAAAACAAATGAACATGAGAGAATGAATCACCTTTAAAAGTGTAACTCCTTTTGATTTGAGCCTAAAGGCTTCCTTTGAAAGGATTCTGCCCAAAGGGAATCCTCTAGGATGAGGAGAGGGATGTGGAGAGAGTAAATGGTCAGGGGTTGGCCGAGACAAAGGCTTGAGGAGTGTGTTAAATGAGGTAGAGGTGGGGGCCTTTTATAAGAGAAGAGGAGGGGCACTTTTGGAAAGTAAAGAAATATTACTTTATTTGAAAATGTGTTTCGGTTTCAAAAGGTCCCACATTGATATAATTGGTGGATAAGGTGATAAGGCTTCGAAATACACTCATCCAATAAGTTTTGGACATGTGTAGTTCATAGATTTTACATTATCTTTGCATTTTATTTAAATCGTCAAATAATGATGTCATCACTGCATCATTATTATGTCATAAATAATTTAATTAATTTAATGTCTAAAAATAAAAAAATATATTATGATTTAGGAAATATTTTTAGCTTTCCAATGAATATTTATAATAAAAAATATGACCTGAATAACCCCACTTTAAAATTGTTTTAGTAAAACATATCATGTCTGTGTCAATTTTACTTTTACATTAAATAAAAAGTTATTTATGTCATTTCCCAACCAAAGTGTCTCCATGGGGTCCCCAAGTAGGACCATGGCTTGTCTTGGTCGGCCATGACTCACCCAATTGGTGTAGGACAAGTTTCATTGTGTTTTCACATTCTTATAATATCATTTTTACCTTAAATTACACTAATTTTCTCTAATCGCGATTAAGAACTTAATAAGTTACTATTCACCCAAAAATTATTATAGTCTCATTGAACCACATTTTACTTCTTAATGACAACCATGTATTTCGGGTTTTTTAAATTCAAAACACAATGATGGCAAAATTTCATTTAAACGGAAAATCAGCTTTTATAAGTACCACTTAGGGGTTTCACTATTCATCAAAAATTGAAGTTTTTCAAAAAAATCCCAAAAATTCACCCTGAGCTATATTTGATATTACGAATTCAAAAATGAAGTCAGTTTTACAAAATTCAAAACATATTAGTCACATTAATTAATTTAATAATTAATTCCCGCTGTCAGAGCAAATAGCGTGTTTTTATAAAACAATAAGTATCAAAAGATTGACACTAGTTTAAGTCTGATTTCAAAGTGAAATTAATTCCAACAACCACTATTGGATTTAATGATAAAAATATTTTCTAATTTCACTTTAAAACCAATTCAAAATATAATCTAATCATATAAATAAATTATATTAAAAAGTGGTTTTGAATTAAAATACAACATTTTACACTATTCATTAAAAAATGAACTTTATCGGAAAAATACCAAAAAATTACACAAAGTAAAATTTGATGTCCCGATTCTTAATAAGAGTTTTATTTGGTCCAAAATAATGTATAAGAGTGATCAAAACTATATTTAATGATGGTTCGCCATCAAAAGGCGACAAGTGAACCTTTAGTGAAAACTAGGGCATATACTCCTAAAATTGAATTCTTTCCGTATTTTAAGCCATTAGCTTTTATTGGATAAATGTAAAAACATTTAAAAACATATATAATCTTATTTTAGTTATTTATATCCATTCCCACCATTACAACGGCTACATGTTAACTACCATTTAAAATAATATTATTTTATTATTAGAGTGCAACGTAAGATTCCCAAGAAACTCGTTGTTGCGTGTTCAGTACGCCATCGAGCATAGCGTCCCCTTTAAAGTCATTTAAATATTTTATTCACAAATATGGATAAATATAAAATGTCATATTCTTTATTTACCTGGGGTGTTACATCCTTCCCCCCTTTTGGGAATTGCGTCCTCGCAATTTTAAAATTGCGCTTGGAAACATCTTTGGAAGTCCCACATCGGAACAAAAGTCGGTAAAACAAACACTTTAAAATAAAGAGAGATAAGTACAAAGGTCACCCGAGTTAACCCATACTAGGATTCAAAGTATGAAAATATGGACATGGAGGAAAAAACAAAGGGTCATGTTCTGATGGAGAGTGATAGAAAACATGTTTAGGAGAAAGTTAACCACGAGAAAATCACAAACTTGTGATGGGTTAAACGGTATTCGATTCCCCAGTAGGAAAAGTTAATAGACAACATTTTTGCTTTAAGTTACTTTTTATTGAGGAATTTATTCATAAGGAAACATAATCAATTATCATGTTGACTTTCAACATTTACTAGATTCCTTAATCAAACTCCTATTTTTTTCAAAAAGACGAGTATTTACGGAGACTTGTTCACATTAAGAGTACTATAATCAACTTCTAGAGAATCACCTAATCCCCGAAAGAGAACTATATACATCCCATGTATTTAGGCTTTAACCAAAACCAAAACCAAAAAGGTTAGTACAAGATCAGATAATCCAGAAAAGGATAACCCCTTATAAAAAGAAAATCTATTCTTAATCTCCAAAATTTGTCCAACAAAACCCAAAGTTCAACGAGGACCATCCGATAAACAATTTGTGCATAAAATTCTTCAAAGTAAACCAATATAAGATTGAAACCCGAATATTTGAAGGATTTAGTCACATAGTCTTCCAAGTTAAATCGTAACATTTATCTCTAAACAACATCAGTTGCTCCTAAAGTCTCACATTGAAAAGTAATTATCATAATCACATATCCTCCAAAATAAACTTACTCTTAATTCATAAAATCATATAACTAAAAAGAATCAGTCAAACTAACTAGGGACTTCACGTAGTCCAGTGGTAGGCGATAAATACCAGTCGCACTTTGGTTGTGGGTTCGATTCCCGCAGCATTGTCCGACGCGACGGGTTGTCACACGGTCTGCGTGTTGTCCTTTTTCCAAAACTATATAATTCTCAAATCATTACCCAAAAAGGGATAAAATCATCAAAAATGATCATAACATATTTTAACCTCAAGTTTATCTCATTCCATTCATTTTCCATCATATCATAGAGTAACCCATAATTACCTAAAAATTAAGGATCATATAAACCCTAATGGTTACCTTAATAATTATTACCTGAATTTCTACATCGAGTTTGCCATCTCGTACATGATGCATTAGAGAAGTCACCAAGGTTGAAGTGGTTGACCATGACTCCTTGATAGTTGGTTTAGAACAACCATGAGATTCCACATTGAATCCCCCATCTCATCCAGTCTCTTAATCAGAGAACCACCACAGTTTCCTTCAAACCCATTGTCACTTTGGTGCCTGCTAGATCCAGCCATTTACTAAAACCAAAAAGGTCAGTGTGAGTATATCAAAAAAACCATCAAGTACCAATGAGGAAGATAAACACTAAGATATACTTACTCATTCACTTTATCTAAATCTAGGACTCTTTCTGAAATCCTAACCATTATGGTAATTGTCAATTATGCTTAAAGAATACCCTAACCTATAAAGTTATCTAAACCGGCCTTTGATACCAACTATAAGGCCCCAGCCTTAAACCTTACTTAATCTTGAGTTATTACAAGATAACACATTGAGGATCTTTTCAGGTTTAGAGTTTTAGAGAATTAGATCATGAAACTTTCATTACATTCCACATTTAAACAAAGTGGTTACATAAAAGACAGTATTCATTCTTCCCATCAACGGAAACATATTTAAAATATAACACGGATTCTTTCTTGACACAACCTTGACACTATCATCACATCATGTACCATTCCCTTGAACTGTGAAAAACATTTCAAAAACTTGGGATGAGAATAAAAAGCTCAGTAAGGGTTATAAAAATATGGAAGGGAAACATGAGTTCATATATACATGAGAATGAAGTCATACTTTACCCATAAAACATAGGCACTTTAACATACCTCATCAAACCATGAATAAATCATAGAAAACATAAGACATAAAGGTAACGTGAGGCATTCATAACATTCTTACGTAGGTATTAACCCTCTTGGTTACGTTTGGAATACCCATCACAGTATATTCCCTAAATATCTTCGGAGAAACCTTAACGTTTCACTCCTTCGCGTTACCCAATGCATTGGAGAGCTATAACGGGCTCACCCGCCCTTAGTTTATCACGGAACCACCCATTTTTATAACAATGCCCAAGAACCATAACATAAATGTGTCACATAAAACATGCATAAAAGAAACATAACATTTCCACATTTCAATCACAATATAACATTTTAGTATATTGAAATATTGAATCCATTCAAAAAGAAACCATTTCCAAGACCATTTAAAACATCTAATAAAGAGATTTTTGAATCAAAGTGTCCCATACCACCTTGAAGCTATTAACATTTTAAACCCTTAATATCCATATAAATAAATCCTTAAAACCATTTTGAAAACATGGATATTAATAAGAACAAATAATTAAAACATTTAAAACGATATTTTGGTTAAATGGGTTTTACCAAAATTAGAGACACTTGAATACAATAATCAAGGAATAACATTTAGTCAGAACTTTATAATATCATGAGAATAAAAGGATTCATGATATAATACTCCAAAGGATAGTATATACACCATATAAGAGTGAATTGGTGCATAACAACAATGAACCCTCAATAGAAATGTCAAATGTGATGAAATCCCTTATAAAGAAGGTATCCTTAAATTAAGGACAAATAAATCTCAAAAAATATGTGTGACAAATATATATACACCCAATATAAGTGGATATTAAGTGTAAAACAATAAAAGGTCATTCACACATATTCAATGGATGACATATTCAATGACTACAAGTTGAACCCAAAGAAATCGAAATTGGGTTAAAAAGTTCCCTTGACAGCCTAACGGCATCACATCAAAATGAGTTGATGAGAGATAAAAAGTGTATCTCATCACTTGGACATAAAATTTACATCAATAAGGATGTATGAGAACATATCCCAACATAAAAATATGTAAATTAAAAGATCCAATAAAAGAAGTCTTTTAAAAAAGAGGAGGGTGAAAGGATCCCTTACCGACTTGGGTATCTTTCAAAACATACAACCCATGAAAGAAATACAATAGGTCATTGATGTAAATACTCATAAAAGAAAGTATATTACACAAAGAGTAGAATAATGGGCAGTACATACACCACTCAATGGAATTTGTGGCAAATGTAGCATAAATCTCACGGGAATAAAAATGAGATGAAAAATCCCTTACGAAAACACGGCAGCCTAACGGCGCCACATAAAACATCCGAAGATGGATTGATGAGATCAAATAGAGTATCCCATCATATTAAAATAGAATTTACAGCAAGTGGAATATAAAAGAAAATCCCCCAACATTGCAAGGAGGAGTTTAAAAGAAGTGACATAAAGGAGAGTACTTAAAAAGTAAGAGAGAGGTTAGATCTCTTATGAAAGTTCGGCAGCCTAACGGCGCCACTCAAAACTTCCAAAATGGATTGATGAGAGAGAATAGGGTCTCTCATCACATGAACATAAAAATTACAGTAAATGTAATATAAAAGAACATCCCAATCATAAGAAATATGAACTTAAAATAAATGACATAAAAGAGTGTACTTAAAAAGAAAGAGAGTTGTAGGATCCCTTACCTCGGGTCCGACTTGACTCGATCGTACTTTAACGTCCTGAATAATAAACTTGAGTTAATTTATACTTCCTTAAGAACCTTTTTAAAGTTCATTATTCCTTTTATATCACTTATTACCATGTTATAAACACTATGTAATCATTATGTTAATAATGATTGTTTTGTCGATATTTGGTTCTTAAGTCGAAAGTGGACTTCTTATAATTACATGTTGTTCATGTGGACAAATGTTTATTATATCCATTATTGTATTCATGATTTAGATATAATATATGTCATATATATCCAGTACATGCATGCATTTATAACATTACATAATCATTTAGAGGTATGAAATGAAATGCACCGTTCATGGAGACGGTAAGCCGTACGTACGCATGAACGCTACTTTCATTTCTATTTCGTATTTTATAGAATGGAATAATAATGATATAAAGGTATATTATAATTCCAGTATAATATCATATATAATATCATATTTCCATCCTTTATACATCCCACATATGGTATTTAACGAATCAAATCACTTTGAGGGGGCGGTAGTCCGCACTTCCTTAAATGAAGATACTGCGTATACCCATAATGGAAGCCATAAAGGTAAGACAAAAATGAAAAATACAGAAGCATAAATATAACATAAAAATATTATATATCATATATAAAAATAGTGACATCATAATGGCCACCTTTGAAGGTGTTAAATGGATATTGAACAATCATCGTTTCGGGAGGCAAAATTTCACCATCCACGGAAACCGTATGTTCTTTAACCATTTGATGCAGTTGTGTGAGAGTGTAGCTCGAATAAATCTTATAACAACATCCTAGTATATTGAGGATACTGGTCTTGTTACAAAAGAAGTAAATAGAAAGAGTTTAGGGGGTTGGATAAGCAAAATAAAACAAATGAACATGAGAGAATGAATTACCTTTAAAAGTGTAACTCCTTTTGATTTGAGCCTAAAGGATTCCTTTGAAAGGATTCTGCCCAAAGGGAATCCTCTAGGATGAGGAGAGGGATGTGGAGAGAGTAAATGGGAAGGTTTTGGCAGAGACAAAGGCTTGAGGAGTGTGTTAAATGAGGTAGAGGTGGGGGACTTTTATAAGAGGAGAGGAGGGGCACTTTTGGAAAGTAAAGAAATATTACTTTATTTGAAAATGTGTTTCGGTTTCAAAAGGTCTCACATTGATATAATTCGTGTATAAGGTGATAAGGCTTAGAAATCCACTCATCCAATATGTTTTGGACATGTGTAGTTCATAGATTTTACATTATCTTTGCATTTTATTTAAATCTTCAAATAATGATGTCATCGATGCATCATTATTATGTCATAAATAATTTAATTTATGTAATGACTAAAAATTATACAAAAAATACTATGATGTATGAAATCTTTTTAGCTTTCCAATGAATATTTATAATCAAAAATATGACTTGTATAACCCCACTTAAAAATTGTTTTAGTAAAACATATCATGTCTGTGTCAATTATACTTTTACATTAAATAAAAAGTTATTTATGTCATTTCCCAACCAAAGTGTCTCCATGGGGTCCCCAAATTGGCCCACGGCTTGTCTTGGTCGGCCATGACTCACCCAATAGGTTTAGGACACGTGTCATGGTGTTTTTACATTCTTATAATATCATTTTTACCTTAAATTACACTAATTACCTCTAATCGCGATTAAGAACTTAATAAGTTACTATTCACCAAAAAAATATTATAATCTCATTGAACCACATTTTACTTCTTAATGACAACCATTTATGTCGGATTTTTTAAATTCAAAACACAATTATGGCAAAATTTCATTTAAACGGAAAATCAGCTTTTATAAGTACCACTTAGTGGTTTCACTATTCATCAAAAATTGAAGTTTTTCAGAAAAATCCCAAAAATTCACCCTGAGCTATATTTGATATTCCAAATTCAAAAATGAAGTCTGTTTTACAAAATTCAAAACATATTAGTCACATTAATTAATTTAATAATTAATTCCCGCTGTCAGAGCAAATAGCGTTTTTTTATAAAACAATAAGTATCAAAAGATTGACACTAGTTTAAGCCTGATTTCAAAGTGAAATTAATTCCAACGACGGCTATTGGATTTAATGGTAAAAATATTTTCTAATTTCACTTTAAAACCAATTAAAAATATAATCTAATCATATAAATAAATTAGATTAAAAAGTGGTTTTGAATTAAAATACAACATTTTGCACTATTCATTAAAAAATGAACCTTATCGGAAAAATACCAAAAAATTACACAGAGTAAAATTTGACGTCCCGATTCTTAATAAGAGTTTTATTTGGTCCAAAATAATGTATAAGAGTGATCAAAACTATATTTAATGACGGTTCTCCATCAAAAGGCGACAAGTGAACCTTTAGTGAAAACTAGGGCATATACGCCGAAAATTGAATTTTTTCCATATTTTAAGCCATTAGCTTTTATTGAATAAATGTAAAAACATTTAAAAACATATATAATCGTATTTAAGTTATTTCTATCCATTCCCACCATTACAAAGGCTACATGTTAACTACCATATAATATAATATTATTTTATTATTAGAGTGCAACGTAAGATTCCCAAGAAACTCGTTGTTGCGTGTTCGGTACGCCATCGAGCATAGCGTCCCCTTTAAAGTCATTTAAATATTTTATTCAAAAATATGGATAAATATAAAATGTCATATTCTTTATTTACCTGGGGTGTTACAGTATTCCCATCTAAAAACTATCATATCTATAGACTATTTAGTGGGCTCCACAATCCATAAATCATGACTCTGATAACCTCAATGATTTCCTCTAAATTTGTATTGGATAGAAAAAGGCTATTAAACATAATACAGATTCTGTTATGCCATCCCATTAACTTATTTAATATTTCTGGAAAATTAAATGCATCCTCAATGAAACCTTAAATATGGGTTCGTCTTAATTCATATGATGAAATACTTAATGATACAATTTTAACTTAAGGGGTTTTTTTATTATGTATGAAATTTTATTATTTTATCATTTACATGTTTTGTTAATATAAATTTGATATTACTTCAGGGATTAACCATTTTCTAATAAAATATTTATGTATAATAAATTTATTTTATTCAATATATTCCTATTAGTTTATTTATTTATTTATTTGATCATGGTCTTGTATCCATAAAGTAAATCATTCATAAGGTCGAAATAAATATATAAATAAATAAATGATAAAATCATGATCTTTTATCTAGTGATTGATTTGTTGAGCTGAAAATAAATCAACATATGACCCTAGGGATAAATTTTTATTGATTATCATAGATTGATTTTTTTACCCCACAAGTACAACTATTTTTCTCCCATGTTGGTTTCATTTCAATTTCATCTTGGACCGCCTCTATTTCAGGTCCTCCATAAACTGACTCCATGCGCCTTTAAATACTCCTTTTATTACATATGTTTTATAACTCACATGCAACTGATGGTAACCAAAGGATTGGTTAAGGGGAATTAGATAAAATATCCTTAGACATGCAGGTCCGACATAATGAATCAGGGAATAAGGACATGCATGCTATCACATTTAATTTAATAATAATTAATTTTAAAACCATGTAACAAAATTAAATTCAATTAAACCAAAACACACATAGGTCTGGTCATGCACATGATCATTCATACACGTGAAACGATTATACATTTAAAATAACTTGATAGTGTTCCTTTCAATTCATTATTTAATAAGATAAAACAGACACAAATTAATTCGATTAATTATCTTATTAATTATTTAATTAATTTTATCTTATTTCATACTCATCTTGAAATTTCCATTTTCTATGATTTTTAATAAAATAAATAATTTAAATTTATTTAAAACTCAATAAAATAGTTCAAAATTATTTACATGGAATAAAATTGGAAATTACCAGTCCAAACTATTTAGTATGGTTTTAATTGTAATTAATTCACTCATACGACATTTTTTGTACATGGAATGTGTCATTATTTCTTAGCATGTGTGACCAAATTAATGGAAAAAAAATAAATGAAAATTATGTAGCCTCTATTATTTAATACATTGAGTCCATTATACATCAAACCCAAACATGATTCATAATTTTGAATATTACATGGAATTAATTAATCATTTAATACAATGTAAAACCTAATGACCATTGTGTATTGTCAAATTATTGACCCATTGAACTAGATTTGATGAAATTTAACAGTGTAATTAACTAAATTTAATATTTCCACATAAATAGGTAGATCACGTAACATGTAAAAGCCAGCCACATGACATTTACTTCTCCCCAACTAATATTCATTGTACAGGCCTACGGACTCAGCGTGTACTTATTGTGGACATTTATGATGTAAAAAATGAGTATAAATTATAAAAGTCATTTAATTATAGTTACATGGTTCCTATTATGTACCCGTTGTTTATTAAATACATTTGGTGTATTAATTACACAACATGATTTAACCCCATGTCTTCTAGATTGAATACAAATGGACGACAAAGAATGTAGTCAAACCACACATTTTTTACTTTGTAAAATCTTTGTGCTACCCTGGTTAGTCTTCATATCATTCATTTATTGTACTTGATGTGTACAAATTAGAATACATCCCAAAATTCGCATGAGCATCCTTATGTAATGAAAAGGCATACATAATGTGTAACAATGGAGTGCATGCTATGTTGTTTTTTATTAGCCATCGAAAATACTTGACACCAATGGATGGGTTCTTTTGATGTTATATTTATTAATATTTAACTGATAATTTTTAATATGAGGAAGAAATGGATAAGTTAAAGAAGATTTTTTTTATAATGGGTCAAGAATAAATTAAAACATGAAATTAATCTTAACATTTAGATTTACAATGATCAAAATAAAATAAATAATTTTAAATTTGAATGTGGACACTCTATTACTACTTGATGTTTCTAGTAATAGTGGTATTAATTATAAAGACCAAAACTGACTCACCAAAAGTCATATTCGATGGATCATTTTCATATTGTAAAAGACCTGAAGGTCATGACAAACAAATTGCTTCCAATCAAATACAAACAAGAAGTTCCTCAGAACCAAGAGCATATCTTTTCACGTTAAATTTATAATTGATTTAATTAATTATAAAGAATAATTACATTCATCTAAAGATATTTATTTATAGAATATTTTGATCATTTGAAACCCTTTTCAGTAATATTTCATTGTGACCATATGATCTAAGTGTGGAATCACTCTAGTAGTGATCTGTATTATCTATTATGATCTTTAAATTACACTGATCAATCATCATATGATACTGTGGTCGATTGATTGTCTTACATAATTTATCATGGTCACATAAAATTTCTTCGATCATGAAGAAGTTCTCTTGATCTTCTCATTATTAAGAGGACGGGAGAGGGAATATTATAATTCTATAGAACAATCTTATGTGCACAATGATACACAATTATCCTGTCTTAGAAATTATAAGTGATATATTTATTGAAATAGGATTATGGTTTCTATTATAGATAATTTCACATGTTCTCTTAACAAAATATAAATCCCTTGTCAGATCCCATACAATGTGTTAAAAAATAATATTATTTTTTTACATGGTGTGTGCTATATAGCGCAATTAAAATTATTATTTTATCAGATTGAAAATTAATATATATCACCAAACACGATATTGGTGCTCATCCATAGTAATTATCGAATACTAGAATAAACATTTATTTAAATATTTATTCTGAAAATAAATATTTCATTCACAATTTAGAAAATAAATATTCATTAAATATTCAATAAAATATATATTTACGATCAATAAATCCTGAATAAAATTATTCCATGGACCGGAGAATAATATTTATTCTAATAATTAAATTCAAAAAGAATTTTATTGAGATCAACTGATTCACTTAGTGTGTGACCCTCTAGGATTATTTCCCATTGGCATAAGGTGAGATTGATTAAAACCTATGATTATTGTCTATTAATGGGCCAATAAACCCAAGAGAAATAAGTTGATTTCATAATGTCTTCAACCACAAAAAAGCACTTATTGTGAAATATAATCTCTTCATCTTAACAACTCATCAATAAGGTTTTGCAACGATGGTAACAACCTATGTCCTTGATATGTTTTTATTTGACTATCTGAGATAAACTAATTATTTCAACATGGACAAGGAACTTAAAAAAACTATTCTATTTTAGTAAAAGGGTCAATAAATCAACATATATTAATATGGAAGGGACAAATCCTTCCTCAACTTATTCTTTAATAAGACAATATTCGTGACACAACTAACATAACCAAATTTTCCATGAATTGTTATCCTCATGGTTTATGACAATAAATCTAAGTGCATGAGTCATGAAAAGAATTAATAATAATCTTAAAGTATTGGGACCATTACACATGCTCATAGATAGTAATATCGTATGACACATAAACAATACAAATTCCTAATGTTGGTTATGTTCTTATATTCTCTCATCTTAATGATTACCAAGTGTAAACTTCAGGAGAATAAGTATCATATTCTTATGGGTACTCAAAAAAGATATTCAACATGTTATGTTTCCTATCATATAATGTTATCCAACCACAAAACTGGGTTTGATAATATCATCATGGAATTTTAATGTTCTCAACATAGTGAGGAACTACTATGCCGTTTTAATGTGATAGATATTCTAGAACATCATTACATTAAATTAATTAAGAACTATAAATGATATGTAATAATTTTCCTCAATTAACATCCACTTATTATAATTGACATGATATCCAAATTATAAACTATTATTTATAGAACACCAACTCCATCATCGACTACATGTTGAACTAGAAATTCAATTCGGCCAATAATACCCTGATGATACTAGTCTTCTTGCGACTGTTTGGATGAATTCTTTGAATTGGTACCTCAATAACGTCAAGCAAGGTTTTTAAGGAGATCTCAACCATTAATTATTACTTTATTTCGTCATTATGGGAAATATGATCAATCATATCTTATACATCATGCTTCTGTATAAAGATAATGTTATCCAAAACAAACGAGGTGGTTGGCCTATTCAAAAACACCCATCAAAACAGAATCTGTTCGGAGTCTATATTGACTAGTAGGATTATAGGTTCCAAGAATCTTGAGGAGTATATTGGTTAGGCACTTGTTGAATGACATTAAACATTTCCTAATTAACATGAAGATGTAGATCCAGATATCGGGCAACCTAATGTAGGAGAACATTAGAATCCTATAGAAGAGCATTATAATACTCCTAAGAAATATAAGGTTGGAAGATATAAGTAGTTTGATATTGATGTTCATGATCCTTCTCCTCTTTTTATATATAATAAAATAGATCAAATTATTCATGAGTATAATATTAAAGGAAAAATCATATTCATGATCCTCTCATTCCATATATTCAACGAGATTTAGCCTCACTAGAGTTCAAGAGTAAAGACTAGGATTTAGATCCTCTTTAACGATATTCATCAAAAGATCTGATGGAGGATGATAAATATAATCCCATGAACATAAGAGAGTTTTATTACAGAAACTTCTCATTACCCTATGTATTTTACTAAATAATGAAGAATGGGATTATCATTATTTATTTACCCTAGAAATAGTTTTGATCCGCCTCTATCCTAAGAGATGATGGTACATTATTACTCCCTCTTTTTGTTGAGTATTTTTATTCCATAAACTGACTTGTTTTTATTCCCACATAACAAAAAATATTATTCTGTAAAATCAATAAAAATGGATTTGATGTTGATGTGTGAACAATTCTTTTTTGTTTTAATTGAATATGTGTGTATTAAGTATTTTTTTCCACAAGTACACGAACAATTTTTCAGTGGATAAATTGGATATAAAATTTAGAGATTGCTATCTTGATACGATTATAACTTACACAAATAGAAATATTTGATATTATTATTCATTGTTCTTGTTTCATATCTTGAGTTTTCACATATTAGCATAGAATAATTGAGTGTTGTTTTAATTTCTATGTTTTAGATTGGTTTATGTTTGATTACTGAAAACAAAATCCAAAAGTGGAGATTTTTTTGACCGGGAAGATGATTGAGAGTGAAGGTTCCCCAATAGTTGTTTTATTAAGGAGAGTGGGAGCCAATGATCACTCTAGTAGGGTTGGGGACTAGGATGTGACCTAATGACACACACACACACACACACATATAACATCATGGATGTTGAGCCCTCTGGAAGATTGTTGATTTCATGTCTATGATTGATGTTTTAATAATCACAAATCATCACATACCATTAATGCTTAATCTGGTTTGATTTCTCATAAACTTAATTACAATCTGTTAATGAATCTGTTATCATGTTTTTGTCTCTGCTTATTGACTTACAAAGTATTTTGGAATTCTTCTGTATTCAACAGACATCGGAAGCACCGATTCAATATCAACAGACATCGGAAGCACCGATTCAATATCAAAGGACAACGGTCGCACTGATTCAATATCAAAAGACATCTAAAGCACCGATTCAATATCAAAGGACAACGGTCGCACCGATTCAATATCAACAGACATCGGAAGCACCGATTCAATATCAACAGACATCGGAAGCACCGATTCAATATCAAAGGACAATGGTCGCACCGATTCAATATCAAAGGACAACAGATGCACCGATTCAATATCAACAGACATTGGAAGCACCGATCCAATATCAAATGACTCACCGATGCAAATGACTCACCGATGCTGATCAAAATGAGCCACCGATCAAATGACTCACTGATGCTGATCAAACTGACTCACCGATCAGATGACAGACCGATGCTGATCAGTCTGATTCACCGATGCTGATCTATCTGAGTCACTGATCATTACTCACTAATGCTGATGACCTACCGATCACTTGAACTAATCGATAGTCATAAACAACTGTTTGAATTTCTTTATCTTTATCTTTATTTAATCTAACCATTGGTCATATTAGGTATATTTTAATGCTCTATCAATTAATTAATAAAGGTTGTCGGATGTCAGGAAACCATACCTCGTACCTACGGAAAGGAAACTTTTTCTGTCTTCCGAAGCACGTGACATAAATACAAAAAGACTCTGCTGAAGAAAAGAGTCGATAGAAGAACACAAGAAGAATATAGAGGAAAGAAAGAGGAGGAAGAACCAAGAAGAACCGAACTATATACACAATCAAGCCTACTCAAGAAGAGTTTTGTGCATACAAAAGAACATTGACGAACATCATCGACTACATCTCACTGCCTTTGAACCTGAAGCATACGACACTCTTCTTCTCAAACAAAAACGAGAAGAGGACTCAGAAAAAATTCTGACCAAATACAAAAGAGTCCAGATCTACACTGAAATCATCAGAGCCATTTCTAAACTATACATCTCTGCTCTTTGATACATTTGTTTTACATTTTGAGCAGTGTGTGTTATCTGCTGTATTAAACACACACACTGAATCCTGTGCTTTCACTGGAGGATCTGTAAATCCTCAGCAATCCTTTTTACACTTCATTTCCCACTGTGGATAGTGGTAGAGGTCATGTGAGACCTGGACAGCTCTAAGCTGTTGTTTGTTTTCCCACACAGAACTGTGGTAGAGGTCTTGTGACCTGGACAGTGTGTTTACAGTTGTTAACCCCGATCCAGGGTGTGGATCATTTTTATATAAACTTTTGAGAGGATTAAGTCTCGGCTTGAGACTGAACCTCTTGGTTAATTCTCTGTGTTTGTAGCTACATACTATATCCATACTATACATATTTTTTCATATTCCGCTGCTATTACTTTGAAATATAATTTATTTTCAAAGCTACTTTGATAGTTAAACTTTAAAGTGTTTATATTTATTATAAACCAGTAAGTTAGTTTCAAAAGTTAATTTAATCATAATATTAAGTTAACTGAGAACTAATCAATCATTGAGAAACTAATTGAACCTTTATAATCTGTATAAATTCACTACAGTTTAATCTGTTTTTGAAATAGGGGGATTTTAATAAACATTGTTTTTAACATAAAATTTTAATTGGAACTCAATTCACCCCCCTCTTGAGTATCCACTCCGACCAACATTTGGTATCAGAGGTTGGTAAATATTTTCTAAAGTACTCTATTTTTCAACTGTGATTTTAGTTGTATTTTAAAGTTCTTAAAATTTCTATTATTTCTAAATTTTTATCTCTTTAAAATTCTTTTTGTGATATCATGGATAATAGACTTGAGAGTGCTGCTACTAACTGGCCACCTTTCATTAATGGAAACAACTATGCTCAGTGGAAGCTAAAAATGAAAATTCAATTAGAAAGTATGGGCTTTGATATTTGGACTGTCATTGAAGCTGAATACAAAATTCCCAGTACTGATAGATCTACTTGGAATGAACCTACAAAGACTGCTTACAATAATAATTGTGAAGCTATGAATGCCTTGTACTGTGCACTAGGAGATGAGGAATTTAATAGAATTTCTGCATGTAAAACTGCATATGAAATTTGGGATACCTTAGTTGTTTCTCATGAAGGAACAACTAATGTTAAGGAGATGAGATTGAATACCTATTCTATTAAGTATGATAATTTTAAGATGAAGCCTGATGAACCCATTTCTGATATGTATCTCAGGTTCAATGAAATTGTCAACACAATGACTTCTCTGGGAAAGGATGTTCCAACAAAGGAACAAATCATGAGAATTTTGAGACGTCTAACTGAAAGATGGAGAGGAACCTCTGTCTCCATTAGAGAATCGTGTGATATTGGAGAACTGCCAGTCAAGGAACTAATTGGTAAGTTGATGATGTATGAAGAAGAACTCAAGGTAAACAAAGAAGAAGATGATGAACCTAAAAGGAGGTCTATTTCCTTCAAGAATACAACCTCAAAGAATAAGGATAAGGAAAAGTCTCAAGCTATCAATGAAAGTTCAAGCAGTGAGGAAAGTGAGAATGATTCTGACAGTGATGCTGAGATGGCTCACATTGCTAGAAGATTTAAGAAATTCTATAGGAAGAAGAAGTTTTTCAGAAAGTCAAACTACAAAGGCAAGTATGATAACAATGGACACTATAAAAAGGATTGGAAGAAGTCTGATAAATCAGATGAAGTTGTCTGTTATGAATGTAAAAGAAAAGGACACATAAAAGAAGACTGTCCAAAGATGAAATACAGAAAGAAGTATGAATACAAGGATAACATGTACAAGAAAGCCATGAAGGCTACTTGGAGTGCTTCAGAAGACAGCACAAGTGAAGCTGAATCTTCAGACTCTGAATGGAATCGAGCCAACATGTGTTTCATGACAAACACTTCTGAGGAGACCTGCTTGAAGAGCTGTCACAAGAAGATATGGTACTTAGACAGTGGATGTTGAAGACATATTTTAGGAGACTTTTCATGTTTCAAGAGCTTAGTAAAAGTTGATTGAGGCTTTGTCACTTTTGGTGATAATTCAAAAGGAAAAATCATCGGCTTAGGCCAGATTGGTAACACTGATTCAATCTTGATTTCTGAAGTTTTATTTGTCGATGGACTTAAATATAACTTCTTAAGAATTTCTCAGTTGTGTGATGATGGTTTTTATGTGAAATTTAAAAATGATTCTTGCAATGTTTTTAACTCTAAAAATGTTTTAGTATTTTCTGCTTTAAAAAATGAAAATGTTTATGCTGTTGATTTAGATTCCTTAGCTAAGCAGAATATTCCTTGTTTAAATGCTTTTCATAAAGAGTCTTGGCTTTGGAACAGAAGATTAGGACACTGCAATGTACAGTCACTTAGAAAACTTTCTAGGAAGAACTTAGTTAGAGACCTACCCAAACTTGAATTTCCAGCAGACAAAGTTTGCAATCCCTGTCAAAAAGGAAAGCAACATAAATTTTCTTTTAAATCAAAGAAAGAAGTGTCAACTTCTCAACCTCTTGAGTTGGTTCACATGGATTTATTTGGAACTTCTAGAGTTTCTTGTTTAAATGGGAAGCACTATGTCTATGTTCTTGTAGATGACTTTTCTAGATATACTTGGGTATATTTTTTAGCTCACAAAAGTGAAGCTTGTTCTTACTTTGTTAAATACTCCAAGTCTGTAGAAAATCTTAGTGGACTCAAGATTAAGACCCTAAGAAGTGATCATGGTCGTGAGTTTGAAAATCATTATTTTGATTCTTACTGCTCACACAATGGCTATAGTCACAATTTCTCTGCCCCTAGAACACCCCAACAAAATGGTGTAGTAGAGAGAAGAAATAGAACCCTGCAAGAAATAGCTAGAACCATGCTCAATGAATATGAACTGCCTATTTACTTTTGGGCTGAAGCTGTAAATACAGCTTGTTATGTCATTAATAGAGTCTTGATCAGACCAGTTCTTAAGAGGACCCCTTATGAGTTGTGGAACCATAGGAAACATAAGGTTAGCTACTTCAAAGTTATTGGCTGCAAAGTCTTCATTCTCAATACTAAAGACAATCTTGACAAATTTGCATCCAAGAGAGATGAAAGAATTTTCCTAGGTTACTCTATCTCTAGTAAAGCCTATAGAGTTTTCAATAAAAGAACCAAATGTGTGGAAGAATCTGTTCACATCAAATTTGATGAAACTGATCCACATGAACCTAAAATCTCTCTTGAAGATAATCTCTCTGGTTTGAATCTCAATGATAAAGACAATGGACCTATAGTTAAAACATCCAGCTCTGGAAATTCTCTAGAACCTGCTTCTGTTGAACCTCAATCTGTAGATGAATCTGAAATCTCTAGACCTATCTTTTCAAGACCATCTAGGACTCTAAAGAACCATCCTTTAGATGCTGTTGTAGGAAATCTAGATAGAGGAACACAGACTAGAGCTTCTCTAAAAATCAGGTTGAACATCAAGCTTTTCATTCACAGTTAGAACCTAAAAATATCAATGATTCTATCAATGATGAATTTTGGGTAATGGCTATGCAAGAAGAACTAAATCAATTTGAAAGAAACAAAGTTTGGAAATTAGTAGAATGTTCTAAGTACATTTTGACCATAGGCACAAAATGGGTGTTTAGAAACAAAGTTCATGAATCTGGAAACATCATTAGAAGTAAATCTAGGCTAGTTGCACAAGGTTACAATCAAGAAGAAGGAATTGACTATGAGGAAACCTTTGCACCTGTAGCTAGATTAGAGGCTATTAGGATCTTACTTGCCTATGAATCACATCTGAATTTCAAGCTATATCAAATGGATGTCAAAAGTGCTTTTCTAAATGGTTTTATTGTTGAAGATATTTTTATAGAACAACCACCTGGTTTTTTAAATCCTCTTTTTCCAAATCATGTTTTTAAACTCTCTAAAGCTTTATATGGTTTAAAACAAGCTCCAAGAAATTCTTATGAAAGGCTTTCAAACGTTCTTATCTCAAAAGGATTTACAAAAGGAGTAGTTGATCCCACAATTTTTATAAAAATGATTTCAAAAGATGTATTAATAGTACAAATCTATGTTGATGATATTATTTTTGGATCTTCTAAAAATTCTTTATGTACTGATTTTTCAAAGGTTATGAAAAATGAATTTGAAATGAGCTTAATGGGAGAGCTTAAGTATTTTCTTGGTTTTCAAATTCTTCAAACTAAAGATGGAATTATTTTAAATCAAAGTAAATATACAAAGGATATTTTAAAACGTTTTTTATTGGATAGTATTAAGGAAAGTGATACACCTATGAGTACTACCTGTAAATTGGATACAGATGAAGCTGGGAAACCAGTGGATCAAACCAATTACAGAGGTATGATTGGGAGCTTACTTTATCTTACTGCTAGTCGACCAGACATTATGTTCAGCGTATATATGTGTGCTAGATTTCAAGCTAATCCTAATGAATCACACTTACTGGATGTTAAAAGGATTTTTAAGTATCTTAAGTATACTGTAAATTTAGGTTTATTTTATCCAAAAGGAAAATCATTTAACCTAACTAGCTATTCAGATGCTGACTTTGCTGGATGTAAGTTAGATAGGAAGAGCACATCTGGAACATGTCATTTGCTTGGAAAATACCTAGTATCATGGTTTAGTAAGAAAAAGAACTCAGTTGCATTGTCTACTGCCGAGGCAGAATACATAGCTGCTGGTAGTTGTTGTGCACAAATTTTGTGGATGAATCACACTTTATTGGATTATGGATTTGATCTTAAACATGTTTCAATTAACTGTGACAATACTAGTGCAATCAATATATCTAAGAACCCTGTGTCTCACTCTAGAACTAAGCACATTGATGTCAGACATCACTTTTTAAGAGATCATTATCAAAAAGGTGATATTTCTTTAAATTTCATTAGTTCAGAACATCAATTAGCTGATATCTTAACAAAGCCTTTATGCTCTGAAAGAATGAAATTTATTAAACAAGAGTTGTGTATTATTGATCTGTGAAACTGATCTGTGAAACTTATCTGTGAAACTGATCTGCGAAACCGATCTGTGAAACTGATCTGTGAAACCGATCTGTGAAACTGATCTGTGAAACTGATCTATGAAACTGATCTGTGAAACTGATCTGTGAAACGGATCTCTGAAACGGATCTGTGAAACCGATCTGTGAAACTGATATGTGAAACTGATCTGTGAAACTGATCTGTGAAACGGATCTGTGAAACCGATCTGTGAAACTGATCTGTGAAACCGATCTGTGAAACTGATCTGTGAAACCGATCTGTGAAACAGATCTGTGAAACGGATCTGTGAAACGGATCTGTGAAACCGATCTGTGAAACCGATCTGTGAAACCGATCTGTGAAACCGATCTGTGAAAGTGATCTGTGAAACCGATCTGTGAAACTGATCTATGAAACTGATCTGTGAAACTGATCTGTTAAACCGATCTGTGAAACTGATCTCTGAAACTGATCTGTGAAACTGATCTGTGAAACTGATCTCTGAAACTGATCTGTGAAACTGATCTGTGAAACTGATCTGTCACATCGGTCTGTCAAACCGATTCTCTGTATTACTTTTTATTATATTATAATTAATTAGTAAATTTCTTTTATACTTTTATGGGAACCCTAAATGATAAAATAAATGATACGTGGCTATTTATCTTCCCTAAACCTTTAACCTTTCATTTCCCGCCGATCCTTTCAACCTCTCTTCCCTCTACTTCGAACCTTTGAACTCTTGCCTTCTCAAAATCTTCGAATGGCTAAGCAAAAGAGACCGAGTAAAGGACCAGATAGCCATGTATCTTCAAAGCGTGCTCGCGGCGAGTCGAGTAGTACCTCTCAACCATCAGTAAATCCGAACCTGGAAACTCGGATTGTTGCTGTAGAAAGAGAAGTCAGCTCTGCGTGGCTTTTGTCAAGTAAGTCACTATTGCTGCAAGTTATTGAATCGCAAGGATGGATAGACTGGTTTTCAGACAACTCTCGAATAGACTACCCGAAGCTGGTACATGAGTTCTACATGAATATGAAAATCACTCTAGATGGTGTGGAGGCTGCCAGGATGTCGTCTGTGGTAAAAGGAAAGAAAATATCCTTCTCATCTAAGCAGTGGGCAGAATGCTTGAATGTACCTCATGAAGGTCGGTATGAGGATTATGCTAGGAATATTCCTCCAACATCTGATTACTTCTCTTATGAATTAGCTCTGGAGCTTCTGACTGGAAACAGAGAGTCACGGAGAATCACATCTTTAGAATTAGATGGTGAATGCAGACTTCTTTTAAAGTTTATTCAGCACCAACTTTTCCCTAGGAGAGGAGATTTTGCTGCTGTAAAGTACCAGGATGTTTTCCTGTTGTTTCTTCTGAAAACACATGACAAGATCAATTTGTGTAGATATGTGATGGTGCACATAGCTGGAATGGTAAAACCGTCCAAGAAAGCCACTGCCTTGTTTTATAAAAGATGATATCTACCATGCTCAAGAATCTAGAATGTATTGATGAAGATGATGAAGTTGATGAAACAGATCATACTTTCTGTCTCAACAAAGAGAACTGCAATAGGATGAAAATCAATTGGAATCCATGGAAGAAGTGCTGGGTTGCAGATGAAGATAAATTGAATGAAGCCTACAATCCCATAAATCATTGCAAGAGGCCAAAGGATTTGAGAGACCCTGGCTTGAAACCAGATGAGGAACCAGTTTATTCTGATGATGATGATGAGCAAGAAGAAAGAAATGATGAGGCCACCAAAGCCCAAGAGCAAGAAAGAAGCTGCGACTGAGGAAGGAAGTGTGTCATCTCCTGATAATAGGAGTGATCCTGACACTGCTAGTCCCAAGAGAAGAATAGAATTTGGACATGCTAGTCCACCCTTAGCACTACCAGAACCAGCACCTATTCTTGGTGATGAAGAAGATTCTGATACTGAAGAATATCACAGTGAAGCTTCTGAGAAGAGTGATGATGGACATGCTGATGATGCTGAGGCTGCTGTTGATGGTGATAACAGACCAGTGGATGGTCTTTCTGAAGATCAAATAGAACCACCTCAGTCAGTACAAGAAATACATATCAGTGTCAAGGATGATTCACCAAAAATCAGTGGAACAACAAGCTATGAGAAACCAAAATACACCCTGTGTGCTGCTGTTTGGGATGACTACCCTGGTTATGCTGTGTTGGGCATAGAATATTCTGAAGAAGAAGAAGAAATTCCAGAATCTGTTGCAGTTGTGAAGAGGATCCTCCCATGAGAATGCAAGGTCTGTTCCTGCTGTTGATCCTACAAATGTTAATCTACCTGGTTATGGAATCTCTCAAGCTGATCATGATAAATTTAAGATTGAATTGCTAACCGCTGTGAGAGACACAGTTAGAGAAGAAATTTCTAATGCTCTTACTCAAGTGTCTTTACTTGTTTCTGACAATTCATTGGAAGCCTTCTCACAAAGAGTATCTAATGTTGTGAAGCCAGACCTGGCCAATACTGGTGAACTTATTGGCAGGCACATAGCCTTTTTGAATCAGACTATGAAGGATCTTCACACCGGCTTGGTATCTCTATCAAGCGAATTCCGATCAACCATCTCTGGTATGATGGATGTTTTGAGAAATTTGATTGACCATCTCAACAAGTCTGACGTGAGGAAGTTGAAAGATGAGTTAACTCACATAGTTTGCCAAGCCAGTACAGGCAAGGTAACCAAGATCACTACCCATGATCTAGAAGCTCTAAGAGAAGTTGTGCATGATGAGTTAGCTGCTGTTAGACAAATTCTTGATTTAGAATCATTGAGGAAGATGAAAGAGCTCTGTGATAACAGTCATAAGATGGCATTGGAGTATTCAGCAGATGCTAAGAAAGCTCTGCAAGAGATCAAAGAGAAAGTTGATAATTACTTTTCTATGATTTATACAAAACATGAGATGACTGAAAACTTCAAGGTGTTGGCAGAGAATCTGAAATTACCTCCAGTCACTGAGGCCTTCAAAACTCAAGTTCATCAGTTTCAAGATTTTACCCCTTCCTTGGCACTGTTCATGGAGAATAAAGATGATTTTGAAAAAGCTATGAAGTATGGGGCAGAAGTCATTCATGACTTCATTCATCTTTTGAAGCCCTATTTTCCTGCACATGCCACTGCAATTGTACATCCTAATTCAGAACCTCTCAGTGACTCTGCTGTAGCTCCAAATCAGTTATCTATTGCTCAAGCTCTCTCTCAGTTAAGACCAGTCCCTCAGCAGGCTTCTCAACCAGCTCATGTTTCTCCACAACAACTCTCTGTAGCACCTGCTCCTACACCTGCCCGAGTTGTCCTACCACCACTTCAGATTCGCCAAGTACAGCCTGCCTCCAATCATTCAAATTTACCCACTATTGATCCCAAAGACAAAGGCAAATCCCCTTTGTATCCCAATGAATAGTTGTGTATTGTTTTTGATAGGGTGAACAATGTGATGCTTGTAATATTCTGTACTTTATCAACTTTTCTTTATCTCTCCTCTATGTTGACTGATTTTACTTTCACTTATATGTTTTTCCTCCTTTTTGATTATCCCAAAGGGGGAGAAGAAGAAGAAAGATGTATGGGAGATATTTATGGGGGAGAAAAGATGTATATATCTAAGGTGAGGAGAAAGATCTATATATATATGTGAGAGATGTATATATCTCAGGGGGATGAATCTGTATAAATAATATATATCGGAAATTTACATTAAGGGGGAGATTTATATATCTCTTTATATTTATTCTCTTTATGGTTTAATTATCATTATGTTTCTATTAATGATATATCATATTATTTATATTTTATGATAAAGATGTGTGATTATCAAAAAGGGGGAGATTGTTGACCCCTCTGAAATATTGTTGATTTCATGTCTATGATTGATGTTTTAATAATCACAAATCATCACATACCATTAATGCTTAATCTGGGTTGATTTCTCATAATCATAATTACAATCTGTTAATGAATCTGTTATCATGTTTTTGTCTATGCTTATTGACTTACAAAGTATTTTGGAAGTCTTCTGTATTCAACAGACATCGGAAGCACCGATTCAATATCAACAGACATCGGAAGCACTGATTCAATATCAAAGGACAACGGTCGCACTGATTCAATATCAACAGCCATCGGAAGCACCGATTCAATATCAAAGGACAACGGTCGCACCGATTCAATATCAACAGACATCGGAAGCACCGATTCAATATCAACAGACATCGGAAGCACCGGTTCAATATCAAAGGACAATGGTCACACCGATTCAATATCAAAGGACAACGGAAGCACCGATTCAATATCAACAGACATCGGAAGCACTGATCCAATATCAAATGACTCACCGATGCAAATGACTCACCGATGCTGATCAAAATGAGCCACCGATCAAATGACTCACTGATTCTGATCAAACTGACTCACCGATCAGATGACA
This sequence comes from Viscum album, assembly GCA_963277665.1. Classification (NCBI taxonomy): domain Eukaryota; kingdom Viridiplantae; phylum Streptophyta; class Magnoliopsida; order Santalales; family Viscaceae; genus Viscum; species Viscum album. Next base: position 785,774,640 of record OY728161.1, read on the forward strand.
GACCGATGCTGATCAGTCTGATTCACCGATGCTGATCTATCTGAGTCACCGATCATTACTCACTAATGATGATGACCTACCGATCACTTGAACTAATCGATAGTCATAAACAACTGTTTGAATTTCATTATCTTTATCTTTATTTAATCTAACCAACGGTCATATTAGGTATATTTTAATTCTCTGTCAATTAATTAATAAAGGTTGTCGAATGTCAGGAAACCGTACCTCAAACCTGCGGAAAGGAAACTTTTTTTGTCTTCCGAAGCACGTGACATAAATAAAAAAAGACTCTGCTGAAGAAAAGAGTCGATAGAAGAACACAAGAAGAATATAGAGGAAAGAAAGTGGAGAAATAACCAAGAAGAACAGAACTATATACACAATCAAGCCTACTCAAGAAGAGTTCTGTGCATACAAAAGAACCTTGATGAACTTCATCGACTACATCTCACTGCCTTTAAACCTGAAGCATACGACACTCTTCTTCTCAAAAAAAACCGAGAAGAGGACTCAGAAAAAAATTCTGACCAAATACAAAAGAGTCTAGAGCTACACTGAAATCATCAGAGCCATTTCTAAACTCTACATCTCTGCTCTGTGATACATTTGTTTTACATTTTGAGTAGTGTGTGTTATCTGCTGTATTAAACACACACACTGACTCTTGTTCTTTCACTGGAGGATCTGTAAATCCTCAGCAATCCTTTTTACACTTCATTTCCCACTGTGGATAGTGGTAGAGGTCGTGTGAGACCTGGACAGCTCTAAGCTGTTGTTTGTTTTCCCACGCAGAACTGTGGTAGAGGTCTTGTGACATGGACAGTGTGTTTACTGTTGTTAACCCCGATCCAGTGTGTGGATCATTTTTATATAAACTTGTGAGAGGACTAAGTCTGGGCTTGAGACTGAACCTCTTGGTTAATTCTCTGTGTTTGTAGATACATACTATATCCATACTATACATATTTTTTCATATTCCGCTGCAATTACTTTGAAATATAATTTATTTTCAAAGCTACTTTGATAGTTAAACTTGCAAGTGTTTATATTTATTATAAACCAGTAAGTTTGTTTCAAAAGTTAATTTAATCATAATATTAAGTTAACTGAAAACTAATCAATCTTTGAGAAACTAATTTAACCTTTATAATCTGTATAAATTCACTACAGTTTAATCTGTTTTTGAAATAGGGGGATTTTAATAAACATTGTTTTTAACAGAAAATTTTAATTGGAACTCAATTCACCCCCCTCTTGAGTATCCACTCCGACAAACATTTGGTATCAGAGGTTGGTAAATATTTTCTAAAGTACTCTGTTTTTCAACTGTGATTTTAGTTGTATTTTAAATTTCTTAAAATTTCTGTTATTTCTAAATTTTTATCTCTTTAAAATTCTTTTTATGATATCATGGATAATAGACTTTAGGGTGCTGCTACTAACCGGCCACCTTTCTTTAATGGAAACAACTATGCTCAGTGGAAGCTAAAAATGAAAATTTACTTAGAAAGTATGGGCTTTGATATTTGGACTGTCATTGAAGTTGAATACAAAATTCCCAGTACTGATAGCTCTACTTGGAATGAACCTACAAAGACTGCTTACAAAAATAATTTTAAAGCTATGAATGCCTTGTACTGTGCACTAGGAGATGAGGAATTTAATAGAATTTCTGCAAGTAAAATTGCATATGAAATTTGGGATACCTTAGTTGTTTCTCATGAAGGAACAACTAATGTTAAGGAGATGATATTGAATACCTATACTATTAAGTATGATAATTTTAAGATGAAGCCTGATGAACCCATTTCTGATATGTATCTCAGGTTCAATGAAATTGTCAACACAATGACTTCTCTGGGAAAGGATGTTCCAGCAAAGGAACAAATCATGAGAATTTTGAGATGTTTACCTGAAAGATGGAGAGGAACCTCTGTCTCCATTAGAGAATCGTGTGATATTGGAGAACTGCCAGTCAAGGAACTAATTGGTAAGTTGATGATGTATGAAGAAGAACTCAAGGTAAACAAAGAAGAAGATGATGAACCTAAAAGGAAGTCTATTGCCTTCAAGACTACAACCTCAAAGAATAAGGATAAGTAAAAGCCTCAAGCTATCAATGAAAGTTCAAGCAGTGAGGAAAGTGAGAATGATTCTGACAGTGATGCTGAGATGGCTCACATTGCTAGAAGATTTATGAAATTCTATAGGAAGAAGAAGTTTTTCAGAAAGTCAAACTACAAAGGCTTGTATGATAACAAAGGACACTGTAAAAAGGATTGGAAGAAGTCTGATAAATCAGATGAAGTTGTATGTTATGAATGTAAAAGAAAAGGACACATAAAAGAAGTCTGAGCAAAGATGAAATACAGAAAGAAGTATTAATACAAGGATAACAAGTACAAGAAAGCCATGAAGGCTACTTGGAGTGCTTCAGAAGACAGCACAAGTGAAGCTGAATCTTCAGACTCTGAAAGGAATCGAGCCAACATGTGTTTCATGACAAACACTTCTAATGAGACCTGCATGAAGAGCTGTCACAAGAATATATGGTACATAGACAGTGGATGTTCAAGACATATGTTAGGAGACTTTTCATGTTTCAAGATCTTAGTAAAAGTTGATGGAGGCTTTGTCACTTTTGGTTATAATTCAAAAGGAAAAATCATCGGCTTAGGCGAGATTGGTAACACTGATTCAATCTTGATTTCTGATGTTTTATTTGTCGATGGACTTAAATATAACTTCTTAAGAATTTCTCAGTTGTGTGATGATGGTTTTTATGTTAAATTTAAAAATGATTCTTTCAATGTTTTTAACTCTAAAAATGTTTTAGTATTTTCTGCATTAAAAAATGAAAATGTTTATGCTGTTGATTTAGATTCCTTAGCTAAGCAGAATATTCCTTGTTTAAATGCTTTTCATAAAGAGTCTTGGCTTTGGAACAGAAGATTAGGACACTGCAATGTACAGTCACTTAGAAAACTTTCTTGGAAGAACTTAGTTAGAGACATACCCAAACATGAATTTCCAGCAGACAAAGTTTGCAATCCCTGTCAAAAAGGAAAGCAACATAAATTTTCTTTTAAATCAAAGAAAGAAGTGTCAACTTCTCAACCTCTCGAGTTGGTTCACATGGATTTATTTGGACCTTCTAGAGTTTCTTGTTTAAATGGGAAGCACTATGTCTATGTTCTTGTAGATGCCTTTTCTAGATATACTTGGGTATATTTTCTAGCTCACAAAAGTGAAGCTTTTTCTTACTTTGTTAAATACTCCAAGTCTGTAGAAAACCTTAGTGGACTCAAGATTAAGACTCTGAGAAGTGATCATGGTCGTGAGTTTGAAAATCATGAGTTTTATTCTTACTGCTCACACAATGGCTATAGTCACAATTTCTCTTCCTCTAGAACACCCCAACAAAATGGTGTAGTAGAGAGAAGAAATAGAACCCTGCAAGAAATAGCTATAACCATGCTCAATGAATATGAACTGCCTATTTACTTTTGGGCTGAAGCAGTAAATACAGCTTGTTATGTCATTAATAGAGTCTTGATCAGACCAGTTCTTAAGAGGACCCCTTATGAGTTGTGGAACCATAGGAAACCTAAGGTTAACTACTTCAAAGTTTTTGGCTGCAAAGTCTTCATTCTCAATACTAAAGACAATCTTGACAAATTTGCATCCAAGAGAGATGAGGGTATTTTCCTAGGTTACTCTATATCTAGTAAAGCCTATAGAGTTTTCAATAAAATAACAAAATGTGTGGAAGAATCTGCTCACATCAAATTTGATGAAACTGATCCACATGAACCTAAAACCTCTCTTGAAGATGATCTCTCTGGTTTGAATCTCAATGATAAAAACAAGGGACCTATAGTTAAAACAACCATCTCTGGAAATTCTCTAGAACCTGCTTCTGTTGAACCTCAATCTGTAGATGAATCTGAAATCTCTAGCCCTATCTTTTCAAGACCATCTAGGACTCTAAAGAACCATCCTTTAGATGATGTTGTAGGAAATCTAGATAGAGGAACACAGACTAGAGCTTCTCTAAGAAATCAGGTTGAACATCAAGCTTTTCTTTCACAGTTAGAACCTAAAAATATCAATGATTCTATCAATGATGAATTTTGGGTAATGGCTATGCAAGAAGAACTAAATCAATTTGAAAGAAACAAAGTCTGGAAATTAGTAGAAAGATCTAAGGACATTTTGACCATAGGCACAAAATGGGTGTTTAGAAACAAAGTTCATGAATCTGGAAACATCATTAGAAATAAATCTAGGCTAGTTGCACAAGGTTACAATCAAGAAGAAGGAATTGAATATGAGTAAACCTTTGCACCTGTAGCTAGATTAGAGGCTATTAGGATCTTACTTGCCTATGCATCACATCTGAATTTAAAGATATATCAAATGGATGTCAAAATTTCTTTTCTAAATGGTTTTATTGTTGAAGATGTTTTTATAGAACAACCACCTGGTTTTTTAAATCATCTTTTTCCAAATCATGTTTTTAAACTCTCTAAAGCTTTATATGGTTTAAAACAAGCTCCAAGAAATTGGTATGAAAGGCTTTCAAACGTTCGTATCTCAAAAGGATTTACAAAAGGAGTAGCTGATCCCACACTTTTTATAAAAATGATTTCAAAATATGTATTAATAGTACAAATCTATGTTGATGATATTATTTTTGGATCTTCTAAAAATTCTTTATGTACTGATTTTTCAAAGGTTATGCAAAAAGAATTTGAAATGAGCTTAATAGAGAGCTTAAGTATTTTCTTTGTTTTCAAATTCTTCAAACTAAAGATGGAATTATTTTAAATCAATGTAAATATACAAAGGATCTTTTAAAACGTTTTTTATTGGATAGTATTACGGAAAGTGATACACCTATGAGTACTACCTGTAAATTGGATACAGATGAAGCTGGGAAACCAGTGGATCAAACCAATTACAGAGGTATGATTGGGAGCTTACTTTATCTTACTGCTAGTCGACCAGACATTATGTTCAGTGTATATATGTGTGCTAGATTTCAAGCTAATCCTAAAGAATCACACTTACTGGATGTTAAAAGGATTTTTAAGTATCTTAAGTATACTGTAAATTTAGGTTTATTTTATCCAAAAGGAAAATCATTTAACCTAACTAGCTATTCAGATGCTGACTTTGCTGGATGTAAGTTAGATAGGAAGAGCACATCTGGAACATGTCATTTTCTTGGAAAATCCCAGGTATCATGGTGTAGTAAGAAACAGAACTCAGTTGCATTGTCTACTGCCGAGGCAGAATACATAGCTGCTGGTAGTTGTTGTGCACATATTTTTTGGATGAATCACTCTTTATTGGATTATGGATTTGATATTAAACATGTTTCAATTAACTGTGACAATACTAGTGCAATCAATATATCTAAGAACCCTGTGTCTCACTCTAGAACTAAGCACATTGATGTCAGACATCACTTTCTAAGAGATCATTATCAAAAAGGTGATATTTCTTTAAAATTCATTAGTTCTGAACATCAATTAGCTGATATCTTAACAAAGCCTTTATGCTCTGAAAGAATGAAATTTATTAAACAAGAGTTGTCTATTATTGATCTGTGAAACTGATCTGTGAAACTTATCTGTGAAACTGATGTGTGAAACCGATCTGTGAAACTGATCTGTGAAACCGATCTGTGAAACTGATCTGTGAAACCGATCTGTGAAACTGATCTGTGAAACTGATCTGTGAAACGGATCTCTAAAACTGATCTGTGAAACCGATCTGTGAAACCGATCTGTGAAACCGATCTGTGAAACCGATCTGTGAAACTGATCTGTGAAACTGATCTGTGAAACGGATCTGTGAAACCGATCTGTGAAACCGATCTGTGAAACTGATATGTGAAACCGATCTGTGAAACTGATCTGTGAAACTGATCTGTGAAACTGATCTGTGAAACGGATCTGTGAAACTGATCTGTGAAACCGATCTCTGAAACTGATCTGTGAAACTGATCTGTGAAACCGATCTGTGAAACTGATATGTGAAACTGATCTGTGAAACTGATCTGTGAAACCGATCTGTGAAACTGATCTGTGAAACTGATCTGTGAAACTGATCTGTGAAACTGATCTCTGAAACTGATCTGTGAAACTGATCTGTCACACCGGTCTGTCAAACCGATTCTCTGTATTACTTTTTATTATATTGTAATTAATTAGTAAATTTCTTTTACACTTTTTATGGGAACCCTAAATGATAAAATAAATGATACGTGGCTATTTATCTTCCCTAAACCTTTAACCTTTCATTTCCCGCCTAACCTTTCAACCTCTCTTCCCTCTACTTCGAACCTTTGAACTCCTCCCTTCTCAAAATCTTCGAATGGCTAAGCAAAAGAGACCGAGTAAAGGACCAGATAGCCATGTACCTTCAAAGCATGCTCGCGGTGAGTCGAGTAGTACCTCTCAAAAATCAGTAAATCCGAAATTGGAAACTCGGATTGTTGTTGTAGAAAGAGAAGTCAGCTCTGCGTGGCTTTTGTCAAGTAAGCCACTGTTGCTGCAAGTTCTTGAATCGCAAGGATGGATAGCCTGGTTTTCAGACAACTCTCGAATAGACTACCTGAAGCTGGTACATGAGTTCTACATGAATCTGAAAATCCCTCTAGATGGTGTGGAGGCTTCCAGGATGTCGTCTGTGGTAAAAGGAAAGAAAATATCCTTCTCATCTAAGACGTGGGCAGAATGCTTGAATGTACCTCATGAAGGTCGGTATGAGGATTATGCTGGGAATATTCCTCCAACATATGATTACTTCTCTTATTAATTAGCTCTGGAGCTTCTGACTGGAAACAGAGAGTCACAGAGAATCACATCTTCAGAATTAGATGGTGAATGCAGACTTCTTATCAAGTTTATTCAGCACCAACTTTGCCCTAGGAGAGGAGATTTTGCTGTTGTAAAGTACCAGGATGTTTTCCTGTTGTTTATTCTAAAAACACATGAGGAGATCAATTTGTGTAGATATGTGATGGTGCACATAGCTGGAATGGTAAAACCGTCCAAGAAAGCCACTGCCTTGTTTTATTCGAAGATGATATCTACCATGCTCAAGAATCTAGAATGTATTGATGAAGATGATGAAGTTGATGAAACAGATCATACTTTCTGTCTCAACAAAGAGAACTGCAAGAGGATGAAAATCAATTGGAATCCATGGTAGATGTGCTGGGTGGCAGATGAAGATAAATTTTATGAAGCCTACCATCCCATAGATCATTGCAAGAGGCCAAAGGATTTGAGAGACCCTGGCTTGAAACCAGATGAGGAACCAGTTTATTCTGATGATGATGATGAGCAAGAAGAAGGAAAGGATGAGGCCACCAAAGCCCAAGAGCAAGAAGAAGCTGCGACTGAGGAAGGAAGTGTGTCATCTCCTGATGATAGGAGTGATCCTGACACTGCTAGTCCCAAGAGAAGAATATAATTTGGACCTTCTTGTCCACCCTTAGCACTACCAAAATCAGAACCTATTCTTGGTGATGAAGAAGATTCTGATACTGAAGAATATCACAGTGAAGCTTCTGAGAAGAGTGATGATGGACAAGCTGATGATGCTGAGGCTGTTGTTGATGGTGATAATAGACCAGTGGATGGTCTTTCTGAAGATCAAATAGAACCACCTCAGTCAGTACAAGAAATACATATCAGTGGCAATGATGATTCAACAAAAATCAGTGGAACAACAAGCTATGAGAAACCAAAATACACCCTGTGTGCTGCTGTTTGGGATGACTACCCTAGTTATGCTGTGTTGGGCGTAGAATATTCTGAAGAAGAAGAAGAAATTCCAGAATCTGCTGTAGTTTTGAAGAGGAACCTCCCAAGAGAATGCAAGGTCTGTTCCTGCTGTTGATCCTACAAATGTTAATCTACCTGGTTATGGAATCTCTCAAGCTGATCTTCATAAGTTTAAGATTGAATTGCTAACCGCTGTGAGAGACACAGTTAGAGAAGAAATTTCTAATGCTCTTACTCAAGTGTCTTTACATGTTTCTGACAATTCATTGGAAGCCTTCTCACAAAGAGTATCTAATGCTGTGAAGCCAGACCTGGCCAATACTGGTGAACTTTTTGGCAGGCACATAGCCTTTTTGAATCAGACTATGAAGGATCTTCACACCGGCTTGGTATCTCTATCAAGCGAATTCCGATCAACCATCTCTGGTATGATGGATGTTTTGAGAAATTTGATTGACCATCTCAACAAGTCTGACCTGAGGAAGTTGAAAGATGAGTTAACTCACATAGTTGGCCAAGCCAGTATAGGCAAGGTAACCAAGATCACTACCCATGAGCTAGAAGCTCTAAGAGAAGTTGTGCATGATGAGTTAGCTGCTGTTTGGAAAATTCTTGATTTAGAATCTTTGAGGAAGATGAAAGAGCTCTGTGATAACAGTCATAAGATGGCATTGGTGTATTCAGAAGATGCTAAGAAAGATCTGCAAGAGATCAAAGAGAAAGTTGATAATTACTTTTCTATGATTTATACAAAACATGAGATGACTGCAAACTTCAATGTGTTGGCAGAGAATCTGAAATTACCTCCAGTCACTCAGGCCTTCAAAACTCAAGTTCATCAGTTGCAAGATTTTACCCCTTCCTTGGCACAGTTCATGGAGAATAAAGATGATTTTGAAAAAGCTATGAAGTATGGGGCAGAAGTCATTCAGGACTTCATTCATCTTTTGAAGCCCTATTTTCATGCACAGGCCACTGCAATAGTACATCGTACTTCAGAACCTCTCAGTGACTCTGGTGTAGCTCCAAATCAGCTATCTATTGCTCAAGCTCTCTCTCAGTTAAGACCAGTCCCTCAGCAGGCTTCTCAACCAGCTCCTGTTTCTCCACAACAACTCTCTGTAGCACCTGCTCCTACACCTGCCCGAGTTGTCCTACCACCACTTCAGATTCGCCAAGTACAGCCTACCTCCAAGCATTCAAATTTACCCACAATTGATCCCAATGACAAAGGCAAAGCCCCTTTGTATCCCAACGAATAGTTGTGTATTGTTTTTGATAGGGTGAACAATGTGATGCTTGTAATATTCTGTAATTTATCATCTTTTCTTTATCTCTCCTCTATGTTGACTGCTTTTACTTTCAATTATATGTTTTCCCTCCTTTTTGATTATCCCAAAGGGGGAGAAGAAGAAGAAAGATGTATGGGAGAGATTTATGGGGGAGAAAAAATTTATATATCAAAGGTGAGGAGAAAGATCTATATATATATATGAGAGGTGTATATATCTCAGGGGGAGGAATCTGTATAAATAGTATATATCGGAAATTTACATTAAGGGGGAGATTTATATATCTCTTTATATTTATTCTCTTTATGGTTTAATTATCATTATGTTTCTATTAATGATATATCTTATTATTTATATTTTATGATAAAGATTTGTGATTATCAAAAAGTGGGAGATTGTTGAGCCCTCTGAAAGATTGTTGATTTCATGTCTATGATTGATGTTTTAATAATCACAAATCATCACATACCATTAATGCTTAATCTGGGTTGATTTCTCATAATCTTAATTACAATCTGTTAATGAATCTTTTATCATGTTTTTGTCTATGATTATTGACTTACAAAGTATTTTGGAAGTCTTCTGTATTCAACAAACATCGGAAGCACCGATTCAATATCAACAGACATCGGAAGCACCGATTCAATATCAAAGGACAATGGTCGCACTGATTCAATATCAATAGCCATTGAAAGCACCGATTCAATATCAAAGGACAACAGTCGCACCGATTCAATATCAACAGACATCGGAAGCACTGATTCAATATCAACAGACATCGGAAGCACTGATTCAATATCAAAGGACAATGGTCGCACCGATTCAATATCAAAGGACAACGGAAGAACTGATTCAATATCAACAGACATTGGAAGCACCGATCCAATATCAAATGACTCACCGATGCAAATGACTCACTGATGCTGATCAAAATGAGCCACCGATCAAATGACTCAATGATGCTGATCAAACTGACTCACCGATCAGATGATAGACCGATGCTGATCAGTCTGATTCACCGATGCTGATCTATCTGAGTCACTGATCATTACTCACTAATGCTGATGACCTACCGATCACTTGAACTAATCGATAGTCATAAACAACTGTTTGAATTTCTTTATCTTTATCATTATTTAATCTAACCAATGGTCATATTAGGTATATTTTAATGCTCTGTCAATTAATTAATAAAGGTTGTCAGATGTCAGGAAACCGTACCTCGTACCTGCGGAAAGGAAACTTTTTCTGTCTTTCGAAGCACGTGACCTAAATACAATAAGACTCTGCTGAAGAAAAGACTCGATAGAAGAACACAAGAAGAATATAGAGGAACGAAAGAGGAGGAAGAACCAAGCGGAACAGAATTATATACACAATCAAGCCTACTCAAGAAGAGTTCTGTGCATAAAAAAGAACATTGACGAACTTCATCGACTACATCTCATTGCCTTTGAACCTGAAGCATACGACACTCTTCTTCTCAAACAAAAACAAGAAGAGGACTCTGAAAAAATTCTGACTAAATACAAAAGAGTCCAGAGCTACACTGAAATCATCAGAGCCATTTCTAAACTCTACATCTCTGCTCTGTGATACATTTGTTTTACATTTTGAGCAGTGTGTGTTATCTGCTATATTAAACATAGACACTGACTCCTGTGCTTTCACCGGAGGATCTGTAAATCCTCAGCAAACCTTTTTACACTTCACTTCCCACTGTGGATAGTGGTAGAGGTCGTGTGAGACCTGGACAGCTCTAAGCTGTTGTTTGTTTTCCCACGCAGAACTGTGGTAGAGGACTTGTGACCTGGACAGTGTGTTTACTGTTGTTAACCCCGATCCAGGGTGTGGATCATTTTTATATAAACTTCTGAGAGGACTAAGTCTCGGCTTGAGACTGAACCTCTTGGTTAATTCTCTATGTTTGTAGCTACATACTATATCCATACTAAACATATTTTTTCATATTCCGCTGCTATTTCATTGAAAAAAAATTTATTTTCAAAGCTAATTTGATAGTTAAACTTGCAAGTGTTTATATTTATTATAAACCAGTAAGTTAGTTTCAAAAGTTAATTTAATCATAAGATTAAGTTAACTGAGAACTAATCAATCTTTGAGAAACTAATTGAACTTTTATAATCTGTATAAATTCACTACAGTTTAATCTGTTTTTGAAATAGGGGGATTTTAATAAACATTGTTTTTAACAGAAAATTTTAATTGGAACTCAATTCACCCCCCTCTTGAGTATCCACTCCGACCAACAATGGATTTATAATCAAAGTGGAAGCGATTTCGAACACCATAAATAAAATTCTTTCATTTTATTTTTTTCTTAAATTCATTTCAACTCAAGCTCTAGAACAACAAGAAAAAGAAATATCACCAATATTGTATTATTATAAGTATAAATTTTTATTACATGGATAATATTAATATATACTTACATAAATAACATCGTAAATATTTTTATATTCATTATTAATATAAATATATCTATGTTTTAATAAAAAATAATTTTATTTTATTTATTATGATTTTAAAAAAAAGTATATTTAAAATTACATTGTATCAATAATTTATTATTCAAAAAAATATTACAATATTAATACAATTATATTTTTTATCAACATACTCATATACATAAATATAATTCTATATTTATAAATATAATATTATTTTAATATAACAAATAAAATTATAAAAATGATATATATAGAAAATATAATTATATTTATATAATACATTTTTTATCAAATAATAAACTATAAATATAATATAATTTGAAATATTGTTATATTTTAATGAATAATAAGAAAAAATATAATTATATACATATTTATATACCTGTAAATATGATAACAAATTTTTTTCTATTTTAGCATAAAATAAAAAAAATTTATAAGAAATATAATAATGATTATACAGTTAATTTTTTATATAATAATCAATTATGAATAAAATATATATTTAAAATATTATTACATTTGAATTTATAATAAATATAAATATATTTATATTAATATAATTTAAAAAACGAGACTAATTATATATATTTATCAGTTTAATGTAATTATTTTTTCCCAACAATACAATTATATATATGATATTTTTTGTTCGCATTTTTCTATGGCATATATTTAAATGAATTAAAAAAACAAAAAATTGATGCAAGAAAATCTTTTACATTGATCCATGGTGCATAATACTATTTCCCTTTTCAACAAAGTATTGAAATGTTTTTCATCATATTTTTTTATAAATATTGCGTTTATCGATGTAACACGATCAGATCCTTAACCCAACCACACAAACCCATATGCATACATTTACCCAACTAAACCCTATTAAATAAGAATTGTAAATTAAATATCCATATAAGGGATTTATCCTTGTTAACGAGCATACCAAGAAGTATAAATCAGTTGTATAAATGTGAAGATAAGTGAATAGGTTGTAGGAAGTGGAGATATTATCTTCCTGGGATATTTCATATATGGTTGAAGGAATGAAAGTCACCACTTTGGTCACCTCTTCAAGTAGTATATGTCCATTTATGTGCACAAATATTTATAAAGGTACTCCTAATAAATTGTGATTTAATAGGTGTTTTTGAAGAGGCAAACCACCACATCTGGACCCCCCCACCCCCAACTATTGTGGATAATATACTGATTGCACAAAATAATTATGTTTGACATATCATTGAAGTGCTTTCCCATAATGAAGAAACCAAAGGATAAATCATGGTCTCACGCTCCATGATAACCCTGCTCAAAGATTTTGTGGTTCCAAATCAATGAGTAAATCCACATTTTCACTATTAGTACTATCATATTCAGGATGCCATTTGTGGAAATGAATTTCAAGTTCAACATGGATTTGAATGTCCCATAATCTACCTTTTTAAACCTCACTCAAAACTCAGCAAGGCTGGTAACAGGCGAAATGTTGACCATGAGCATAGGTTCTCATAATAGCCCTAGTTTTATGTACATTACACTGGTATCATTTATATTTATGTTTTATTGTTATTGAATTTAGATTTGGTATTCTAAAAGGTTTTTAATTGATTTGGAAGTGTTTATAGAGGTGCATGGTTTGAGCTCAGTTAGTATAAATCGTGCACTATCTCTTAGAAACTGTGCAAGGTCATGTTGGAAGTTATTGGGAAGAAATATAGTTGGTGCATGGTTTTTCCAACCCTTGCGCATGATAAGGGAAAACATGCTGCTAGAGATAGTTGTAGAATCACATTTGGATCTTGATTTGTCAGCCCATGTGAGCCAACCATGAGAGGTGTTTTCCTTGAGACAATTGCACCACATAGTTGGCACATGTTTTGTTAAACCATGTAGCCTAACAACATGACTACCTAAGTGATTTTTAGTAGCATGCACATGGTTGTCACATTCTTTTTTTAACTGTGTGACCTAACAATTTGACATGCAATTAATTCTCTAAAAAATGCATTTTAATTAAATTTAAAGCCCCAAAACCCTCATTTTCTCCTATCCTTCCTAGGTCATGAACTTTGTTCCTCCAAGGCTAAAAAGATAATTTCCATTGATCTAGAAGCATCTTTTGGATGAATCAATGTGTGTTGGATATCTAGAATCATAGATAAGTCCTTGGCCTTCTTTTTTCTTCTTATATCCTCTATTCTCCTCTCTCTCAAAACTATAGATCCAGTCTGTTATAGATAAATCTATGTGATATAGAAAAAATTCTTGATGGGATCTTGTTGGATTTATTTAAAGGAATATTTTTTGAGCATGAATCTATATGTTTTGAGCATCCTTATTCATTTTTTCCATTAGCTGATAGTTAGATGGCCTCTCACTTATCTTCACCTGTTCTAGAATTTGAAGTATATGTTTTATTTAAATGTTTTTCTTGTATTTTCACTGGAAATTTTCTGGGATTTCTAGAAGGAATCTGATTTAGTTAATGTTATGGAATTATGGAAATTGGATGGATTTTTGTAAAACCACTCTTCTTATAATTTTAAAATTATGGTTTTAAAATTATGATTTAGTTGGGACACATGAAAAATTATTCTAGGGAATAATCTTTTTACTGTAAAATGTAATAAATACAAAAATCTAAATTCAATGAAATACAAATACTTATAAACCCATATAAATACACATATACTGATATATATAAATACACACATGTAGATAATTAAACACATATAAATAGATATATACATATTTTTTTATGTGTATGTGTGTGTGAACATTTTTTAAATAAATATATATTAATATATAAACACACACAGATTTTTCAAAAAAAATATATTAATATATATATATATTAATATATATATAATAATATATATTAATAAATAAATATATTTATATATATATAAATTTGTATATATATATATATGAATACATATTTATAAATATATATGTATATAAATATATATAAATATATTAATACATTAACATATAACAAAAATTAAAACTCAATTTAATTATACAATTTATTTTCCAGAAGGTGTTGTGTAGGTGTCAAATCTTTCCGGAGTCAAAATAATCTTGATTATTAGTGGGTTCTCATTAGTTCATGTGTAAGGTTTCTACGGATTGTCATAGAGAGAAACTACATTCATGCATGGGTTGCCTAAGATAGGTGTTCTGTTCATGATGGGAGAATATTATTTAAAATATTTCTGAAATAATTTATCAATGCAAGTAATAAGAATTTATAAAATTTAGACTTTAACCTCACTAAAAAGAAATTATAATGTTAGTCATTTAACTTTGCTAAAAAATTTCAATGAAACATTCCTTTATCGGTGGTAACTTAGTGATGATAAACAGGATTGGACTTTATCAGTTCTAATATCAAAAACACTCAACACTTTTTTTAGCATTTTAAAAAAAAATTATAGCTTTAAAAGATCATTTTTTGTATTAGTGTTACATACACCTAAATTCAAATAAAACCCTTTCATATTTAAATTTTTTTTTGATTATTCATTTGTTGTTTACAACACCCTTTTTATTTACTTCATTTTCATGTTGGAATATAGTCATGTTCAATTTTTATTTTATACTTAAATTCAATATTTTAGAAAACTTGTATATAAATTTGATTGTATTATAGATTTCAAGGAATTATGTGAACATAAAAAACACACAATAAGTCAAATTATTATATAAAATTTAAAATAATGTATTTATAAATTTGGGTTTTATTTGTTTAATAAAATAAAATTTTCTATATCTATTTATTATATGGGTTTATGACATCAATTGTTTTATGTTTTTTAACTGTTTAGAATATTTAATATTTTTTACATCCATTCATTTTCATCATTTTTTATTAAGATATACACTTTAATGGATTTGTGAAATTAAATAAAAAAATTCAAAAAAATTATGTGCTACGCTTTTTTCAATTTTAAGTGATAGAATATATTTATTACAAATCTTTAATTCTTAAGTTATTAATAATTTATTTCTGTTTCTTATATGTTTTATAAAAACTATGTATCCACGTCATTCTTAAATATAGATTTAAATATAATTAAAAAATATATATATATATATTTTTAATATATTTTTTACTTGAAATTTCCCAATAATCTAAATATAATTAATCAATATATATATATATTGAAATCATTATTCATATTATAAAGTTTATTACAATTAAATTATTATATATATATTTTTTATAAATGGAAAATCGTTATATATATATAGTTTATATATGAATGTCTTTAATTTTTTTATATATAAGTACATATATAGTAACAATATATTACATAAAATTACGTCAATAAATTATATTCAAATTTCCAATGGAAATTGAAAATAATTGAAATTTTATCTCATAAAATTGTCTGTAAAATTTTCATTTCAAATTTACATTGGAAATTTATGTTCAAAATTTTTAGTGTATACATACATTAAAACTTTTGAATTGAAATATATAATCAATTATTTTCAATGAAATTTTATACTATAAATTTATACAGTAAATTTGATAATAATAAATCAAAAATAAATATATGTTTAATTTTTTGTAAAAATATACTAATATAACAATAAAAAATTTTATTTTTCAATAACATAAATGAGTTGAAAATTTTCATTAGGAACTTTTACAGAAAATTTCCATTTAAAAACCTTAGTGATAATTTTTACATATATTTCGAGTGTATATTTCCACTTAATTTTTATTATAATTAAACTAAAAATTTGATTATCAAAATCATAAAATAAATGAATTATTAAATTTTCATTTCAAATATATTAATACATAAATAGATAATTCAGTTTTTCCTGGAAAATTTGAACAGGAAATTTCTTAGGGAAAATTTTAGGGAAAAATCAATTAGAAATTTCTAGTGTAAACCACCACTAAAAATTTATATTGTAGGCATCCCATGGAAATTTTCGGTGCAAACTTCCCCTGATAATTTTCTGTTAAAACGTCCACTAGAAATTTCCATTGAAAACATTGAATAAAAAATTCTAGTTTAAATTTACACATTAAATTACAATGAAGACATGTTAATACATAAATAAAAAATCTAAATTTCCTCTAGAAATTTTCATTTAGAATTTATACTAAAAACCATTATTGAAAATTTCCATTAAAAACTTATAGTGGATATTTACATTAAAATTTCAATGAGAAATTTCTAATGTACATTTTCCACTTGATATTTTCATTTTAAATTATTAGTGAAAATTTTCAATAAAAATTTAATATAAAATTTCAATGTTTGATGAATATTTTCAATGAAAAATAAAAAACACAAAACACACATACACACACAAATATACATGATAATATTAAGTTATAAATTTCATGTGCAAATTATACACTGTAAAATTTCAGTATGTATATACAAACATCTGTGTAAAGTTGTATTGGAATTATTTGTTTCACATTTACACTAAAATCTTGATAGATATAAATTAATACTAAATTTTTATAATGGAAATTCACAATAGAAAATTTGAATGAATGAATATGTATATACATTCAATTATTTATATATACAAATATAAATATGCAATATAATATTCAGTTGTCAATTTTCACTATAATGTCACACAATCTCAATGAAAATTTCTAATGAAAATTCACAGATATTAGTGTGATGTAAGTTGGTTTTGGTAAGATAATTCTTAGTATGATCAATTTTCAGTGTTCTTTATTATACATTTTATGTTCATTCCATCAGAGATAGAATTGGAATATATTTAGATCTTATTTCACTACTTTTGATCATAAGATCACCCCCTCATTATCATCTAATACATTTTGAAATTTCTATTGCTAGTATATAAAAATAAATAATGAAAATTTGAAATGAAAATTTTCATTAATACATTTCAATTGAAATTTATACTTAAATAACAAGTGAAAATATATTTATACATAAATTAATTAATTAAATTTGGACTCGAGAATTACAGTGAAAACATGATATGAAAACTTTCATCTAAAATTTTTAGTTTGAATTATCACTAAAATTAGAAATCAGAGTATATTAATATACAAATAAAAAATGAAAATTTATAGTGAAAATTCTCATTGTTTATTTTCACTGTATATTTTCATTGAAAACATTCACTATAAATTTATTGTGTTTATTTAGTACACATCATATGATAACTATTATAAATGTAAAAACTATTTTTTTAATGTGAATTTATAATACAAATTTTCAGTGTATTAATACATAATATATTAATATAAAAACACAATGTAAATTTTCACTCCACATTTCTAACACAAATTTTCTCTCACAAATATCAATACACATTTCCACTAGAAATTTTCATTTGAAATTTCCATATGAAGTTTCAAATAATATTTCCAATACATATTTTCCAGAAACCATATATTTCCTAATATAAATATACAATTTATTTTTTGGATGAAAATTGACACTGTAAATTTCCATTAAATAAAAAAAAGATATAAAAATTTTGATTATCAAAAAATAAAAATTTCACTCAAAATTTTCATTGAAAAAATATATGTATATATAAATGAATGTATAAATAATTTATATATAACTATTTATAAAAATTATTAGTATTTATTATATACCTATTTTATAGGGAATAATTATAATATATATATATATATATAAATTAAAAAATTATAAGTAGTTCTTATATATTTATAAATTATAACAAACTATTAATTATTGTTATATGTTTAGTTTTATTACTATCATTATATATTTATTATTTTTGTCTTCTCTTTTCACTTAGCTTTATTTTTAGTAATTTGTTATTATATATTTTGATTTTTATTTAATGTTTATGTGTTTGAGTTTTTTTAATCACATTAGAGGTGAAGAGAAGGGTATTTCAGTACAACACATTTAAATAAATCAGTTTTATTTTAAAAAAGAATCAACTATAAAGTTTCAATCATCTGGAACATCAATTTTTTACCATATTCAAGCATCATGTGGTGAACATGATGCTCACTTCACTACACCAAACATAAGATGATATATTCACAGCATTAGGGATGAATATTCTTTAAAAAACATGTGGAAGAAAAGGAAAAATGAGTTATCTCTCTATGATAGTAGAATATTAGGTAGATACCAGAGGGGGTCAAGGAACCCTCTTAACTCTAAAAGAAGGAGGCTACTCCAGTTGGATAGGGGAGTTCTTGGAGTCGATGAACGCTAGAGGATTTAGGGAGAACTTTTGTAAAAGAGGAAAACATTGAGAAGGGAGGAGAAGGTAGACCCACTACCTCCCATGTTCTGGCTACCTATAGCCTCTCATCCAATTTTTCTTTTTTAGTATTTTCATTAATTATTCTTCTTCATCTATCCCCATTTAATGGATGGGTGGATCTTAGTGGTTGGGTGAAGGGAAGGTGACCATTTTGATTATTGTTCTTTATTTTAATCAAATTCAAGAATATATATTTATCTCTTGAATGGTTTTCAATTTTCAATTTTATAAGTCAAATTTAATATTATTATATTTGTTTTAATTATTAATTATTAATTTGTCTAGATCAGTAAATTTTTCCCCCTATTCTAAGTTTTTTGGTATACTAATTTGTTGGTCTGAATTGAAGGGGGGAAGTGTTTAGTAATAACTAATTACTTGAGGATGGAACAATGGACTAAATTTATTTTTTTTGGAATTTCAATACTAAATTAGGTATTACAAAAATAATTCAAGGTAGACCTATTATGACTTTTACGCATTGGGAGTTGAATAATCCAACCAAGAAAATTGTTTGAGATTATTCTCATCGTCATCTAGCTTGATATAGGGTGAAAATAAGTATAAATTATTATTAATCCAATCATTTAACCAATCATTAAATACTATATAAACATTTCAAAAGAACCATAATAATATTACAAAAGGGAATAAAAAAATAAACCATATAACATTTCTCTCATCTAAATTTAATAATACAAGTTTCTTTTATACATGTCATAGAAATTTTGTTCTTACATTTACTTTTTCACCCATGAATGTAGATTAATCAATTCTCCCTAGAGAAAACATTGTTCAAAACTACTACTACACCCTTAGTGTGAAAATAAATAGTTATTCTACACCCCAAGAAATTTTTACATCACACATATATGTGTTTTTCTATTTTTGAGGAGAAATGATTTGAAATTATAATCTATACATAGAATTTGTCTATGTATATTTTTTATGGTACTTAATAAGAAATCAGGCCACCACTTAGAAAACCAAGGACTACCTCATCTATATATGGGACCTAGATGATCAACCATAATGGCGTCAGTAAACTTGTCCACCTTCAAAAGATAAGTGAGGATTCATAGGGACTATTTCAAGGGATATTTAATCTCGAGGCCATGTAAATGTATTATTAATTTTCATAGAGAATATTTTATGAACACATCTAAGTGGTTGAGTATTTTTTATGAGAAATTAGTTGACATTCCATTCTAAAATTATAATTTATCTAATTATATTTATGATGAAACCTACTAATAAATTAGGCCATCCCTAGGAAAAACAAGGACCACCTCATCCACATATGGGACCTAGGTGGTAAAACACATGGGATTAAATCAACTTGGCCAGCCCCAAGTGACAAGTGTTGATGCAGAAGGCCTATTGCGTGGGATATTTAATTTGGATACTATGAATAATGTTTTCTTATTTTTTTATAAAAAATATATGGTGAGAATATCTAATTAGATTGGTATTTTTGGTGAGAATTGAAATTACATTATATTCTATACATTGAATTTATCTAATTATATTTCAAACGGTCATTAACAAATAATTGGTCCAGTGTGAGTGGTTTACACGTTTTGTAAATGGTTCATATCATTAGATAATAAATATTGGGTTTTTAATAAAAATGAAATGGGTTTTTCTGCGTATATGAGCGTCACAAAATACATGACATGTAAAGTGATCAAATGTTATGTAGTAGTCATGAGTTGGGATTTTACAGTGTTTAATGACTAGTTTATTATTTTATTTATTGATGCATTCCATAATCTTGACCTAGTGGTTCTAACTAGAAGATTTTGGGTGACTCCTCACATTATGGATCACTTCATTTAGTGTTTGATCACCATTTTGGTTAGGTTTCTTCTCTCCAAGTTTGTCATCCTTGTGGTTCTTATTTGTTTTTGGTTATGACTATGGTTTTGGATATGGTTGTGTTCATATTTCCGATCAAATAGTGTTTTTATTCAGTCATTTCCAATTTCATAGCATGCCTTGTCAGTTGAAGGTCATTCCTTTAGTTTCTGATCACTGTGGTCGAAGGAAACTATGATTATACCTTGTTGAGATAGTTGTTTCTTTCATATAGGGTTAATTTGATGAATTAAATTATTTTATTGATAAATTCTTCTGATTTATTAATTTATTATAAGTAATATGTGATTTCAAAGGATTTCTTTGGAAATAAAATCTTCCTTAAAAATGATTTTTTTTCAAAATGAATTTTCCTGATTTAGAAATGGGTTTTCAAACTCTGAAGTGGATTATATTAGCATGGAAAATATTTTATAAAATAATTATAATGGTTTTGATAATTTATTTAGACAATTGAACATTAGGGACCTTACTTTCATCAAGAAAGAGATACTTGTAGTCTTAGTGTGCGTCTTACCACTAGAAGGTATCATTTTGTGATATCCACTAGATAAAAATTGATATTTGTTGGATCCAAAATATGCCTATTTAGCCTTATTAGTTTCTAGTATGTTGTTTACCATAGGATAGATCCCAATACATTGGGTTCTTTTTAATTTATGGTATTTTATCACATTATTAGTTTCATCATGAATTGTTTTGCGCTCTTTTTTACATGATGTTGTATCATATAGGTTCCCATTATAGGTTGTTTCAAGGATATGTGTTTACCTATTTACTTCTTCATGCATGGATATGATTTATATTTTTTAAATAAATTCTAGATGTCATATTTTTTCTTTTAGAATATGAAAGCATTTTATAAAAACCAAATGAGATAAAGGGTAAATGATTTACAATTTGAATTAATTTCTAAAAAATCGTTGTAAAACTATTTTGTTTCAAAACCAATATTTGTACCATTATTGATATTAAAAAGTGTATTTAAACTATAGTGGTATCCTTCAATTCTTTTTATCACTTCCTTCTTATGACTTTTGGAATTTTTAGATATTTAATTATAGGATTCATGTAAAGGAGAGAGCATCTTGCTTTAGGAGGGCTTCTCTTGTTACTACTGATTTTGGTTCGGGTTGGTGTAAAGGTGAATATTTGATACATGGGGTCATGATATACTTTTTGGTTTAAACTATTTTGACTTGGATTTTATGTTTTTTTGGTATCTATTCTGTTTCCACCTTGTACTCTAGTTTTATGTCTTCTTTTACTTATATTAAAGACTGGTTTCTGTTAACTTGATTTACCTATGTTTCATGATGAGATGGTTCAGTTGGTTTTTATAGTTGAATAGTGTTGGTTCATTACAATTTTGAATCAAAGATAAGATCAGCCTGAAGTGTAATAATAATTCCTAATTATGGTTATGTGTCAAGTCTAAACATGATTTAAGACCCACAGTATTTAGATACTAGGTGCAGCAAAGGGGCTTGGCTAGCTATCATTTGTGACTGAAACTGAGTTACCATGGGTGGTTAGGGAATTTTACCAGTATTGAGACTTAGAGTTCAATGTTATTTAATGAAATATATAAGAAGTGTATTTAAATTTACCTATTCATTTTTTAAGTAAGTCCTTTTGTAGTTTCTTTAAATTCATAATTTTTTAAATCTGTGTTATAAATACTTGATGTTGGTCCAATGTATTTTCAATTTTCTAATGAGTTAATACTTTTTTGTATTTTTTAGACAATGCCTCTGAGAAGATATCTTACAAATCATAGATAGAAAGTTGTGAGAGAGTTTTCATAGGTTAATCCTTTAGTTTACCCTACATTAGTAGAAGCTACCTCTCCAATGTTCAGACACGAGGTCAAGAGAGTATCAGGAACCCAAGGTGTGTGGTTTATCACGGCTCTAAATTTACTATGTTGCATCCACACATCTTTCATGGGAAAAAAGGTCCCCATAAATCAGAGGATTGTTTTGAGTGAATAGAGGGGATATTTAACATCCAAAACACTCTAGAAGACTCTATGGTGTGTTTTTTCATGTATATGCTTGAGGGATCGGAAAGTAGATGGTGTGAGTATATTGTGAAATATATTTTCACAATGATCTTACTGATGCCTCATTCGAGAAAATAATTAAATAGATGTTTTACCCTTAGACATTGCAGGGGTTTAAGACTCAAGAGTTTCTGACTATAGAGTAGGAGATATACTATTCGATTGTATTCCTCCCATTTTTCTATGTTGGTACATATGATACTAGATCTTATCACTAATTATTACATTATGTATTGTAGGATTGAGTTAGTAAGGAGGCCTGACATTAAGTACATGTTGATACTCATGTGCCTTCTAACATTTGTACAGGTAGTTTACAATAATGTTTTGTTAGAGGCAGACATATATAGAAATATCAGTTTGGTAGATATTCAATTGGATTAGTAGATATACAAGGTCTATATTTTGGACTGAAAAGGATGGAAACATGTAAGATCCCATTTTTTTAAGTTACATCCCTCTTTGAGTTTTTCATTTTAACCGTGGTGGATGAGTCTTGTTCAGAGATAGAGCCATTTTTTGGGAAAAAATGACAAAATGTTCAAGGATATATGGTTGATTTAATTAATTTTGTTTTGGTATAAAAGTGTAAAATGGGTTTATGAGTGTTTCCAATTATCTTGATGGATTTGGGATTGTTTTAGATCCATGGGGACGAAACTAGACTGAAATCTATCTACTGGGGATTTACATGCCCTATAAAGGTGTTACCCAATGTGGGAATTCATCTAAACAGAAGTCATAAAACCAGTATAGGGTGTGAAATAATTACACATTGTGTAAACCATTCACATCATGTAATAATCAATTGGGATAAATATTAACCCAATGTAATGTTCTTATAATGTAACTATCTATAAAAACACAACCTGTAAATGAGTTAAATGGAATGTAATATCCTAACCAGTCTTTTTAGTGGTTTTATGTGACTCATTTTTCATTCCATCTAATGCATCCTTCCACCTCATGACCCTATGGCGTCTCCCAAGAAATATTATAGTGACATCATCTATTCCAAATGTCTCGATTGTGTGATCAATCCTTGTTATGTCTTTGGATTTTGTTTTCCCTTCTTCTTCAATTGATCTTCATTATGGTGGTAGAACCCTTGGACTGTGTTTGGGTTTGTTGTTAATGTTGATATTATTTGATCTTGGTTTCATCACGTGATCTTTTTCACCTTCATTTATATCATTGTTACCCATTGTATGTGTATCTTTGATAACTGGTTAAGGGTGTGGGCTTTAATCATTAACCCTATGGTCTGTTTAATTACAAGTATGTTCAATATGGTAATTTCACTAACGAAGTGTGTGCCTAAATAAATTATATGATTAATTAGATATATTTTTTGTAGTCCCTTTGAATTCAATTATTTTTTACCTGGATCGTGATTACTATTTGGGTGAGATAACCCTTGTTTATAAATGAGTTTACTAATGACTTATGTGTGTTTAGCATGACATGTGTTTTTAATGATTCCTTGATATAGATTCACCTTGGATTGGACTGATTGTTTAAATGTCAATAATTTTATTACATTATAACCAAATTATAAACAAAATGTTTAATTAAAAGATAAATGGTAAATTTCATAACTAACCATTGAGCCTTATGATGTGATATTGTGATTTCCTTGATGTTATGATTAGTTATATGTGTTGTAATTATTATATAATAAGCATGACCCTAATTTATTGATAAATTTATTATATATTGATCTTGGCCCTAAAACATGCTAAAATGATTATACACCTTCCGTGGGCCCTAATTTATTGCTAAGATTCCTATATAACGATTTTGACCTAGATTTTTGTGATTTATACCATGGATATATGGTTGTGGTTTGCATGGTTGTGAGACATGCTTAGAGAAATTCTGACATGGAACTGAGGAAGGTTATATTTTACCAATTTTATATGTTTATGGTTGGCATGGTTGTGATACATTTTTATAGATATTCCATTATGTCGCTAATGTATGTTGATGCGGTATTAATTTAAATGTTTAATTAATTAACACATGTGTTTATTGTATTATTGAAAAAACAAATTATCTTACTAGTTATGCATGGAAAGGGTGGTTCCAACCTACTAAGTTATCATCACACCCTATTCAGTCCACCATTTGGAACCTGATCAGATTACATGGATGCAGGATTTGACAAGGTCAAGGGACCATGTTGCTGATTATGATTGTTGGACATGATGATGTTTGGATATTGGCCCAACATGGGGCTTGGGATCGATGAATTTGAGTCTTTATTTGAGTATATTAGTATTTTATTTTTATTAATTATATCATGAAATATAGTTACATTTCAGAATATCATTTCATTATACCATTATTATTTATGTGATTATTTAGTTGGCTTTTATTGTTGGGTTTTTCCACTGCATTGTATTAATTATATTATTTCCACTACTCTGATATTTATTTTTATATGATTATTCCTCCATGTTGTAACTCTTTGACTAGGTTGTATAGTCTCCCAACAATACTTATCACACCCCCGCTACTACTTTGTATCCTTGGGCATATGGGGAGGGACACTTGAGTTCCCATAACCAACCCATTTTATCCCCATGAGAGAGTGCCAAATCGGGGGAGATTAGAAAGTGATATTAGGGAACATTGGGTTTCATTCTTATTTGGTAAATGTATAAATGATACTAGGATGTTTTTGGACTTGATAATGATATTTTAAAATGGAGTAGATAACATATGTATGGGGTAAAATTAGAGTTCCTAGGGATGAGAATACTGTTTATTCTCTTCTCTTGTTACAGTTGATGTTAATTTACCTAGGGTGATTCATATGTGGTGTGAGGTTATTATTTAGTGATTTTATTAGTTCTTGATATTTTTACTCATGGACTGGTATGTAATGAGATTAGAATGCATGGATCATTATTAGCACATAGAGATATATATTGAAAGACATTATTCATGATAGGGTTATATTTGTAACATGTGATATGTAATTTCCTCTATAAGATATAATATGAGATAACTATTATTTATGGTGAATTAAATGAAATAAATGAACTATTATTTCCTTCTAACAAAACTTTTAATCAATGTTTAGTGAGACCTAGAGTAGTGGTTCTCTATTTTTTTCACTTGTTGAGGTTGTCCTTGCAGTTATAACTAGTGTTTTGAGGATATAGTTGTCTTGTAGAGAAAACACCTCATCATTATCTTTAAATAGAGCATAAGAGAGTGGTAATAAGTACACTCCTAATATAGTTGTTTTGGATCTTCCTGTATCCCCTAAGGGTCAGATGGATTTTTAGCTTTTTGATAGCTTCTTCAGGGTCATGCTATCCTTGCAAGGAGAACAAGTTAGTCCCATGACTTCAATATCTAAGTTAACGAGAGAGTAACAGTTGTAGTATACGCCTACATTCATTAGGTATGGAGGCCCCTAGGAATCCATTTTCAAGATCGAGTCAGTCCAAATGAACATTAAGAATATTTAGAAACCCATAGATAGTAGGGAGATTCTTTCTACATATATGATTTGTGGACTATCCAAGTGTTGGTGGGACATTCTAGATAGGTTGGGAAGAAAGATTATTTATCTTAAAAGTAATTAGAGATAAAGATACTAGACCATTCCTATCCTAATACATTTTGGGATGAGAAGTCTTGTGAGTTCCTACACCTTACATAAGAGGACATTTTAGTGAGGGACTACACTAAATGTTTCACCGACCTGTAGCGCTTTGTTCCATCCTTGGAAGGTGATGAGATCTCTAGGGTGAGATGTTTTCAAGATGGTCTTCACTATGTGATCAGATCATAGGTGAAAATGTTTCATCTTAGAAATTTTACAGATGTGATGAATCTTGCACTCATCATAGAAGGGGGTCATAGAGATGACATGAGTAGCGTCCATGCTATTTTAGTTGGTAGAATTATGAACTCTTCTTCCAGTGGAAAGAATCATCAATATAATAATTTTTATAAGGAATTAATGTTCAGTGTGGTCAGGGTATTGGAAAACCATCTCAGGATCATGATGTGTTATAGTGCTATGAATGAGGAAAGATGAGCCACACATGATCTCAGTGTCTATACCATTATTTAGACTGTTGTGCTTATAAAAGAGTGGGACACCTATAGAGTTTTTTTGGGGAATACAATAGTAGAGTAGTGTAGGGGGATTAGGATAGGTAGGAGAGTCTGGTAAGGACCCATATAGAGTGACACTAGAATAGATTTAGGTTTTTGAAGATTATTTGGAAGATATAGAAACTATGGATTCCATACAACCTATTACATGTCCATAGGGTTCTCTATCTCACTTCACTAAGAAGGATGATGGTATTTTTTTCTTATGTGTGGAGTATTGAAGAGTGAACCATATGATAAGGAGAAACTGATATCATATTATGCTCATTTATGGTATCTTCAATCAGCTGAGAGGTGATATGATCTTCTATAAGATCTATTTGTTATCAGGATACCATCAATTGAGGGTGATACCATCAGACATACCTCAGAAAAATTTTAAGAGTGGGTATGTCTTGTATGACTTCATAGTGAAATTTTCTGTTCTGACTAATGAACATGAATTATTCATGTCCTTGATGAATTAGATCATTAATATTTTTTTTGGACTAGTTTGTGGTGGTTTTGTGGATGAAATATTTGTATACTCTCATTCAGAAAAAGATTATTTGCAATATATTGACATTGTCTTGGGTATATTTATTGGGAATTGACATTATACTAAGCTAACCAAATGTGGTTTCTAGATTAATAAAGGTATCTTATTAGTCTATTTCATCCCATATTTTGGATTGTCAGTGGACTCTGTGAAGGTTTAAACTATGGTTTCATGGGAGAAACCTATGAATTTCTTCGAAATTATAAGCTTTCAACATTAAGTAGGTTATTATTAGTGCTTTATCCAAGACTTATTCAACTTGATATCACCAATTTATAGGCTGAACAAGAAATTAGTGATGTTTTTTGGTCATATTCTTGAGAGATGGATTTTCATGATCTAAATGTTAGGATGACCTCAACACCTATCCTCACATTACCTATGTCGTGTAAAGTAAATACCATGTACCATGATGAATCTAGGGTGATATTTTTTCAATATGGACTTCACTATGAGATCAGATCATAGGTGAACATGTTACACCTGAGTAGTTTTTGTGATGTAATGAATCTTGAACTCACCATAGAAGGGAGTATTAGGGAGAACCTAAGAAGTTTCCTTATTGTTTTAGTTTTTATAATTATGAACTATTCTTCAATTGGAACGAATCATCAATGTGACAGTTTTTTCAAAGAAAATAGTGGTTAAACAAGTTAGTGTAGTGGAAAACCATCTCAGGATCATGTTCTGTTACAGTGATCAGTGTGGAAAGACGAGCCACAAATGAGCTTAGTGTCTATATCCCACTTAGGAATGTTGTGATTATAGAATAATGGAACACCTATATATGTTTTTAGGGACCGTTAGTAGTAGAGTAGTGGAGAGGGATTAAGATAGGTACCAGAGTCTGGGAAGGACTCAACTACTTCTTTGTAGATAGATAGATGTAGCTCTATAATATGTTTTGATCGAGGAAAGGGACATTGTACCCCAATGTAAGAATGAAAATACCAGTTAAAGGGAATAGATCAAGGGAGTTATATTGGATCCTATATAGTATGGATGGTCAACAACATGTTATGTAGACTAATCCAACTATTGTGGATGTAGGAGCTTCTATTGTCATAGATACAATTCTTATGTCATCTACCCTTGTTTTCATTTTGTTTGATAAAGGAGAATTAAATTAATTTGTATCATATTTTTTTGTAAATGGTTTGGATTTTTATGTGGAAATCAGATATGCTGTTTTGACCATTGACACACCATTGGGAGTGTGGCCAGAGATCATAAAGTACTGCAAGGTCTTCTCTCTAGAGATTAGTACTTACTATTTCTTTGGGAACTATTTATAAGGGAAATGATAGGTTTTGATTTGATTATTTGGATGGATTTTCATGTTTTATACTAAGAACATATCTACTCTTACCAGAGGGGGTTACCTATCTATCTTCAGAAGTCAGTAGCTATTCTCAATAATGAGATTGAGATCTTGAGGCTGGTCATGCAGGACCAATTCAATTATGATTGGACTTTCTCACAGCTGAGATATCTGACCTTTTTATAGAAAATTGTGGAATGTAGTAGGATTATTTTCCTCTATTGGTATAGTATTTTTAGGTTGTTTTTTCTGATGTGTTCTATGACTTACTACTTGAGTGAGTGATTTATTTTATGATCAAGATGATGTCAAGAGAAGAAAAAATTTCTATCCCTCAAAAGCAACACCACTACAGATTATGGAGTTTTATGTTTAGTTAGATGATATAGAAACTATGATTTCCATACAGCCTATTACATCTCCATAGGGTTATCCTTTTCTCTTCACCAAGAAGGTTAATGGGATTTTTTGCTTCTGTGTGGATTATCCATGATTGAACTAGATGATAATGAAGAACTAATATCCTCTTCCACACACTAATGATATCTTTAACTAGAAAAGAGGTTATGAGATCTTCTCTAAGATATATTTGATATTAGGATACCATCAGTTGACAGTGATACTATTAGACAAACCTCAGACTACTTTTAGGAGTAGTTATGGCTTGTATGAGTTTATAGTGATGCTATCTGGTTTGATTAATGAACTGGAAGTATTTTTGTCCTTGATTAACTAGATCTTTCATCCTTTTTAGACCATTTTTTTTGGTTTTTGTCAATGAAATATTAGTTTACTCTCATTCAAAAAAAGATTTTGTCTAATATCTTGACATTGTCTTGGGAATATTGAGAGGGAATTAACATTATATTATTCTAACCAAATACAGTTTCTATATTGATAATGTTCAGTTCTTGGTCCATGTCATCCCATATTCTGGATTTTCAATGGACTCATAGATGGTTAAAACTATGGTATCATGGGAGCAACGTCATAATGTCTTCAAAATTCTATGCTTTCTAGGTTTATTAGTTTATTATCAGTGATTTATCAATAACTTCTCCAATTTTAAAGCACATATTTCGTGGTTTACCAAGAATTGGGTGATGTTTTTTTGTTAGATTCTTGCAATAGATATTTTCCTGAGCTGAAAGGTAGGCTAACCTCAACACCTATCCTCATGTTTCCTGTTCTAGGTAAATCATATACCATGTACCCAGATGAATTTGGAGTTGGAGTTAGAGTAGTTATGATGTAGGGGAATTGTTTATTTATTCTAGAACAAACGAGATAAGATAACATGAGAGGAATTACTCTAATCATGATTTGGTGTTAGCAGGAGTGGTACATGACCTTATATTCTGGAGTCATTATCTCATGAGTTAGAGGTTTGTAGTATAAATGGACCAAAAAAGCCTTAGGTACATATTTTATTAGTGGGACCTATAACTTTTTCACAGGATGTGGGTCTTGTATCTATAGTCTTTCAACATCATGTAAGATCATACATTAGGTAGGGGTAATGTTGTTGCTGATTCATTCATCTAGAATACACAAAAAAGGTTTTAGAAGAGTCTTTTGATAAGTTTTGGAATATGTAACTATTTATATAATTACTTCTAGATTTCCTAGAGTCTTAGGGTTGAGAAACTCTAACATTGACATCTATGATACCCATGCTTTTGTACCAGGTCAAGACTGAGAAGTTATCTGATCCAAAGATCTTGGTTATAAGATACAACTTATATGGTGGGAAGAAAACCTCAATATGTCCTTTTAGTAGTGGTAATTATTTTTTTTGTGGCTAAGTATGGCTTCCTATGGGCTTTCTTAAGGAGTTGATGAGAGAGTTTCATGATTCTATATGGGTGGTAAATCTTGGTTTAAAAAATATGTATCATGGTCTCTATAGATAGTAATAGTGGTCAGAAATAAAGAAGTAAGTTGTAGTCTTTGTGATGATATGTTTCACTAATCACCAGGTGAAATCAGAGCATCAAAGGCTAGCTCAGATTTTGCAACATTTTCCTATTCTTAAGTAAAAATGGGCTGATCTCACTAAGGATTTTGTGATAGGATTACCCAGAATAACCCATACAAATGATGTTGTATGGTTAATTGTGGATTGAATGATGAAGGTAGCATATTTATTTCCTATAAGGTAGACATTCATAGTTGATATATGTAGTATTTACATAAATGAGGTAGTTTATATGCATGGTATTCTAAGGAGTATCATTTCAGAGAGATATCCCCTATTAAAAACATGATTCTAGAAGGGTCTTCAGAAATATTTGGGATCATACGTTATTCTAATAATATCTTTACATACATAGAATTATGGTCAATCAAAACAAACTATTTATGTTCTGGAGGATATGTTATGAGCATATGTTTTTGGATTTTGGTTTTTATTGTCAGCATCATATGGAATATTGTTAAGTCAATAAGGTTTTCCTTATGACTTTTCCATTCCTTCTTGTTTTGAAAATCACAAACACCTTATCCTTAAGGAAAATCGCTTTTGTAAGGAAAATCGCTTTTATAAGGAAAAATGCTTTCTTAAGGAAAATAGCTTTTGTAAGGAAAATTGCTTTTATAAGGAAAAATGTTTTCTTAAGAAAAAACGCTTTTATAAGAAAAATTTATCCTTATCATATTTTCATTAATATTTTTCTTAAGTATAAAATTCGGATTCACTTTCTCGGAATCATTAAAACTGATAAAAAGCATTCTGTTTTAGGGTTCGGATTCTGGACAAGAACTATAAGGAAGTTTCACTCCGAATTCCGGTTATGAATTCTGACTAAGTTCTATTCCAGATTCAGGATACGAATTCTGAAGAAGAATTCCCATTACGAATTCTAATGAAGAATTCTCATTACGAATTCTCATTACGAATTCTGAAGAAGAATTCTCATTACGAATTCTAATGAAGAATTCTCATTACGAATTCTCATTACGAATTCCAATGAAGAATTCCCATTACGAATTCTAATGAAGAAATCTCATTTCGAATTCTCATTACGAATTCTGATGACGAATTCCCATTATGATTTCTGATGACGAATTCCTATTCCGAATTCCTATTCCGAATTCTCATTCCGAATTCACTCATTAAACAGAATCTGGATATCATTGTTTTATACACTCTGAATTTGTTCACTCCGAACTTTCACTCCGAAATTTCTATTCCGAACCTTTATGTTAGAGTTTAAAACGATGTCGTACTTTCTGTTACACTTACTTTGTTATAAAACGATGTCGTCCATTTTGTTATAAACTAACCGTTGTCTAAGTGACACGTGTACAGGTCCCTCCGAACTTTAAGGGAAATATGACCGTTGGAGAAGGAGCCGACCTCACCTATAAATAGGAGCTCATTTGAAAAAGCTCACAACGGATGGATGAACATTTGGACTTTGTGCATACATGCTGTTGAAGTGATTTCTAGAGAGAGAGTCTCTTATTAACTCTCAAAGCTTCGTGCGACTCCGAATGTTGGTGATTACATTCGAGGGCTTCCGGGGATAGGAAGACAGAGGTGCCGACTACCTTAAAGATCGAGGGCTTTCTTGCTGAGAAAGACAGAGGTGCCGACTGCCTTAAAGATCGAGGGCTTTCTTGCTGAGAAAGACAGAGGTTGCCAACTACCTTGAAGTTGAGGGCTTGCGGGGATAGCAAGACAGAGACACCGATCTTCGTATCGAGGGCTTACCCTGGTGTGGGTAAGACAGACTTGTTTGAAAGTATAAATCAAGGGACCTTTATCCAAGGTTGTTGGATACCCTTCTCTTTGGGTTAAAAGACTATCATCTTGTTACTAGTAGTTCTTCTACTTGTTTTATTCCGCTGCATTTTGTATCTTAAGGAAAGTATAATTTTCTTATACTTCCTTACTTACTCTGATTAGTTTAGATTCTATACGCTTTAAGGTAGAATCTCATATTGTAACTTTTGTTAAGTTTCAAATTCCGGAACCATATTTCCGGAACCTACTTTTGGAATCTCTTTCCAAGTTTAGTTCGGTGTTAGAGGTGTTGTGAATTTACTTAGTTTAACTTTGTTAAACTTAGTTCTTTCCTTTTCTTAAGGAAACTCTAGTTATTCATAACTAACTTTAAAGGTTCCAAAGGAATTTTTAAAGTATACAATTCACCCCCCCTCTTGTATATTGAGCATCTCATATTATATTTCGAGCCTACAATTGGTATCAGAGGTTGGAAACCTCTTACTCTATACCATTCTTACATTTGGTATCAGAGCCAAGGTTACTGAAATACTTGTACTCACGTTCAAGTTTTTCTTGCTCACTTTTCAATTCCGAACTTTTTCATTCCGGATTATCCATTCCGAACTTTTCCTATTCCGAACTTTTTGATTCCGAATTTTTGTTATTAACAAGTTTGTTTCCAAGTTATTTTCAAGTATGGCAGGAATGAATGTTGGTTCGATAGACAATTTGAATCCTACAAGGCCACCAATCTTCGATGGTAATGATTATGAATACTGGAGAGATCGTATGAAGACGTTTGTTATCAATACTGGAGTAGATAACTTTGTCATGCTTACTGGTGATTACAAAATTCCTGACAAGGAAGTCAGAACCTTTACTAACCAGGAGAAGCAAGAATATCAACTCAACTACAAGGTACGCAACACTTTATTATGTTCAATGACTAGAAATATATATAGCCAAATTTCTTCTTGTGAAGCAGCTAATTGTATATGGAAGAAGTTAGAGGTTACTCATTTTGGGACTTCTAAAGTGATTGAGACTAGGAGAGCTATGCTTAGAGCTGAATATCATGGCTTTAATTTTCCTTATGGAGAACCTATCTGTAAAGTACAACAAAGATTTATGACAATCGTCAATAGTCTACAGTCTATGGGAGAGAAAGGTTTAGATGATGAAGCTCTTGTGGACAAGATAATTGACATTATGCCCAATGAGTGGGAATCCAAGAGAACAGCTATAGATGAGAACAGGAAGGTTACTCAAATTACTCTTGATGAATTATTTGGAACTCTTCTACAACATGAGACTAGAATGAAGAGAGATGCTGACAACATCAAGAAGAAGAATGGAAATGGTACTGTTGCTTTTACTAAAACTTCGAATCAGATGAAAGCTAAAACTCCTGAGAGAGTAACCAGATCCAAATCAAAGAAAGTCATTTTCCAATCTGAATCTAGTGAAAGTGAAGTTTCAGAAAATGAATTAGCCAATCTTGCTCGAAGGATGAACAAGATAGCTGGACAGAGAAACTTTCAATCCAAGTATAAGAAGAAGGATAGGAAAGATAAGAAAGATGGAGAAGTTACTTGTTATGAATGCAAGAGAGCTGGACATATTAGACCAGATTGCCCTATGCTCAGAAAGAAAGAAAGAAAGGAAAGGCATTCAGACAGGAACAGGAAGAAATATTACAAAGCTAAAGCTAAGAAAGTTTTGAAAGCTAATGACACCTGGAGTGCCAATGGTGGTGACTCTTCAGATGAATCTTCTGAATATGAATCTTCAGGACAGAAGAATCTTGGTCTTATAGCCAGATTACCTATTGATAATCATTGTCTTATGGCTAAGGTACGAAATGCTGAATCTTTGACCAATGTTTCCTTAAATCCTAATGATAGTAAGTATTATAACTCTTCTGATGAAGAATCATCTTCTGATGAGGAAAATACTTTACCTACTTTTGAAGAAGTCTCTAGATTTGCTGAACTTCTTGAGATCGAGAATTCCAAACTCAACAAGAAACTTGATAAGGCAAATTCTAGGAATTCTATTCTTACTAAAGAGATATCAGATCTTTCTAAAGATCTTGATAAGAAAAATGCTGATTTTGAAAGAATTTCAAAAAATCTTGAGGAAGTAAGTTCTGAGAAGAATAAACTTTCTAAAGAATTAGAAAAAGTAATTTCTAATAAAAATGTTTTCGAGCCTAACTCTAGTTCCAAAACTAATGATTTTGAAGATAAAAACTTGGTTGTAAAACTCAAGTCCGAAATTTTTTCCTTAAAGAAGTGCTTATCAAACTTTACCCATGGTAAGGAAAATTTTGATAAGATGTATTCTCAAATATGACCTTTAAGAAATAAATCCGGATTTGGTTATACCCATGCAAAACCTGTTTTCAGCAACAATTATTTTGTTCCTCAAAGTGCTCCATTTTGTACTAAGTGTCAATGTGGTGGTCACTGGGCAAGAAATTGTTCCTTAAACAAAACCCAATCCTTAGGTTTTCATAAATCTTACTTTTCTAAGAAAATGTGGGTACCAAAAATATTATTGTATGGAAATCTCGGATCCATACAAGTTTGGATTCCGAAAGTCTAACTTTGTTCTTAATTTCAGGAAAATAAAGAAAGTTCCAGCAACAATGTTTGGTACATGGATAGTGGATGTTCCCGGCACATGACTGGTAACAAAAGCTTCTTTGAAAAGATTATCAAAACGAAAGGAGGAAAGGTAACTTTCGGAGACAATGCTAAGGGAGAGATTGTTGGTATTGGTAATATTGTTCTTTTAGGTAAAACTTTGATTTCAAATGTTCTTTTTGTTAAAGGTCTTAAGCACAACCTCATTAGCATAAGTCAGTTATGTGATGAAGGTTACCTTGTGAATTTTAGGAATGATAAATGCTTAGTTCACAATTCCAAGGAAGAATTTATTCTCTCAGCCAACAGGCAAGAGAATGTTTACACCTTAAACTTAGAAGACCTAAGAAGCCAAGATTTACCTTGCCTAAGTGCAATGGAAGATCATTCTTGGTTATGGCATAGAAGACTAGGACACTGTAATCTTAGAAACCTATGTAAACTCTCTAAGAAGAAACTAGTTAAGGATCTACCGGAGCTTAGATTTGATTCTTCTAAAGTTTGTGATCCTTGTCAATATGGCAAGCAACATAAATCTAGTTTTAAGTCAATCGGTGAAGTCTCAACAACCGATGCATTACAGTTGGTGCACATGGATCTTTTTGGTCCTACACAAACTGGAAGCATTGGAGGCAAATACTATGTGTTTGTTCTAGTTGATGATTACACCAGATTTACTTGGGTCTATTTTCTAGCAAGGAAATATGAAGCTTTTTCTTATTTCAAAAGTTTTAGAGCTCAAGTTAAAAATGAGAAAAACCTTCCATTGAAAACTATTCATAGTGATCATGGAGGAGAATTTCAAAATTCTGATTTTGAAACTTTTTGTAGTAAGAAAGGTATTACTCACAACTTTTCAGCACCTAGAACTCCTCAACAGAATGGTGTAGTTGAAAGAAGAAATCGAATTCTTCAAGAAATAACTAGAACCATGTTGAGTGAATATTCTATTGCTAGACATTTCTGGGCTGAAGCTGTAAGTACTGCTTGTTATACTATAAATCGAGTTTTGATTAGACCTTTTCTTAATAAAACTCCTTATGAGTTATGGAATGGTAGAAAACCAAGGCTTTCCTACTTCAAGGTTTTTGGTTGCAAAGTATTCATTTTGAATACTAAAGATAACTTACATAAATTCGCACCAAAATCAGATGAAGGGATTTTCTTAGGATATTCCACAACCTCTAAGGCTTATAGAGTTTTTAATAAAAATACTTGTACTGTTGAGGAAACAGTACATGTGAAATTTGATGAGTCAGATCATTTTGTTTTTAAAACTTCCCAACTTACATCTTCGGATGTGTTTTCAAAAACTGATTGTCAACCTTTGTTAGAAGAACTTTCTGATAAGGAAATTGTTCTAGAAGATACTTCTGAAACATTTACCCCAGAAGACTTTCTACCTTATGTTGATGAACAGGTTTTACAAAACCCAAATCAGATGTTTCTTAAGAATCATCCCAGTGATAGTATCATTGGTGATGTAAATCAACCTATAAGGACTAGATGTTCCTTAAGAAATGAAGTAGAACATCTAGCATTTCTTTCCCAACTAGAACCTAAAAGCACTGATGAAGCTTTAGGTGATGATGATTGGATCAAAGCAATGCAAGATGAGCTAAATGAATTCGAAAGGAATAAAGTCTGGACCTTGGTTGAAAGACCTAAGGAAACTTCTGTTATTGGAGTAAAATGGGTCTTCAGAAACAAATGTGATGAAAATGGAGTCATTGTTAGAAATAAAACTAGACTTGTTGCTAAAGGCTATAATCAGCAAGAAGGAATAGACTATGAAGAATCCTATGCTCCAGTAGCTAGACTTGAATCTATCCGTATTCTACTTGCCTTTGCAGCATTCTTTAATTTCAAACTATTTCAAATGGATGTGAAATGTGCTTTTCTTAACGGTTATGTTCAAGAGGAAGTTTTTGTTGAACAACCTCCTGGCTTTGAAGATACAAAACATCCAGATCATGTTTTTAGACTTACCAAAGCTTTGTATGGCCTTAACCAAGCCCCAAGAGCATGGTATGATAGACTCACTGGATTTTTGCTTCAAAATAACTATGTTAAGGGAAATGCAGATCCAACCATTTTTATAAAGAAAGATAAGAAAAATGTTTTGATTGTTCAAATTTATGTTGATGACATTATATTTGGTTCAACTCAGCAATCTTTGACTGATTCTTTTGCTAGTCTAATGAAATCTGAGTTTGAAATGAGTATGATGGGTGAGTTAACATTTTTCCTTGGTTTTCAAATTTCTCAAAAACCAGAAGGAACCTACATATCCCAACATAAGTATATTAAAGATCTTCTTAAAAAGTATGGTTATGACAACACGAAGAGTATAAGTACTCCTATTGGTACCTCAAACTCTTTAGATCTTGATGAAGCTGGAAAACCAGTAGATCAAACATCTTTTAGAGGTATGATTGGAAGTCTACTTTACTTAACTGCTAGTCGACCAGACTTAATGTTTTCAGTATGCTTATGTGCAAGATATCAATCCAATCCTAAGGAATCTCACTTAAAGGCAGTTAAAAGAATTTTTCGCTACCTTAAGGGAACCATGGATCTAGGATTATTTTATACTTCTGGAAATGATTTTGTTCTAAAAAGCTTTTCTGATGCTGACTTTGGTGGTTGTAGAATGGATAGAAAAAGTACATCCGGAACTTGTCATTTCTTAGGAGATTCATTAGTTTCTTGGTCATGCAAGAAGCAACATTCTGTTGCACTCTCCACTGCTGAAGCTGAATATGTAGCAGCTGGAAGTTGTTGTGCACAAGTGTTGTGGATGCAACACACACTCACAGACTATGGCTTGAGTTTTACTAAAACTCAAATTTTGTGTGATAACACAAGTGCCATTGCTCTAAGTAAAAACCCTGCACATCACTCCCGTGCAAAACACATAGATATTAGGCATCACTTTCTTAGGGATCACACACTTAAAGGAGATATTATTCTTCAGTTTATCGGAACGCAAGATCAACTTGCTGATATTTTCACAAAATCTTTACCTTCTGATAGATTTGAATATATTAAACAGAAGTTAGGAATGATAACCGTAAGGTAATCTTCCTTAATTAACTTTCTGTTGGAAAAATCTCCTTATAGTAACAAACTCCTTTTCATAGGGGGAGTACATTTTTTTGTTTATTTAACAAAGTTTTTCAAAATTTTGTTTTCAAATTTTTCGGAACGAAACTTTCCGGAATGGAACTTCCGGAACTACAATTTTCCAGAATGGATATTTCCATACAAAATACTTCTGGAATAAAAGTATTCGTATTGAAAATTTCCGGAATGGAAAATTTTCGTACTGGTATTTTCATAATGGAAAAACTTTCGTATTGAATCTTCCATATCAAGTTTTTCTATTGAGTTTTTCTATTGAGTTTTTCGTATTGAGTTTTTCGTATTGAGTTTTTCGTATTGAGTTTTTCGTATTGAGTTTTTCGTATTGAGTTTTTCGTAGTCGTCTTTACATTACCCATTACGAATAACTTTCCTAAGCTAATCCGAAAGGTATGACTTCCTTACTGAAGTTTTTCGTAATCATATTTTACTTGCTGGCATTTTCTTATAGTTTGTTTTCGGTTTTTGAATTTCTTGAATTCTGTTTTAATAAAACCTCAAAAAGATCGGATTCAACCTCTCAACCGTCAGATCTGATCTCAGATCATTCTAAACCGTTAGATCAACCGAGGAAGTTGAACCGTCATCCCAAAGCCTATATAAAGGGAACCCTATTTTCTCGTCCCACATCGATCTCAAGCTCTTGCGTGCTGAAGCTCTGTCTCTCTGATTTAAGGCTGTTCCGAACTACAGTTTTCCAGTTCCGAACTTCAGTCTTCTCAGATCCGAACTTCTCAGAGACTTCTAATCCGAATGTCTGCAGAGTTAGCTTCTCAAGAGATGTCTTCAACCAAGCCCATTTCTCAGTGGTTAGTCTACAGAGAACGGTTAGTGCATCCAAATTTCTTCAGCAACTATGATTCTATTATATCAAAGAATATCAAGCTCAATGGCTGGGAAGATGTTGCGATATCAAAAACCGGCAACCAAGATGAAGTTTACCCAGACTTGCTTGTTGAGTTTTATGAGTCGGTTGCTTTCTTTGTGGAAGACAATAGAGAAAAATTTTCCTTCAAATCGTATGGCAAGACTTATAAGCTATCTTACACCAAGGCTGCAAGCTTGGTAGGGTTGAATTATGAAGGGGAAGCTGAGTTTATCTCGCATGTTCTGCCAGACTCCTTGGGTAGTTTCAACAAGGAGAAAGCCTTAGAAATTCTCGGACTGGATGATGATAAGGCTTCGAAAATTGCAACCCTATCTACAAACTTCCGGATTCTGGAGTTATGGGTGCAAGGGCTTATTGTACCGAGAAAAGGAGACAAGGACAGCTTGAAGAAGAGTGAGATATACATCTTAGATTTCTTGATAAATCTAAGGAAGTTCAACCTGATGAAGCATATCCTTCTTAATCTTGAGAATTTAAAGAAAGGGAATCTGAGAGCTCAGATAGTAATGTACCCGGCAATATTGTCGAAGCTGATAGTTCGGTGCCTTGAGTCCTTCAAGGTTGCTTGCAGTTCTAAACCGAAAGTTTGCAAGATCATGTTGCTCAGTGATGCAACTCTTAAAAGGATGAATATAGCTTTTGACAAGAAGTCTGGGAAATTTATCGATCTACCGCCTCAAGAAGAAGTGACTCCGAAAGTGGCTGATCCGGAATCGCCTAAGCCGGTAAGGAAGAGGAAGCTGAAAGAAGTGGTAGGTGAAGCTGAGGAACCTAAGTCTAAGGAAGTCCATTCCGCACCTCCTAAGCCTAAGAAGAAGAAGACATATACTGATGAGGTTGCAGCGAAGTGGAGAGCTGACAAGGAAAAGAGGAAGGAAGGAGATCCGCAGTTCGGATTGGATCCCGCAGAGGCTAAGGCTCTGAATGAAAAGGCTGCTGATGAGCTCGAAAAGCAAGCTAAGGAAAAGAAGCTGAAGAAGAAGTTGTCAGAAGCTGAGGCTGTGCA
This sequence comes from Viscum album, assembly GCA_963277665.1. NCBI lineage: Eukaryota > Viridiplantae > Streptophyta > Magnoliopsida > Santalales > Viscaceae > Viscum > Viscum album. Next base: position 785,814,836 of record OY728161.1, read on the forward strand.
AGCCTTGTTGAAGTTTAATGAAATGGTTTCAGCAACCATTCCCGTTCCGAGAACTTTTTCTTTGGACTCTCTACCTGAGACTCCAGGAAGAAATCTCGATGATCCGAAAGAGGCTGCTGCTAAGAATGCTGACGAAGTTGAACAAGTGGAACAAGCTGAAGAGGTTGCTGAAGGAAGTGTCGAGACAGGAGATGTGCTCAAACAAGTAGATGAATATAAGGGAACTCCTTCGGAACACCTGTCGCTCCGAACATCTGAAGCCGAATCTTCAAAACTAGTTACTCCAGTAATAGAAGGAAAGGAAGGAGAGGAAGAAGTTTCTTATCATGGAGAAGAAGAACATCTTTCACTTGATGCTGCTCAGAAAGAAAATATAGAAGTTGTTGATGAGGAAGATTTGGTTGTTCAAGTTTCTGACAGTGAGAAGAAATCTCCGGAACAGGTTTCTATTCCGGAAAAAGATAAGGGGAAACAAGTTATTGCTCATACCCCGAGTTCAGAAAAGAGTATGAGGAAGGAAGCTGGTAGTTCTTCAAAGAGGAAGTTGGAGCTTATTGAAGAAGAAATTTCTCCTAGCAAGATGTCAGATTCGGAATCATCTTCGTTGGGGCACGATTTTGTTGTTCAATCCTTGAAGAAGTTGGTAGGAACCATTCCGACCTTCTCCAGTATTGATTCTCGGTGCCAGATGCTCCAACATACGCTGAATCAGGAAACCGATTCTGTATCCATGGTAATGGATAAGTGTGTTGAGATAGAAGCCCAGTTCAAAAATTTCTTCATTGGTTACGAAGCCCATAAAAGATCTTGCAAAAGGATGACTAGCTGGTCGAAGAAAAATGTGGAAGAGATGAGGTTGCTGGATGAGTTTCAGGAGAATGTCAAGGATGCATTTCAAACCGAGGACAAGAAGTTTCATAAGATGACTGCATCATTCGATGAGAAATTGGCAGAGGAAAAGAACATTCGGAGTCAGGAAGTAAGAGATCTGAATGGAAAGCTCAACTCTGTTAATCAAAGTTGGAAATTTGAAAGGGATCATCGGATCAATTTTCTAGAAAGGATAAAGTCTCAGGAAGAGAAAATGGAAGATCAGGAAGAAAAGTTGAAGGCTCAGGAAGAAATCTTTCAAGCTCAGTCAGCAAGGATAGTTGCCTTAGAAAAGCAAGCAGAGGAAGATCATAAGGACCTCAAAAAGATCAAGACAATTCTCAAGGGGCTTATGTCAAAGGAGAAAGATCCGAAATAATCAATCCGATCTTTTTGTTGTAATCTGTTTTTGTTGCTGACATTTCAAATTTAATGAGAATCGTGCTTGTTGTTCTGTTTTGTTGTTGTTACTAATCTTTCAGGTACTTTGTTATTTTTTTTCCATTCCCTCCAAATTCTTTTTGAAAATCACAAAGGGGGAGAAGGAAAAGATCCTTAAGAAAAAGAGGAAATCTATTAAGAGTTTTTCAAAGGGGGAGAAAGGAAAATACCCAAGGAGAAAGAACTCTAATAAGAGTTTGTTTAAGGGGGAGTTTTTATTAAAGAAACATCACTCCGGAAATATGAATACGATCCTTAGAGATTCAAAGCCTAAGGGGGAGTTAGTCGTATTCATCTATATCCTTAAACCAAGGGAGATAAGCTTTAATATGTTTCCTTCTTCTTAGAATAGCTTTTTCGTAAGGATGTTTGTGTTTTCCAAAAAGGGGGAGATTGTTAAGTCAATAAGGTTTTCCTTATGACTTTTCCATTCCTTCTTGTTTTGAAAATCACAAACACCTTATCCTTAAGGAAAATCGCTTTTGTAAGGAAAATCGCTTTTATAAGGAAAAATGCTTTCTTAAGGAAAATAGCTTTTGTAAGGAAAATTGCTTTTATAAGGAAAAATGTTTTCTTAAGAAAAAACGCTTTTATAAGAAAAATTTATCCTTATCATATTTTCATTAATATTTTTCTTAAGTATAAAATTCGGATTCACTTTCTCGGAATCATTAAAACTGATAAAAAGCATTCTGTTTTAGGGTTCGGATTCTGGACAAGAACTATAAGGAAGTTTCACTCCGAATTCCGGTTATGAATTCTGACTAAGTTCTATTCCAGATTCAGGATACGAATTCTGAAGAAGAATTCCCATTACGAATTCTAATGAAGAATTATCATTACGAATTCTCATTACGAATTCTGAAGAAGAATTCTCATTACGAATTCTAATGAAGAATTCTCATTACGAATTCTCATTACGAATTCCAATGAAGAATTCCCATTACGAATTCTAATGAAGAAATCTCATTTCGAATTCTCATTACGAATTCTGATGACGAATTCCCATTACGATTTCTGATGACGAATTCCTATTCCGAATTCCTATTCCGAATTCTCATTCCGAATTCACTCATTAAACAGAATCTGGATATCATTGTTTTATACACTCTGAATTTGTTCACTCCGAACTTTCACTCCGAAATTTCTATTCCGAACCTTTATGTTAGAGTTTAAAACGATGTCGTACTTTCTGTTACACTTACTTTGTTATAAAACGATGTCGTCCATTTTGTTATAAACTAACCGTTGTCTAAGTGACACGTGTACAGGTCCCTCCGAACTTTAAGGGAAATATGACCGTTGGAGAAGGAGCCGACCTCACCTATAAATAGGAGCTCATTTGAAAAAGCTCACAACGGATGGATGAACATTTGGACTTTGTGCATACATGCTGTTGAAGTGATTTCTAGAGAGAGAGTCTCTTATTAACTCTCAAAGCTTCGTGCGACTCCGAATGTTGGTGATTACATTCGAGGGCTTCCGGGGATAGGAAGACAGAGGTGCCGACTACCTTAAAGATCGAGGGCTTTCTTGCTGAGAAAGACAGAGGTGCCGACTACCTTAAAGATCGAGGGCTTTCTTGCTGAGAAAGACAGAGGTTGCCAACTACCTTGAAGTTGAGGGCTTGCGGGGATAGCAAGACAGAGACACCGATCTTCGTATCGAGGGCTTACCCTAGTGTGGGTAAGACAGACTTGCTTGAAAGTATAAATCAAGGGACCTTTATCCAAGGTTGTTGGATACCCTTCTCTTTGGGTTAAAAGACTATCATCTTGTTACTAGTAGTTCTTCTACTTGTTTTATTCCGCTGCATTTTGTATCTTAAGGAAAGTATAATTTTCTTATACTTCCTTACTTACTCTGATTAGTTTAGATTCTATACGCTTTAAGGTAGAATCTCATATTGTAACTTTTGTTAAGTTTCAAATTCCGGAACCATATTTCCGGAACCTACTTTTGGAATCTCTTTCCAAGTTTAGTTCGGTGTTAGAGGTGTTGTGAATTTACTTAGTTTAACTTTGTTAAACTTAGTTCTTTCCTTTTCTTAAGGAAACTCTAGTTATTCATAACTAACTTTAAAGGTTCCAAAGGAATTTTTAAAGTATACAATTCACCCCCCCTCTTGTATATTGAGCATCTCATATTATATTTCGATCCTACAAATATGTGGTGTTTTCATATAATAACAGCTTCCAAGAACCCATAAAAATTATGTCTTTTGAGGCTCTATATGGAATTTCATTCCATTCACCACTTTGTTGGTTGTAGGTAGGTGAGTTAGTGCATGTTGGGCCTAGTCTCATGAAGGATACATTTGAGTATAATTAGTTGATCAGGAGGCAGTTAGTGACCATGTAGAGCTAAAAAAATTCTTATGATGAAAATTATAGATGACCTATTGGGTTCATGGATAGTCATTATGTTTTCCTTCGAGTGTCTCATAGGTTTGGGAAATACTAAATCAAGAAAAAAAGAAGGATATAGGCTTGGTTTGTTAGGCCATTTGTGAAATTGTATAGGGTCGAACCAATGGTGTAGCAATTATCCCTTCCACAATGTTATATCTCCATGAATGATGTGTTTTACATGATATAACTTCAAAGATATTATCTATACCCTTAACAAGTGATATACTAAGCAGACAGTGAGGTTAATACTGATTTTTCCTTTATGGAGAATATGATATAGATTGAGGACCATAGTGAGGAGTATCTCTATGGTAGGACTATTCATCTAGTTTGAGTGTAGTGGAAACATGTGTGAGTTCAAGAGGAGACCTAGGAGAGGGAGTATGATATGTGAGTACTATGGAAGAAATTGTTCTCCAAGACCCCACATTGATTCTTTAAGTAGATCATGGATGAGCTAGTATATGGCGGGGAGTCTTTAATATCCCATATTTTCCTAGGTACGTCCCTCATTGAGTTTTTCATTTGAGCTGTGGTGGATGATACTTGTTCAGAGATGGAGAACCTTTTTTTGGGAAATTGACCTAAATTTTAGGGATATATGGTTTTTTGAATTAATGGAGGCTGAATATAAAATGTTTAATTTGGATTACAAGTGTTTCCCATGCATTGGATGGCATTGGGTGTGTTTTTTATACTTCTGTAGAAAAAAAAACTAAAAGTTGTTTAAATGGGATTTACATGCTAGTTAAAGGTGTTACACAATGTTAACATTCTTCTAGACAAGTTTAATGAAACCATACAAGGCAGTAAATAGTTACACAATATGTAAAGTATTCACATCATATAACATTTTATCATGATACTTATTATCCTAGGATGATAGGTTTTTCAGCATATCCCTATAAAAATAAATACACAACATGTAAATGAGTTACATACCATGTAATATCCCAAGAAGTTTTTAAAGGTACTTTGTGGCTGATTTTTCATTCCATCCACTGCTTCCTTCACCCCACAAACTTCAGAAATAACCCATAAAATTTTAGAATTCTATCCTTTATTCCAAATGACCCATTAGTGTGATCTATCCCTGGCGAGTATTTGGATTTTCTTTTCCCTTAATCTTCCATTTTTCTCCATTAGGGTGGTGGAATCATTGGAATGTTTTTGTGGTTGATGTTAATTGTGGTATGATTTTATATGGGTTTTATCTCGTGATCTTTTGTGCCTTTGTTTCAATTTCTGTTACCCATTGTATTTTTTTCTTTTATTTCTAGTTAAAGGTATGGGGTCTAAACCTTAACCCTATTGCTTGTTAAATTGGAAAAATGTGCAATATTGTAATTACTCTGATAGATTGTGCTTCTAAATTTATTAAATGATTGATTGGATTTATTCCATGGAAACCCTTTGGATTTAATTATTTTACCTAGATTATGGATACCATTTAGGTGAGATAACCCTTTTTTATAAATGAGTTAACTAATGGATTCAATATGATTATCATGTCATGTTATTTTTCCTGATTTCCTAATATAGATTTATCTTGCCTTGGCCTAATTATTTAAATGAATAGAATATTATTATTTTATGACCAAATAATAAAAAAACGTGTACTTGAAATATAAATGGTAATTTCCATAATTAACTATTGAGCCTTATAATATGATATTATGATATTCTTAATGTTATGCCTAGTAATATATGTTATAATGCTTATATACTGGGCTTGAACCTGATTTATTTATGAAATGATTATATACTAGGATAGGCCATGAGGCATGATGAAATGATTATACACTAGGTTTTTCCCTAATTTATTGATGAAATTTTTATATATTGGGTTTGACCTAGATTTTTGTGATTTATAAAATGTATATATGGTTATTATTGGAATGGTTATGAGACATGCTTAGAGACATTCCGAAATGGCACTGAGGTAGGTTATGATTTTTCAAGGTTATATGGTTATAGATGGCATGATCATGATAAATTCTAAGCTATATTCTAGTATGGTACCTAGGTAGATTGATATGGTATTAATTCACATATTTAATTAATTAATACACCTATTTATTGAATTATTACAGGAACGTATTATCAGAATGTTATGGTTAGATATGGTGGTGTCAAACTAATAATTTATACTCACACCCTATTCGGTCCTCCATTAGTTTTCTGGGTAGAGTACATGGATGCAGTATTGGACAAGGGAAATAGACCTTATTGTTGATTACTCTTACTGGATAGGATGGTCTTTGGAAATTGGACCAACATGGGGCTCAAGAATATAGATTTTTGGTTCCTTATTTTATTATGTTATTATTTTATTTTTATTACTTATATCATGAAATTTATTTACATTTTAGTTTGTCATTACATTATCCCTTTATTATTTATTGGATTATTCATTCATATTTTATTGTTTGGTTATTCCACTATGTTGAATTGTTTCCATTATTTCCCCTACTTTGATATTTATTTTTATATTATTATTCACCAGTGTTGTAACTCTATAACCATGGGTTATAGTCTCCCCAATATACTAATCTCACCCCTAATACTAGTCAAAATCCACTAGAATATTAGGATGCACCCTTGAGGTTCTGTAACCAACATATTTCAGCCATGTGAGAGAGTGCTAAATCGGGGAATGTAATAGTAAGAGTGGTTAGTTTTCTTCAGGACCTGTTTTAGGGTGTTTGATAGGGAAAAAACATGTTTTCTTTTAATAGTGTTGAAGGAGATATCATACTAAGCCTAAATATATAGAGTCTCCTAGGACTTTTCATCTTTATGAATGATCTACCATCAACAACATTTTTTGGAAAATATATCTTGGGGAAGTGGGTAAGTATCCACTCTCACAAAGGGTTCGAAGGTTTAGGTATATCCTTCCATGGGTGGTGGGTCTAATCCTCATGCTAAGGGATTTGTTCATGTGGATATTATTGGATGACTTTATGTAGTATACTATATGACAGAGGAATTTTATGTACGGACATATACTATTAGAGATATAGTATTTATACCATCTACTATGGTTACAGATTTTTTTCCTGTAGGTGATCATTATTTTATATAATTATAGTTAGTTGATGTATTGGGTTTGTATTTGGAACTTATTCCATTTTTTGGATCATTCCATGCCTTCGGGAAATAAGTTTGAACAAGGTTTTATATCTTCTATGTGTCAGGTTAGCATAACTGACTACGATATGGTGTTGACTTCTCGGTTATTGATCACGACATATTTGAATTGATTATCAGAATGTATTAAATGACTAGTGATAAAGCTCAGATATAATTTTACCACCATTGAGTTTTGTTCTTATCTACTCATGGGTTAACTCATGTTTTCTAGTGCGAGGGGGACTTTAGATCAGGAAGGGAAGGAGCTGATGTTTCTTATGATGGGATAATCTCATGTTAGTTGTTAGAGATTTTTCTTGATTTAGTTTACCCTTATTTGGATGGTCAACCTCAAGCATTTTTGTGTGAATAACTTGAGGACTTTTTGAATTATTTTTCTAGTTTACCACCATAGAGATATGTTGAGTTTTCTATAGACATGTTCTCTAATACAATTCCCATTTATATGTCATCTTACCATGTATCACCTATTGAGTTAGTGGAACTTAATGTCTATCTTTAGAACCAAAATCATAAATGATTTATTCATTCTAGTGTGTCACCTTGGGCTTCGCCTATCCACTTTTATACGAAGTAAGATGGGATCATCAATTTTTTATTGATTGTATAATGTTCAATCAGGTTACCATTAAGAAAAAATATATCATTTTACAAGTATTTGTGATCTCTTTGATTAGTATATTGGGGATCATTGGTTTTCATAGTTTCAACTTTGGTCACCGTACCACCAGTTATGATACTATGAAGTTGATAAGCACATAGACTATTTGTAAAATATTCTTCAAAAAATAATGCAATATTATTTGTATGGTCAGGTTTTTATGTGTGTATTTTGGATCCATGTAGCGAAATTTTTGTGGCATGTGATATATGAGTGGGTTGTGTCAATAGATCTTAAAAAGGTACATACATCTATGTCCTAGTAGCATCCTATAAATATTTTTTAGATCTAGAGCTTCATGGTTTTGGATGGCTGCATAAATGGTTTGTTAAGGACTCCTTCAAGCCTTCATATTTTATGACAGCATTAACGTATGAGGGTGTAAATTTTGAATGGAAAGAAAAGTGTTAGAGATCTTTTGAGAAGCTAAATATTGGGTTGACTTCAACACCATGTTTTATTCTACTCGAACTGGGGTCGGGTTATGTTTTATTCTTCAATGATTTCGGTATGGGTTTGGGATGTGTATTGTTGTAGTGGAAGCAAGTAGTGTCTTATGGATCTCTCCAATTACACCCTCAAGAGAAGAACTACCCTACCCTCGATCTTCAGTTAGTACTGGTAATGCATGGACTCAAAACATGGTGTAACTGTAACACCCGGATATTTTATGAGAAATATATTTTTTTATATGCAACATCAATTGATTATTTCACTACAAACAACACTATCTTGGCTTGCGTTATACGTAAGAGCAACCTTCCTCGATAGCGTGTGTTGTATGCAACATCAAGTATCACTAATCAATGATATATTGTTATAATATTATTATAGACTAGCTGTTATGAATAGTATTAACTACATTTTGAATTTTATAACATTATTATTCATCTTACACATTTTCTAAAACATGGTATGTGAACAAAATAATTTTTTCAGGTAAAATAAGTATTTTTTAAAAATGAAGTTTTGTTGCCTTTTGATGGCGTACCAACTTAAAATATAGTTTTTGACAAGTTTATAAGTTAAATTTGAAAAAATAAAATTCTTATATGGAATAAGGATATAAAAATTTACTTTGGATAAAATTTTCATATTATTCTGATAACTTCCATATTTTAATGAATAGTAAAAACACGCTATATTTTAATGAAAACCATATTTTTTCATCACAATACTTTATATGGCTAAATTATAATATTGAATGGTTTTAAAGTATAAATATAATATATTTTTACCATTTAATATAATTTATGTCATTACCATAAATTTTACATTGAATTCATAGGTAAAAACATTTCAATCTTTGGCAATGTTTTAACTTTTAAAACTCATTTTTTAACAATAGGATTAATTTTAAATTAATTAATACAACTTATGTGTTTTGAATTTTAAAAAATGGATTCCATATTTGGATTTAGTGGGTCCAAATTATGTTCATAGGTTACTTTTATTTTTTTAATATTATGAATAGTTACTACGGTAATTTTTATTTATTGCAGTTAAAGGTAAATCGGGTAATTAATTGTAAAAATAAGATTATAAAATTACCCAACACCTAACAAAATTCTATTGGATCAATAATAGTAGATACTTTACACCTAAGGGTCGGAATAAATTTATTTTATGGACATTTTACATTTAAAATAAGTTAATTATTATTAAAACCAATGAAAGTGACAAGATGCCACTCTCTTAAATCTTATAAGTATAATAATTTTAATTTAGTGATAAACTTCATGAAATGTTGAAACTGAATATTCTCCAGAAATATAATAAAATTATATACATCAGGTGAATTTATTTATAATTTTTTTGGATTAAATAATTATCATTAATTAGGGTACAATAGTGATGTTGAAATTATTTTGTTGATTGAATTATCAAATAAATGATTTTAAATGTTTTAAAATAAATATTATATGAACTATTTAATGTTCTCCACTAATTTTATAGATAAATAAGAGATGTTATTAATCTATTAAATCTTTTAGTTTGAACATATTATCTGTGTATATTTTATTTAAATTCAAATAAATGAATAGTGTCAAAATCGGCACTATTGTTATTTTATAAAAATTACATATTATAAAATTGTTTAAAAATAACATAAATATTTAAAAATTATAAATTAAAATTTATATGGTCTAAAATGTAATAAATTATACGATTATGGACAATTAAAAACATATAAGTAAATATTTATAATGATTTAAAATTTATAATATTATTACAATAAATAAAAAAATAGATTATATGAAGATAAATAAAGTTTATAATGTTTACAATAAATTTCCAACTTGTCTAAATTTTATTAGTTGATGATAATACAACCCTATCTCATCTAATATTCAGATTTGAGTAATTTTTTGACGTTTTTAAGTGGTTTTAGAATTTATTATAAATTAATATTTCTTATAATTCCAAGGGTGCCCATCTCCTCCATTATAAAAGGGCACCTCCTCCCTCTCCTCCTCACACAACATTGAGCCTTCATGCTTGGCCAAACCCTACCAATTTCTCTTCTAAACTTCCCTATAAACATACTATAGGCATGGTATTCTTTAAAGACCAACTTTAGTGCCCTAATAGGAAGTTAAGAAGAGGTGCGTCAAAGAAGTGGTAATATCCTTTACTAATTCATTCCATTTTATTTCTTCTTCTACTTCCTCTTCATTAGTCGTTTCATTATGAAGTAATAACATCAGCATAACTAATATACTGATATGTTATTATAAATATGAAATAACCATATTTCAACTTCTATCCATCCTATGGAAAACGAAATCACCGCGCGTGCGTACATACAGAATATCGTCTCCATGCTGTGGTGTAATCTGTTTTCCACCACCACCTTACATGGATGGGTATAATGGTGTATATAATTACTATATAAGATTATTGTAAATTTATATTGATTCTGAAATAGTATACCTACACTTCAATAAAATTCCATGATCATGAGAATGATATCATCGCATGTGCGTACGTACGACTTACCGTCTCCACGATGTGATGCGACTCGTTCTACATGATCTTCATTGAATAATGATTATATAAATGAATTTAATGAATAAATATGATATATATTACACAAATTCTATTCTGTAAATAAGGTATCTATAACCTAAAAATAGGAATAAGAATTTATTCGACAAGACATTCATAAGATCATAAACCAATAAACACCCTAATGACAAGTAGCAATGAAATATTACTAATAAGAACATAATAATATGACAATATATGATATCATAACAATGAATATGATTCTGTAATAAGTAAATGACATTATTTAAATCATTATATAGTATTTTTGGATACGTACGAAGCAAATCGGACCTAAGGTAATTGAAAATCTCGCAATCTCATTTTTATCTGAGATTGATTATACATCAGAATTTACAGGGGGATATTTATCATCCACATCCATGTTTCCTCGATAAGTAATATTATTTTTATAATCATTCAATTGTTTAAATCCAATTTTAACCATTGGTGAGTTTTTAGTAAAATATATGAATGTAATCTTTTTTCGTTTTTAGTACGAAATACTTTTTGACTTTTCCGGGCAAAGTACGAGAAGAATGTTTTTTTAAATTATACAAAATGAATGGATTTTTATGATTTCATAGAACATTATTTCCATGAATCTTACTTTACAAGTTTTCAAGTTTATTTTTAATCAACTTCTTTTAGTTTAAAATGTTATGACATTTTAAGGAAGGAAAATGTTTTTTTTGATGTAGAAAGGATATTTTTTTTCAAGAATGGAGTTCAAGTGTTTTATCGAAATTATTTTACATATAAGATAATATAGGGTTATGTTTCTATCACTATTTTTAAATTTATTTGATTATGTTATGATTGAATTAATTTTATGATGTCTTTTTATCTTATATGGATTATGTTATGATGGCATGATGTTTAAGAATCCCATTTTTATTTCATGGGATAGGCTATGATTTATGACTTTGTGGCACACATAAGAATGGTTTAATTATGAGATGGGTGGGACATATATCTCCCTCCAATGCATTGGGTAATGATTTATTTCTCATGAGATAGACATGACTGGAACAACAAGTTAATACAATTCAGTGATACAAGACTGTAACAAGGGGTGAAATCAGTTTAGTAATGGACTTTTTCATCTATGATAGTCTTGGAAATGAGTCTTCACTAAAATGAAATGATTTTCTATGATTATTTTTGTATTCCACAATGTTTCATGATTTATGTTATGATTATTGGGATTACCTTTCAACACTATGATTCATCCAATGATATGATATTATGATCTCTTTTGTAGGTTAAGCTATTCAAAATGTTATGGTCTTATGAATATGATATGATTGATATTTATTTGATTACCCTTACTAAGAATTTGAGCTCAACCTTTTGTATGTTTTCTTTTCCCTAAGTTAAAAATAAGGGTATTAAGTAGGATATTACAAAAAAGGACTCTAGATATGATGAAATAAATGGGAGAAAATATAGATGTTTTATGAACCAGTTGTTTATGTTTCCCAGTTTCTAAAGATAGTTTACCTATATGGTTCTATTAGGGTTTTGTTATATGTTGAAATAAGTATGCTTCAATATTAATAATGAATGTAATGTAAGGGTCATTATAGTTGGTATCAGAGGAAAGGTATAGTCAATCTTTGGAAACTAGGAAGTGAAGGCCTTAGTAATAACCCTATGGATATGTATAAGAATAGAACACAATATTAGTGTTTTAGAAAAGGCCATTAATAACCTATGATTAGACCTTAAGTGTAAATTTTTTTTCTTGATTATGTGGTTTCCTATTAGGATTAGGGTTTCTCACACTATGCATATTGGTTTTAGTCAATGTTTGGAACCTAAAGGACCCGTGATAATGTTGATTGCGACGGGAAATGCAATGATTGTCCCCCTGAGCAACCAAATGTTACCGGAGCTGGAATACAAAATCTTGTAGCCATTCTGACACAAAATTCTCTAGAAATGAATCATGAAGTACATCCAAGAGATCAAAGGAAGGTGCAAAATTATGTTGAATCCTTCATGAGGCAGCATCCACCTTCATTCGTTGGGTCTTCTGATCCATTAGTGGCTGAACAATGGATTACTACCATTGAAATGATATTTTCAGTTCAACAATGTTTTGAACATGACAAAGTCATCTTATCAGTGTATATTTTGGAATGTGATGCTGATAAATTGGGGAATCTTATCAGGAATACGAGGCAAAGAGATGAAATTGAGTCCATGGAATTGGACGAGTTCAAGAACATATTTTTTAATAAGTACTCCCCTCGTATTCTTCGACCAAAGATGGAGACGGAGTTTCTTGAACTGAAACAAAAGGATGATGAATCTGTTGGTACCTACGAAGAAAATTTTACAAGACTTGCATTGTATGCTTCCGTAATTATTATCCAACATGAGAGTAAAATCGATCAATTATTTAGTGGCTTAAAACCAAGTCTTCGAAGGGAGTTAGCCATAAGGGGCAACAGTAGATATGATGAACTTTTTCGATGTGCTCTCAAGATTGAGATGGAGATTGGAGTAACCCATCAATCATTTGGGTTTGATAAGAAGAGTAAAATGGAATTCAAAAGAAAGTTCTAAATAACACACTGAAAAAAAAAGATGAGTTTTCCTTTATGCTCAAATTTTGTAAAGAATCATGGAGGGAATTGTCTTAAAGGGACAAGAAAATGTTTTAAGTGGGGAAAAGATGTTCATCGGGCAATTGAATGTCGAAATAATGGGAAGAATATATCTAAAGATGCGAAAAAATAAAGGGATACGCAGAATGAACCTCCAACACATAAATGTTTCATGTGCAATGAGATGGTTCATTATGCCAATCAATGCCCAAATACAAGGGTTGATGATGATAATCATTGTCAACAAACTCATAAAGCCAAAGACAAAGGAATGTCACATGCAATTACTATCGGCGATGTGGAGTACGATAACGAAGTGGTGAAAGGTACACTTACCATCCACTCTAAAGTAGAAAATGTTTTATTTGATTCTGGATCAACCCCCTCATTTTTTTCTGAAGAATTTTCTAAGGGTATCATTGTATTACCTCAACAATAAGATGTTGAGTTACCTGTGACAACTCCTAATGGCACAATAGTCGCATCAAATGTTTACAATTCATCTCCAATTGATGTTTGTGGGAAATTGATTCCTAAAAATATTGTGATCCTTCATATAGTGGAATTTGATGTGATTCTTTGCATGGATTGGATTTCCTTATATGGAGCACATATCAATTTCCAAAGAATGTAATTCACATTTCGTATACCAGATGATTCTATGATCATTTATCGATGCAAGTATGAACATAATCTTACAGTGGAAATTTCTTCCATATTATGGGTCTTGATTCCAATAAATGAAGGTTATTTATCTCAAATGGTTGGATAGAAACTCCCGATTACAAATATGCCCATTGTATGGGAGTTTGATTTCATCTTTCTAGAGGAATTTCCATGTCTTCCACCAAATCGTGATGTTGAGTTTTCAATAGAACTCATACCGGGTTCTATGCCTATTTCAAAGACACCTTGTAGAATGGCCCCAATTGAGTTTTAGTTATTGAATAAGAAATTCCAAGAGAATATTCATAAAGGATTCAACAACCTAGTGTGTCACCTTGGGGAGTACATGTTCGCTTTGTTAAGAAGAAATATGGATCAATGCGACTTTGCATTGATTTTCTAGAACTTAACAAGATCACTATCAAGAACAAATATCCTCTCCCACGCATTGATGACTTATTTGACCAACTATGCGGAGCTCAATATTTTTCCAATATTGATCTTCGTTCAGGGTATCATAAATTAAGGTTCAAAAAGGAGGATATACCAAAGACAGCTTTTTGTACAAGGTATGGAAACTATGAATTTATAGTGATGCCATTTGGTTTTACTAATTCCCCTATTATCTTCATGGATCCGATGAATAGAGTCTTTAAGGACAATCTTGATCAGTTTTTGGTCGTCTTTATAGATGATATTCTTGTATATTCAAATATCATGGAAGAACATGAAGATCATTTGATAATTGTATTAAATACCCTAAGAAAGGACAATATTTAGGCCAAATTTACCAAGTGTAAATTTTGGCTTCAAAAAGTTTCATTTTTGTGTCACATAATATCAAAGGAGGGGATATATGTGGATCCAGCAAAAACAGAGGTTATCCAAAGATGGTTGATACCAACAACAGAAACTAAGATCCGAATTTTTCTTGGTCTGGCTGGATATTATCGACGTTTTTTGAATGATTTTTCAACCTTATCTAATCCACTAACAAGGTTTACTCGAAAAAGAGTTAAGTTCATGTGGATGGAGGAGTGTGAAGATAATTTCAAAGAGTTAAAACAATGGTTATCCAGTGCACCTATTCTCACACTGTCGCGTAGTAGAGAACAGTTTGTGATCTACAGTGATGCATCCATGAAGGGACTGGGTTGTGTTCTCATGCAAAATGATATGGTAATAGATTTTGCCTCACGACAATTGAAAATCCATGAGCAAAACAACCCAACTAATGATTTGGAGTTAGCCTCGGTAATCATAGCATTAAAAATATGGTGGTATTATCATTATGGTGAAAGTTGTGATATTTATACTGATAATAAATGTTTAATGTATATTTTCACACAAAATGATCTGAATATGCGCCAAAGAGGATCGTTGTAGTTGATTAAGCACTATGACTGATCAATTCATTATCACCGAGGGAAAGCAAACAAGGTGGCAGATGCATTAAGTCGACAAGACCATGCTAGCTTATCCATGATGAGGATCACAAAAGATCCAATATTTATGGATTTACAAAGGATGGATCTTGGAATTATAATGTAAGGGAAAAAATCTTATCTTTATCAAATGAATGTTCAACTATCAATACATGTGAAGATTAAAGAAGCACAAAATGAAGATGTAGTTTTACAAATTAAGGTGTTAAATGTTCCTGAATTCAACCTTGATTTTGATGGGATAATAAGGATCAGGAATCGGGTTTGTGTTCTTCCCATCCTTGAATTAAAGATGGAGATACTGGATAAGGCTCATAGTTCTTCATTCCCTATTCTTCCTTGAAGCACAAAGATGTATAGGGACCTGAAAGATTACTTCTCATGTGATGGCATGAAAATATATTTCGCTGAATACGTCTCTCGATGCTTGGTTTGTCAGAAAGATAAAGTTGAGAGATAGAAGTCTAAGGGGATGTTACAACCATTACCCATACCCGAATGGGAATGGGAAAACCTCACTATGGACTTTGTTACTGGACTTCCTAAAACATCTAAAGGCATAATGCTATCTCGGTCATATTTGATCTTCTTACGAAGTCGGCACACTTCATTGCTATTAGAGAAGATTTCTCTCTGGATCAGATTGCTAGGATATATGTAAAGGAAGTGGTAAGATTTCATTGAGTACCAAATTCCATTATATCTTATCGGGATCTGAGGTTTACCTTGAGGTTCTGGCGAAGTCTTCAGCATACTCTAGATATAGAGTTGTGTTTCAGCACTGCATATCAGACTCAGACAGACGGTCAGTCTGAGAGAACAATTCAAACTCTAGAAAATAAGTTAAGAGCTTTCTCTATATATTTCAAAGGTGGTTGGGATCAACACCTTCCTTTGTTGGTATTTTCTTATAATAATAGCTTTCACTCTAGTATTCAGATGGCTCCTTATGAATCTCCCTATGGAATGAAATGAAGGACTCCAACATGTTGGGATGATGTTGGGGAAAGAAAGCTATTTCGACCTTATCTTGTTGACGAGATGGCATAAAAGGTTAGATCTATTCAACATCACATAAGAGAATCTCAGAGTCGACAAAAATGTTATGCCTAAAACCGAAGAAAAAACCTAGAGTTTGAAGTGGGTGATAAAGTGTTCTTACAAATATCTCCTTGGAAGAGAGTAATGAGATTTGGAAAGAAGGTAAAATTGAGACCTAGGTATATAGGTCCTTTTGAATTACTGGATCATGTTGGGAAGGTAGCATACCGATTGACGCTTCCACAGAATCTCTCTCATGTTCACAATGTGTTCCATGTATCTCTCCTGAGAAATTACATACATGATCCTTCACATGTACTAAGTTCAGAAGTTGTACCGCGGGAGCAAGAACATTCTTATGATGAACAGACGACAGAGATTATGGATCATAGCGAAAAAGCTCTACGGAAAAATACCAATATCTTGGTGAATGTTTTATGGAGGAATCACCAATTAGAAGAAGCTACATGGGATCTTGAGGATATGATGGGGGAGAGGTATCCTCATCTGTTTGTTACAAAGTGACGAATTTTAAGGGAGAAATTCATTTTAAGGGGGGTAGAATGTAACACCCTGATAATTTCTGAGAAATATATTTTTTTTATAGGCAACATCAAAGAAATCTTCACTACACACAACATTAGTTTGGCTTGCGTTATACTCAAGAGCAGCCTTCCTCGATAGCGTGTGTTGTATGCAATATCGAGTTTCACTAAACAATGATATATTGTTATAATATTATTATGGACTAGATGTTACGAATAGTATTAACTATATTTTTAATTCTATAACATTATTATTCATCTTACACATTTTCTAAAACATGGTATGTGAACAAAATAAATTTTTCATGTAAAATAAGTATTTTTCAAAAAATGCAGTTTTTCCACCTTTTGATGGAGTACCAACTTGAAATCTAGTTTTTGACATGTTTATGGAGGAACAAACAATTAGAAAAAGCTACATGGGATCTTGATGATATGATGGGGGAGAGGTATCCTCATCTGTTTGATACGAAGTGACGAATTTCGAGGGAGAAATTCATTTTAATGGGGGTAGAATTTAACACCCTGATATTTTCTGAGAAATATATTTTTTTTATACGCAACATCAAAGGAATCTTTCACTACAAACAACACTATCTTGGCTTGCGTTATATGCAAGAGAAACATTCCTCGATAGCATGTGTTGTACGTAATATCATGTTTCACTAAACAATGATATATTATTATAATATTATTATAGACTAGCCGTTATTAATAGTATTAACTACATTTTTAATTTTATAACATTATTATTCATCTTACACATTTTCTAAAACATGGTATGTTAAAAAAATAATTTTTTCAGGTAAAATAATTATTTTTCGAAAAATGCAATTTTGTCGCCTTTTGATGGAATATTTGGGTAAATTTTTCATATTATTCTGATAACTTTCATATTTTAATGAATAGTAAAAACACACTATATTTTAATTATAAAAAACATTTTTCATCGCAATAATATATATCGAAAAATTATAATATTTAATTTTCTTAAAGTATAAATAGAATATATTTTTACCATTTAATATAATTTATGTCAGTACCATTAATTTTACTTTGAATTCATAGGTAAAAACATTTCTATCTTTGGAAATGTTTTAACTTTTAACACACGTTTTCTTAACTACGGGATTAATTTTAAATTAATTACTACAACTTCTATGTTTTGAATTTTAAAAAATTTATTCCATATTTGTATTTAGTGAATCCAAATTATGTTCATAGGTTACATTTATTTTTTGATATTATGAATAGTAACTACGGTAATTTTTATTTACTGTAGTTAAAGGTATATCGGGTAATTAAGGGTAAAAATAACATTATAAAATTACCCTAACACCTGCCAAAATTCAATTGGATGACTAAAAGTCGACACTTATCACCGAAGGGTCTGAATAAATTCATTTTATGGACTTTTGACCATTAGAATTATTTAATTATTATTAAAACCAATGAAAGTGACAACATGTCACTCCCTTAAATCTTATAAGTATTATAATGTTAATTTAGTGATAAAATTCATGAAACATCGAACATTAATAGTATAAAAAAATATCATAAAAGTATATACATCATGCTAATTTGTTTATAATTTTTAGAGATTAAATAATTATCATTAATTATGACACGATAGTGATGTTGAAATTATTTTATTGATTGGATTATCAAATAAATGATTTGATAAGTTTTAAAAAAAAATATTATATGAAGTATTTAATGTGATCCACTAATTTTCTAGATAAATATGACATGTTATGAATCTATTAAATCTTTTACTTCGAAAATATCTTCTGAGTATATTTTATTTAAATTCAAATAAATGAATAGTGTCAAAATTGACACAATTTTTATTTTATAAAAATTACATATTATAAAATTGTTTAAAAATCATAAAAATATTTAAAAATTAAAAATTCAAATTTTTATCTTCTAAAATGTAATAAATTATAAAATTATAGAAAATTAACAACATATAAGTAATTATTAATAGTGATTTAGAATTGAGAATATTATTACCAGAAATAAAATTAAATAGATTATATAAGGATAAATCAAGTTGATAATGATTAAAATAATTTCCAAACTTGCCTAAATTTTATTGGTTTAGGAGATTAAAACCCTATCTCATATAAGATTTTGATTTGAGTCATTTTTGGAGGTTTTCATGTGGGGTTGTAATTTATTATAAATTAATATTTCTTATAATTCCAAAGGTCCCCCTCTCCTCCCTTATAAAAGGGATCCTCCTCCCTCTCCTCCTTACACTACTTTGAGCCTTCAAACTCGGCCAAAACCGGCCAATTTCTCTTCTCCATTTCCCAGGAAACATACTAGAGGTCCTGGTCTTCTTCCAAGACCAACTTTAGTGCCCTATGAGGTGGTTAAGAAGAGGCGCGTCAAGGAAGAGGTAATATCCTTTACCGACTTTTCCATTTTATGTCTTCTTATACTTCCTCTTCTTTAGTTTTTTCATTAATAATTAATAATATCAGTATCATAATTTTCTGATATGTTATTATAAATATGAAACAGCCATATTTCACCTTATATCCATCCTACAGAAAATGCAATCACCGCGCGTGCGTACGTACAGAATATCATCTCCACGCTGTGGTGTAGTCTGTTTTCCACCACCACCTTACTTGGATGGGAATAATGTTGTAAAGAATAAATATATAAGATTATTGTAAAGTGATATTGATTCTGAAATAGTATACATACACTTATATACAATTCCACGATCATTGGAATGATATCATCGCTTGTACATACGTACGACCTACCGTCTCCACGATGTGATGCGAATCGTTCTGCATGATCATCATTGAATAATGATTATATAAATGAATTGGATGAATAAATATGATATATATTAAACTAATACCATTCTTTAAATAAGGTATCTATAACCTAAAAAGAGGAATAATAATTTATTCGACAAGGCATGAATAAGAACATAAATCTATAAACACACGAATAACAAGTAGCAATGAAATATTACTAATAAGAAGATAATAATATGACCATATATGATATCATAACAATGAATATGATTCTGTAATAAGTCAATGAAATTATTTAAATCATTATACATGTGTTTCGGATACGTACAAAGGAAATCAGACCTAAGGTAAGGGAAAATATCACAATCTCATTTTTATCCGAGATTGTTTATACATTAGAATTTACTGGGGAATATTTATCATCCACATCCATGTTTCCTCAATATGTAATATTATTTCTATCCTCATTCATTTTTTAAAATTAAATTTTACCCATTGGTGTGTTATTAGTAAAAGATATGAAAGGAATCTTTTTTCTTTTTTAGTACGAGATACTTTTTGACTTTTCCAGCCAAAGTATGAGAAGAATGTTTTTTTACTTATAAAACATGAATGGATTTTTATGATTTCATAGAACATTATTTCCATGAAGCTTCCATTACATGTTTTAAAGTTTATTTTTAATCAACTCTTTTAGTTTAAAATTGTATGACATGTTAAGGAAGGAAAAATGTTTTTTTGAAGTAGAAATGATATTTTCCTCAAGAATGGAGTTCAAGTGTTTTATCAAAATTATTTTCAATATAAGATAATATAGTGTTCTGTTTCTATATCTATTATTAAATTGATTTTATTATTTTATGATGGAATTAATTTTATGATGTCCTTTTATCTTATATAGATTACGTTATAATGGCATGATGTTTAAGAATCCCATTTTTATTACATTGGTTATGCTATGACTTAAGACATTTTGGAACAGATAAGAATGGTTTCCTTATGATATGAGTGGGACCTATATCTCCCTCTAATGAATTGGGTATAGATTTATATCTCAAGAGATAGACATGGTTGGAATGACAAGTTAATCTGGTTCAGTGATACAGGACTGGAATGAGGAGTGAACTCGGTTCAGTAATGGACATTGTTCGCTATGATAGTCTTGGCAATGAGTCTTGACTAAAATGAAATGATTTTCTATGATTATGTCTATATGCCACAAAGTTTCATGTTTTATGTTATGATTATTGATATTATATTTCACCAGTATGATTTATCCCATGTTATGAATTTATGATCTCTTTTGTAGGTTATGATATTCAAAATGTTATGTTCTTATGAATATGATATGATTGATATTTATTTTGATTACCCTTACTGAGAATTTGAGCTCACCCTTTTGTGTTTTTTCTTTTCCCCAGGTTTGGAAGAAGGGTATTAAGTTGGATATTCCAAAAATGGACTCTAGATATGATGAAATAAACAGAAGACAATGTAGATGTTTTATGAACCAGTTGTTTTTGTTTCTCAGTTTCTAAATACACTATACCTACACTATCCTATCAGGGTTTTGTAATATGTTGTAATAAGTATGCTTTAATTTTGATGTAATAATAATAATTTATGTAATTTAAGGTCAATTATAGTAACTATCTCCTTGGAGAGTGGTTTATGGTATATTTTGATCATAAGATCGTGAAATATATTTTTACTATAGGGGCCTGAATTTTCAATATTGATTATAGGTAGATTATCTTAATAAATTTGATTTTGAAATTTATTATACACCTGGGAAAGGGAATATGGTTTATGATGTGTTGAGTAGAATGTTGCCAACACAACCTATGAAGGAATCAGTTAAGTAGTGGTCTCTGATGAGTTTGTTTTTTTAGACGAGTTTAGAAGTAGTATAGGTTGGTGGAAAGGTGTTTTCAGCTTTGATGAAAGATAAATTTTATTTTTACGAGAGAGATTGGCTTGATCTGCTGATATATAACACGTTACAATGCTTTTGTGAAAAACATTATGGTGGGGAGACCACAGGTGAGTGGTCTCGATCTCCCAGAGGCGCTTTTTTATTTCTTAGTATATTGGCTATTCCATTTTCCCTGATTCAAAAGTTGTTGGATATTAGAAACCATTCTTGTTGGTTTGTACACCCTGGGGCTGACACAATGTATCATGACTTGATTCATTGTTATTGGTGGCATGAGATGAGATGGTCGATTGTGGATTTTGTATCATGGTTCCTTACTTGTTTGAGAATTAAGGTGGAGCACCAAATACATATGGGGTAGTTTTATACCTTACCCATTCTGGTATAGAAGTGGGATGATATTTCCATGGACTTTGTCATTGGTTTTCCATTGACTCTTAGTGGTAAGGATTTTATTTGATTTATCATTGATAAACTCATGAAATCATCACATTTCCTACCTATCAATGAAATGAAAAATGTGTAAAAATAATTAAGGAATTAGTTTTCATTATATTATGAGAATTCATGGGGTTACCTTTGCTGTTGTGTATAAAAGGGTCCTGAGGTCCTCATCCATGTTCAGGAAAGGCTTGAAGGAGGAAATGGGGACATAGATTAGAATGAGAATGACTTATCATCTATAGATGAAAGGGTGAATAGAGAGTGTTATCAAAGTTATGATGATATGTTCTCGTATTGTGTGCTTGATTTTGGAGTATATATTCAAAATCATTTTCCTTTGGTTAAATTTTCCTATAAATAAATCTATCATCCTTCGATAAATATGGAACCCATAGAGACATTGTATGGGAGACCATGTATATCTCCATTTTTCTGGGAAGAGTTGGGATGGTGGTCCTTGGTTGCGCCAAGCATTGTTCATGAGATGAAAAATATGGTGTAGTTGATCAAAATGTATTTTATCATGACACAGAGTCATCATAAATATTATGCATACTATTTTTGTCAGCCACTAGAGTTTGAGGTTTGTGATAAAGTCATTTCTACAGTTGTACCTTTCATGGGATGTCATTAGTTGGTAAGTAGGGTAAGTTGGCACAAATGTTTGTCGGCCCATTTGATAATGTTTTATGACTAGGAAGGGTGGCCTATCGGTGGAAATTTCCATCTAGTTTGACAACAATCCATGACATGTTTCATGTTTCCTAGTTTAGGAAGTATATACTAGATCCTTCCCATGAGATTAGATGGGAGGATATTGATATTTATCCTAATTACACTTTTGTTGAGAAATTATTTCATATTATGGATTACTAGGATAAGGTACCAAGTGATAAAATGATCCACCTTGTATGGGTATTGTGGTAGTGTGGAGAAGATATCTACAAGACGTGGGAGCAGAGGACATTGATGAGGTAGCGGTGTATTTCTCTTTTTTATGAACTAGGATCTTGATGGATTTCTTGGGGGGAAAGCATTTATGGTAGGGAGATTTTAATTCCCAATTACATCACTATTAGATATGATTTATCCTTTTCTTTTGGTAACCATTTTTAGTGGATGAATGCCACGAAATAAATTGGGAGGATACCTATAAGGGAGAATTTATAGATTTTTTTATATTTTTAGCTTAAACCTATTGTTTTTTCTATACACTGGGTGATTACACACCATTTAATAGGATTACTATTCATGTAGTGGCTGTCAGGAAGAAGATGTGAATTAGAAACACATCACGAGAGGTTTACACGCTGTGAAAAGGGTTTATGTCGTGTAATGTCAAATATAGAGTTTTTAATAAAAAGGTTATGGGATTTTCAAAATATATGAGCTTCTTGAATACAGAACATGTAAAGTGATTACAGGACATGTAATATTCATTAATTGGGCTTTTATGGTGATCCATAAGTGGTTTCTTATTTCATTCATTTATGTTTTCTCCACTCTCGACCTAGAGTATCTTCCTAGGAGATTTTGGGAGGCTCATTCCCTTATGTATTTCTTCGTTCTGTGATTGATTACCATTTTGGTTATGTTACATATATCCAAGTATTTATACCTTTTGGTTATTCTTTTTTTTGGTTATAACTATCGTTTTTGTAACATCTTGAATCCAAATTGCACTCAACAGTGCCCCAATATTGGTTGTATACATGGCCTCAAGCATCTATCTCAAAACACTAGAGGATTTAGACTAGCAGTGAGGACCTAGGGTGTGTCTATGGGGAGACAATTACATCATTAATATAGTGTAACACAATGTAAAACAATAACAATAAATTGCATAAGTAAAAAAACATTCAGACAAATGACGAATAAATAATACATGAATATATAAACAAATCCATATGTATCCTCATATGCAAAATATGATGATACATGACTCTAAAAATCATCCAAAATAGGTATACCTGGAATCTGTACAATACATATATCAAAACACCAAAAAAGACCAAAATCACTATCTCTAAATAGATTCATGAGCCTCAGGTCTATCTTATGCTCCCATTCTCCTAAGAATGGTACAAAGTCAAGAATCGAATTGTGGAAACTTTTCTTGGTCCCTACATGCATCCATATAGACTGTCCGAGTACCAGACGACAACAAGAAGATGTTGTGACATACAAACCCAATAGGCTATCACCCAATGGTCTATAACAAGTACTAATTGTGAAATATAAAAAACTAAATAAAAGTTCATAGTAAAATAGGCATGAAACTAATACAAGTAAAATCCCAAGGAAAAAGTAAAAATCCAATTATACTATACATCCATGCATGGATCCCTATAAAAAAGTGTCAAGAACCTACAACTATCATGATACAAGAAATAAAAAAGTAACTAGCCTTGCCTCGTTGTATATCCATACATATTATTTCATTCACAACTATTATATTCAACCAATGTATCAAACAATCAGTCCCCTACCATGTATCAATAAGATTCACATTTACCAAGTCCATGTTGTACAACCATTCGTATCTCATATACCATGGTTTTACCATATAATAAATAAGGTCAAACCCTTGGGGTATAATCCAAGTTATAGAGGACCATGGAATCCTCATTAAACCACAATATCATCTTGATGGAAACTCAGTTAGGCTTGAGTTTGGTTCCAAGGACCACGTCATTCAACCATGTTCTCTAAAATCCCATGATAAACTAGATCCAAGGGGTCTATGGAATCATAATTGAATGATTATACAGGTCCAAGGCATTCTATAACATTCCATTGATCCATGGCCTAGCACACCCATGGCATTATATGTAATAATTAATCTATATACATTCTATTTCCATGAGTATACCCACTCATATCATAATTCACATTCAGATTTATCATATTAGTATACCCACTCATATACCAATTCATTATCAATTACATTAAATGAGATTACCCACTCATTTATACAATTTTTAATAAATCAATTCAATAAATTAAATCAATATCATCATTTTATGACATTGAGAAAGATGAAAAACATCACCTAAACATTTGATCTTATTAAATTCATTCATTATCAGGCTTCCTCTAACTAGGAAAGCACAATAACACAACCCATGTGCGGTATAGTAAAGGTAAAGTTAAAGGCTCTCCAATGGGTGACCTGGGTTAGGGAAACAACATGCAACATGTCTCAAGGAAACTAAATGGAATCCCTATCATGTTCCATTTTATTTAATTCAATAAAAAATTTCAATTTTAAGGCCACTCCAGAAATTTTGGTGGGACAAAAAATTTAATCTAGCTTAATAAAGCACCAAACCAAATGGGAAAAGTATAGACAACTTATTGTAGGGTTGTAGAAGAAAAATATTCCAGTATAAAACTATGATTCGACATAGATTATATGAAAAAAAATGGATGAAGAACCTAAAAATACTAAATATTAGCATGCATTTAAATAACTTCCTCAATATAATGTTAAACGATTAATGACAAAAAAGGAATTATTTACTCACCAATGTGAATCTAATAAGAATAATAATGCTTGATTTTGAGTTCATAAGAAGGTAGATGATCAAAATCTTCCCAAAATTATCAAAAGAGATCTCTATCACCTTGTATTCCAATAGAGGATAAGGATAAAGAAACATAGGTTGAAATAAATGATTAATTAGGGGAAATATCATAAATTCACCCAAAATACTTGGTCATATGGTTTGGTAACATGGTTGTCCAAACCGTGTTCCTATCGTACACCTACTAATATAAGAAGGGGATCCTCACACGGTTATCCTGCACGGTTTAGAAAATCATGGGAAAACCATGTCTTAGCCCACTTTAAAAAACTATATATATACCTGCATGGGTGTGCACCTCCTTCTGCATGATATGAAAAATCATGCAGGATCCTCCAAGCTCCTATCTAGGTCTCACATGTTTAGTCAGACTGTGTGGCCTATCCCACATGGTCTATATTAACCATTTGGCATACCTTTTCGGCCCCAAAATTTAGGTTTTGGGCTCCGAACAATCCCCATACACCCCCAATACCCCCATAACCTGAAAGGGTATTCACATTAGATATATTTAATCATTTAAACTGAAAATAAAAGGATTCATACCTCATACAAAAACCAAGGATCTTACAGTATTCCCCCTTAAAGCAATTCATCCCTGAATTACCATCTCAATGGGGGTCAAGAACTATCAAAGAATATCTTTGGACACTAATCATGTACATCAGCGCCCTACTCCCATGTCTCTTCCATTGAAAGATTGTGCTTCCATAACTCCCATACTAGAAGAAATTACTAGCCTTAGATAACCTTGATGCTCTTGTCAATGATATGAATCAGATACTCTCCAAAGGATGCATATTCTTATAAGTCAACCTTTTTGGGATGATAATAATGTGATGGGTCCCAATGATAGAGATGTAGCTAAGATACATGAATGATGTTGTGCATGGAACAATTCCATTGAGGTAACTGCAACCGATTGGCTACCAACCTGACTCTCTCCTGAATCTCAAATGGCCCAACATACCATTGTGAAATCTTACCCTGTATCCCAATCCATTTGTGTCCCATCCTTGGTGATATAAAAAAAATACCTGATCTTTGACCTCAAACTCTAGAGGTCTTATGTGGAAATCAACAAAAGATTTCTATCAAGATTATGTAGTAGCCCTTCACTTATGAATCATATAGACCTGCTCAGAAGTCTCCTTCATTATATATAGTCCCATTAAGGCAACTTCATATACCTTTAACCAGCACATGGGTGATTGACATGTCCTTCCACACAAATCCTCATAAGGCATCATTTATATAGTCACTTAAAAACTACTATTATAAGAGAACTCAATCAAGGTAATATGCCTCTCCCAAGGGCCCTTAAAATCTATTATGTATTCTCGTAGCCTGTTTTTATGAACTTTTATCGTATGATTTGACTGGACATGAGTCTGAGGGTGGTATTGTATACTGAAAAGAACATGTGTACCTAATGTACTCTACAAACTCTTCTATAAATGAGACATAAACCAGGAATTCCTATCAAAAATGACATAATTAGGGAGCCCATGATGGTGTATTATCTCATAGATATACAAACTCCCATGATCATCTACATGGAAGGTCTCCTTGATCATTAAAAAATGAGAAACCTTTATGAGACTTTCCACAAAAACCCACACAACATCGATACCTCAGAGAAACATCAGAAAAGTGGTCAAAACCCATCATGAAATCATCCCATTTCCACATAGAAATAGGTAATTACTATAAAATACCAACTATTGAATGATGTTCTACCTTTACCTACTAACAGGTGGAGAATATCATAATAAAACTAGCTACCTCTTGTTTTATCCCTGGACCCCAGTTCTAATGGTGCATGTCACAGTACATCTTGGTGATGCTAGGACGCATTTCCCAAACTGAGGTAAGAAACTCCCACATAAGCTCCTCATGTATATCTAGTAGAACCTAAACATGACCATGGATATTCTAGATATCATCATCACCTATTGTCAAACCATGAGGTGGGTCCTCACCTACTATAATCTCACATTGTACTAGGAACTCTGAATATGATATTTTCCTCATACTCACTCTATCCTATATGGTATAATTCACAGATAAGGATGAAAGATAAGTTTTACAATATCTGTACCTCGCCTCCTAGTACATCTTAGAGAAAAAATCCATATGCTTCCACTCACTACTAAAACACTGAATTTACTATATCAGAGTCCCCTACTAAGTCTATAGACCACTACATTTCCCTTTTTAGGCATATAGGCCAACTCTAAGTTGAATGACTCTCGGTACTAAACCCACCATCACTTCCTCAAATTCAAATCATGAAATGTAAATATATAATTGATGATTTAGGGGTCTTTGTACACAACAAAATTCTCTCCAAGTAAATAGTGTCTCCAACAACACACTACATGAACAACTATAGCCAACTCAAGATCATGAGTAGGGTATTTCTTCACGTATGGACTCAACTATCAAGACACAAATTCCATGAATCTTCCTCGTGCATAAGAACCACTCCTTTCAAATTACCCGATGCATCATAGTAAATATTGTAACTCATACATAGCTCTATTAGTTTCAGGATCAGCGCTAATGTCAATCTCCCTTTCATCACTTGAAAGGTTGTCTCTTAGGTATCCGACCATACAAACTCCACAACCTTTTTAGTGAATCCCATAAAAGTAACTTCTAATCATGGGAATTTAGGTATGAAACACTAGTAATATATAGCTAACCCTATGAAAATTCATATGTAATATATATTCATGGGATTCTCCTAGGAAAAAACATCTATCACCTTCTCTGGGTCAACTGATACTTCTATCCCTAAGATGATATGACCCCAAAAGTGAATCTGATCCATCTAGAAGTGGAGCTTTGGGAGCTTATCATATTACTGATGTTGTCTTAGTGTATCCAAAACAATACTAATATGTTTATCATGGTCATTTCAATTGTGAGAATACACTGATATATCATCCATGAAAACCAGCACAATTGAATCTTGATAAGTCTAGAAAAATCGGTCCATTGGTTCCATGAAATAATCTGGTGCATTCGTGATACTAAATGAAATAACCATATACTCATATATACCATACCTACTAAATTATCCATATGAGTTTTTCTATTAAGTCAAACACATACATGATGATATCCAGACCTCAAATCATTTTTTGAGGAAACCCAATATCATTGAAGATGATAAAAAATCCATTTATCCATGGAAAGGTATACCTTTTTTAACCATCAGATGGTTCAATGTTGAATAATCCATGAATATCTTAAGGGTACTATGTGCATTTTTTACAAATAGGATTGGCATACCCCATAGATAAGTACTGGGTCAGATAAACCCCTTAACCTCAAAACCCTATAACTGCCAATTGAGTCCCTTCAACTCCATCGTAGCCATCTTGTAAGGAGGAAAGGATACCGTGGCATCTCCTATTACAAGATATATGAAGATATCAACCTCTATATTTGGATTTAAACTATTTTTTTTGGAAAACATCCCTAAAATGATCAACCATTGGAGGAAGGTATGACTGACATAGTCTGTGAGCATCCATATACAAACTAGCAATTTTGGTTTAACTCCCACCCAACCCATGATGTTGTGTCCTATCTCGACTTGACTATACATCCAATTCACCATTTTTAATATAAACTATGTCCTCTAGTGTAGTTAATGTCTCCCTCATGTGATAGAAATCAATGAAGGCTCCATAATCCACTAGCCCATCCATTCTGAGTATGATATCAAACATTATCATGATAACGAAAAAAAGATCCATATGAAGTGACACCCACTAATATCAAGGGGAAACTCCTTGTATCGATGTATTATTATTTTTATAATCCCCAAAGAAGTTTCATGTGTCATGATGCCCTCAAAAAACTAAATCACAAGCCCAAGGATCTCCACAATAGGCACAAATATAAAACTATGTGTTGAACATTTGTCAAAAAGAGGAGATAAAAAATTATAGGCTACTAAGATCATACCTCTAACTATAGATGGTCTGAAACCCCGCTCCATAGGTGTAGGATGTACAAAATACATTTCCTAAACCACAACCCTGTGACACAACCTCACTACTTGGAGTAAGCCTGATATGTTGTCTCGAAAAAACTGGTGTTTGGATGCCTCATCCATGACCACCAACTCCTCATCAAGATTGATTTTTACTACTCAAGATCCCTTCTTGATTCAGAGCTAAGAAAACTACTCATAAAACTCATGTTAGAGATGACCCTCGATAACTCACTATTGGAATGAAGGTCATGCAAAAATGTTTATCATGGCCCAGCCCACTGTATGCTTGGTACTCAACTGGGTTGTGATCACACTTATTCATCATGTGTCCCCATCTTCCACACCAATGACATAAAACCAAGCTACCAATGCTCATATCCTAACTTGTATTTATCTCACATGAATCCTTAAAACATCCTTCATACCATTGAATGTTAAACCACCTGGTCAAGATACAACACTACCTTTCACTTCACCCCCATCTTCTCTCGGGTTCTACTCCATAATTAGTGCTGATTTAATATATCTATAATCATCTTCATCATGAAAATATTTACCTAAGACAAAATAGTATGTTAGATACCTTCCTCATAGAGTATCTATCTTAAAATATCATCGGAAAGTTACATAAATTCACAACACTAAAGCTCTATAATGTTTTCAAAATACTCCATAACTATCATAGTGACCTAATCCAGAGGCATGAACACAATATCCCAATATGTTCTGTGAGTCTAGAGGAATTTTTTGTTTTTTTGAAATCATCTCAAACCAAATCTCAGAGCCTATCAACATGGTTCAAAAACATCCCACTTATTCTTAGCTTATCTATATATCATATATTCCATGGTATTCACTCTCCTATTAATAGGTTCCTCTATATGATTGAATAATACTAGGGTGGTATTAGTCCATAGCTCAATAGCCTATAGCCTATAGACTGCCATCCATAGAAAACATGGGATGATTCTACTACCAGAACACATGTGTCTTCTCATCCATATATAAGGAAAGATGTGGTGATCCCTGAATCGTTTTTATGATGAAATAAAACCCATGAAAGATTTATGAGTCAACACCTTTGTTTGATAATACAACTAGTTCTTTAAATGTTACTACAGTGTGATCCACTGGTAGTCCTTGGCCCGCTATCTCTAAAGCATGGTCATCACCACCCTCCTACCATACAATTGGAGGTTGTCATTGTGTAATTTCTCTATGATGCCAAAAACACACCTTAGAAAAACAAAATGATGTCAAATTTCACATCTCAAATGAATTGGATAGGTTAAAAACTCCTTATAAATGGGTCAAATCATAATGTATACTCCGATATAATGGACTGTTAAAAAGAAACATTTGTAAAAATCACAAAAACACTACCTATTTCCAACTCAAAAATCAGGTCTAGGTCGGGTTATCTATCTATCATTTCAATTTTTATTTAAATTATCATTCATTTTACATTTCATTTTACTATTAAAACCAAATGGTGCATCAATTTTCAATCCATAAGGGCCCATACTCCTCATGATCTGAATTATAAAGTCCACCTAGTTCAAACTGAAACATGTTTATGTTCATGAAACACGGGTTCCATGACTCAATGTGCCACAATTGGCTGCATAGGGTGTATGTTGTAGCCTAATGAAGAAAAAATTATTTATGTTACAATAGAAACTCCATGTACCAATCATGTTTTTCAATTCCCTACATAAAATATCAATCACAACAATGGGTATAACTATCAGGACATGTATCACAATATTATTCAAATAGGCGATGCATCCAATATGGAGTGGCATAATGCATGTCATGTGAATCCAGTAAAGTGTATGAAATGATAAATGATATAGAATAACCTCATATTATAAGGATTAAAAAAAATAGAACCCATAATCATATTAATAATAACAACACAACTAAAGTGCATCACCCAACTATGGAATCAAATCAATTGTAATTTCAAAAATATATAAACCAGTAATTTCATTCACTACAACAAAACATGTTTTTATCAACACTGGAAACAACTTTTAATAGGCTATAAAATCACTATTAATCACTAGGAAGATAGGGGGTCCCCTTTATGAGAGCTAAAAAATGTGTCGATAAAGGTAACCTTAATTAGCGCTTTTTTTAGCACTGATAAAAGTAAAAAATTAAAAAATGTTAAAAAGAATATATAATCTGGGGATATTTTAACAACTCATGATCAGAGATTTTATCAGCGATTTCCCCCCTTTTATCAGTTCTAGGTGGAGTCCCCTCCCTCTCACTACATGTTGTAGTTTCCCGTGCAATGCCCTCCCTTTAACAACACTATCCCCCGATGCACATGCTAGCACACAACCCTACTTCCACTAGAACATGAACCCCAGAGAATCCCCCCTTGAATGCCATCACCTTTACCACTAAGCCATTTTTTTCAATTTAAATATATATATATTTATTTATATATATAGTTATATTTATTAGTGTATTAATATAGACTCATAATAATATAAATATATTAGATATATTAATATATATATATTTATTCATATATTAATATACATATATATATTTATTCATATATTAATATGTATATATATAGTTATAATTTTATATATGTATATTTTTTAGCATATTAATATATATTTATATGTTTTGTTTTAAATACATTTATAAAATATGTTTTCTTATGTATGTTTATGAAAAATAAATACATTATTACATACATATATAAATATATACAACACACAGACACACACAGATCTATATATATATATATATATGAATAAATACATATATATGTGTATCTGAAAAGCCATAGAATTTT
This sequence comes from Viscum album, assembly GCA_963277665.1. Taxonomy (NCBI): domain Eukaryota; kingdom Viridiplantae; phylum Streptophyta; class Magnoliopsida; order Santalales; family Viscaceae; genus Viscum; species Viscum album. The sequence goes on from OY728161.1 coordinate 785,847,318, forward strand.
AAAACGATCATAAGTTCTATTCCAGAAATCTGTTTGAACTCCACAACCAGCTAAATAAAATAATATAAAATGATATTCGATATGATATGTTGTATAGGCCTAATGTAAACCATATTAGAAGTTATAGTTGTATGAATGTAAAAGAATCGGGGTATCCCAACTAAAAAATAAGTTTTGGAGGCCTTATAGCCTTTTTTGGCCTCCAAAAATGTGAAAATGGATTCCCTTGGGTCATTATCATGTACAGATCATCGCACGATTCAATTTCATATGTTGTATATCTCAAACGGACACCTGGATCAAAAGTTATGGTCGTTTGAAGTTTGAGTGGAATTTTCAACTTATTTTTGATCTTTTATTAATTTTTTAATTTTTTTATATTAAAACTATTATTAAATGACTATTACTAAATAAAAATTACAAAATTATTAATTAAAAATATTTCTAAAATTATTCTATAAGCCTCTTTTACTAAATATCTTATACATTAATTTTATATTTCAATCTATCCTTATCTAAAACATATTTAAAAAATATATATTATATTTATATCAATGTAAAATGGATTTATAGATTTATATATTAATATATTATTATGAATGTATTTTTGATTTAAATTTACACTTTATCAGCGCTTTTATAAAATCACTGATAAACGGGGCGACCTTTAACAGTGCTAGTAAAAAAGTTTTGTTAAAGGGGTACATTTATCAGCGCTAAAAAATTTCTAATAAAGGGTCACTTTTATTAGCACATTTTTTAGCCCCGATAAAGGTACCCCTTTATCAGCGCTTTTTAACATGTGTTGTTAAAAGGGTACTGCTTCCCTTTCCCCATTTTGTTGTAGTGATTCAAGCCAATTTTTCATTTTCCGACATGTGGGTTAGCTACACCTAGGAACAAATGAATACAAAATTCCAATACCTTCCTATCCCAATTTATTTTTTTCAAATAATAACGAAACTATAAAAGACTCTTCTCTGATACCACTGTGTAAAATCCCAGATCCAAATACCACTCAATAGTGCCCTGAGCCTACTTAGCTAAATGACCTCAAGTGTATCTCCCTAAATGCCAGAGGCTGTCGAATAGAAATGAGTGAATAGGACACGTTTATGGGTAAATTATACCCTCATCACCAGAGTGTAATGCATAAGAATTAAAATAATATTCAATATCAGAAGTAATAAATTCATACAAGAGATTTATAAACAAGATATGAATATATAAAAAAATGCATAAGTAATCTCATATACAAAATATGATGAAACATGTCTCTACAAAGAATAAAAAACAATTATGCATGAAATTTATAGAATAAAAATATCAAAATACCAAAAATACGAAAAGTGATATCTCCAAATAGCACCATGAGCCTCAGTTCGGTCATGTGCTCCCCTTCACCTAAGCACGAAACAAATTCAAGCATCAAACTATTGGTTCTTTCCCCAACCCCTACCTGCATCCATATAGTTTTTTCAAGTACATAACTGAACTCCAAAGGGGGTGTGAGATACAATCCCAGTAGGCTACCAACCAAAGGCCTATAATATGTCATAGATGTAAAAAATAACAAGCTAAATTAAATTTCATAGTAAAAAAGTTGTGGAAGTAATACAAGTAAGGTCCCAAAAAAAATTAAACCAATGATACTATATTCTTATACATTGATCTCTGAAAAACAAGTGTCAAGCTCCAATAATTATTCAACTATATGAAATACAAAAGTAACAAAAATGTCCTCACCATACATCCATACATACAATGTCAACCATGATCATTTCATACAAACTATGTATTAAACAATTACATCTTTTCTGTATATCAAAAAATTTCAAATTCAGCACATCCATGGTGTAAAACTATTCATATCAGACTGACTGTGACTGTTCCATATAAAAAATAATGCCAGACCCCTTAGGGCCGGATCCATGTTATGGTGGACGAAGACATCCACTTCGAGTCCTATGTCTATATTGATGGAAACTCTATTATGCTTGAGTTGGGGTCCAAGGATTATTTCTTCTAACCATGTCCACAACGAGTCTATGGAAAACCAAATCCAAGGGTTAGAAAGGCCCAAGGAATTACAAGGAATTATAATCCAATGAACATATTGGTCCAAGGAATTATCTACCATTCCATTGACCTATGGTGTAGCACACCCATGGCATCCAATGTAATCATTAATCAATTTACATTCAAGTTCCCTTATTATATCCACTCATAACACAATTCAAATTCAAATTTATCCAATGAGTATACCCACTCAAATATAAATTCAATATCAATTACATTACATGAGTTCACACACTCATTTACACAATTTCTAATAAACCCATTCAAGAAATTAAATCAATATCAACATGTTATCACATGGAAAAAGTGTAAAAACATCTCTTAAACATTAAATTAAATTCAATTCAATTATTATTATGTTTACTCTAACTAGGAAAGCATAATCACATACCCCATGGGTGGTATAACATAGGAAAAGTCAAATGATCACCCCATAGTTGACCTTGGATGGGTAAATAACCTCTAATGTGTATAGAGGGAACTAAATTAAATCTCTATCATGTTTCATTTCATTTCATTTAATTAAAAAATACAATTCTGGGGATGCAATGGAAATTCTAGAGGGGTTTCACAACTAAAAATAGATTAGTAAATTACCAAATCAAACAGAAAAAGTATAAACCACCCACTGTAGGTCCGTAGTAGACTTATCATCCTGTATCAAAATTTTATTTGACTCAAATCATAAGAAAAATGAAGACGATGAATGAATCAAAAGGAATTGAGTAATCATATTTGAGAATCCAACGAGACCGAAGTCACTTGATTCTGAGTTAATCTTTAGGAATGAGATCAAAATCTACACAAAAGGCTCAAAGGAGCTCTCAATCCCCATGGATTCCAATATAGGATCAGGATATAAAAATAAGTTTAAATAGTGGATTAATTAGGGTAAATTTTAAAAATTCACTCAAAAACCATTGCCTCATGATTTTTCTGCATGGTGAGAAAAATTGTGTCCCAATTATACACCTTATGCTATGAGAAGTGTAACCTTGCATAATTATCCCACATAGTTTAACAAATTATACACAAACAGTGTCTCAGACCACTATCAAAAAATGTATATGTAACCAAACAGGGGTAGAGATCCTTCCACACTGTTTGAAAAACCATGCAGGATCCTCTAATCCTCTATCTAGGTCCCAAACAGTTTGTTAGACCATGTGGCTTATCCCGCATGATTTCTACTAATCATACGACTTGCATGTTTGTCCCAAAAAGATGAGTTCTAGGCTCTGAACAAGCCCCAAACACCCCTGATTTCCTCAGAAACTCATAGGGTATTCACATTATTCCATATTTAAGCATTAAAGCTTAAAAAAGGATCTATAACTTGCATAAAAACTCAATATCTTATAGTTTTGTCTATGGTTGTGTTTAGATTTTTTATCAGATAGTTTTTTATATTGATCCTTTTTAGTTTCATGGCATGCCTTATCATTTGAAAGCCATTCTCTTTGTTTCAAGTCACCATTGTCAAAGGTATATAGGTTTCTACCATTTTGAGGTAGGTGTTTCTATACAATGGGTTAATTTTATGAATTTAATATCATTTTATATAAATTCATTTCGGTTTTTCATTGATTAGAAGTGATATATGCTTTCAATAGATTTCTCAGAGAGGCATTTTATTTCAAAGTGGGGTTTTTTCATTGAAAATAAAGTATTATTGATATGGAAATGTTTTTTCAAACTCTGAAGAGGATTGTATTAGCATTGATTTTTTTTTAAATTTGAGCAAGGTTTTAAAAATCTATTTGAACAGTTGCACATTGGGAACCATAGGTGCATCAGGAAGGAGACACTGGTAGAATTTGTGTGTGTTGAACTATTAGGAGGTAAACTTTTATGATATTGACTGACAAGAATCAATATCTGTTGGATCCAAAGTATTCTTTTAGTCTTGTGAGTGTTTAGTATATAGTTTCCTATAGCCGAGACCCCAATATACGAGGTTCTTTTTCATTTATAGTTATATATCACATGAATGTTTATATCATGGATTGTTTCTCATTGGTTTTTATATGAGGTTGTATCACATAGCTTCACATGATAGGTTTTTTCATTGATATGTATTCACCTATTTAACTCATGATGCATTGATATGATTTACTATTTTATATCACTTCTACATGTCATTTTTATGGTTTGAGAATATGAAAGGGTTTTATAAAAATGAAAGTAGAAAATGGGGATATGATTTACAACAAAATTTAATTTCTGAAATTGATTTGTAAAAATATTTCGTTTCAAAAAATAAAAATGTTTCATTATGGATATTAGACCATGGATAGAAACTATATTGGTATCCTTCTAGGTTTTGTCTCACACTCTACATGTGCCATTTTGTTTTTGTAAATGTTGTATTGCTAGATTTAGGTAAAGGGATGTGCATCTAGTAGTATGATGGCATCTCCTGTTGCTGCTACTTTTTATTCGGGTTATTCTGAAGGGGACTAATGGTTATGTCAGGTCTTGATATACTTTTTGGTTTAGCCTATTTTGAATTTGATTTTTTTGGTATCTCGTCTATTTCCACACTGTACACCGGTTGTATGTCTTGTTTTTATTATAATAATGACTAGTTTTTTTATCCTATTTTACCTTTATTGTCCGATGTGTATGTTCCGGTGACATGTTTAGATGACCCAAGATGGTTCGTTACATATCCCTTGGATGGATGAGGACTATCTCAACCACATAAGAGACTATGGTGGGAAATTGGGATGCATAGGGTCTGTTGATGTAGGTGTTGAAAGTGGGTTCCCTAGACCAAACTTGTTTTCTACTTTGATTACCACTATATGTATTTAGTTTGTTATAATACAGGTGTTTATCTTGCCATAGTAGTGTAGTTACTTTTGCATCCACTTTGTTTATGGAAATTTACTTAGATTACCTGTCGCATCAAAGGGTTATAGTAGATCCTAGACTATAATCAGAACCCTGAGATGCCATGATAGTAATCTTAACGTAACGTCTTATGGTCCAGTTACATCATTCTGAAAGGACACAGATGATGTGTGACCATCATGTGTTGGCAGCTCATAAGCATTGAGACTTCTTCCAATGAAGTTCGCACATGATGATCTCTAGTAGTTGAGATCACGAGGATAGACCTGCATAATAGGAACACCACATGTTCTAGATGTCATTGGTCATTCCTATCTACGGACATGTTTAATGGTCTTTAGACTTGAGATTATTTTCAATGGATGTAATTTAATTATATACACTTGATGCAAGGTGAAAAAAATGGAGGCAAATTTGTGGTGAGGTAGGTTTTAACGGGTACATAATGAATTGCATGGAATTAACTGAATGATCGAGAAAGGATTTGTCTCTTATGAGTTTAGGAAGAGATATCTCAGGCCAGGTTGAATATGATGGTTGCACCATCATTAAATCTATTGCCATGGTAGTGGATGGTAAGACCGTCCGAACAAATCAATAAATGAAATAACGAAAAATAAAGAATAAGGACACTAGTATGCATTCATATTTATTGATAGATCAATGAGGAAGAGAATATATTAAAAACACTGTGTTCATTGGAAGGCAGTCATTTCTTAGGCTTTTCCTTATCTCTATAGGGTCCTCGATGGGTTGCTAGACCCCACTCTAGGTCAGTGGATATTATTCACTGAAATTGAGGTAAGGGCCTAGAGGGTCACACACAATAGCGCCTAGAGAATCTTTCCTATTCTGGGAATATGTATATAGGACATGGTGGGCCCTGCCAAAGGGTCCAACTACTATCAATGTTATATATATCACCTAAGAATATATAAATTCATTAAATATTAATGTTTAGAATAATTCGTAGAAATAATTTATAACATGTATTTATATGTTATATAGAAAATACAAGTATTAATATTATTCCAATGGATTTTAATATCCTAGGTTCGTTTAATATTATTAGGAGGTGTGAGTCGATTTAAAGACTCAAATCTATCACATAATATATTTATATATTACAATTATGTGATAAATAATAAATATTGTATATGGAAGAATTTTATTTCTAATAAAAAAAAATTATAACACTTATATAGAAGATTTCTATTACATGGAGGTCGAGAATCCTTATCACATGTTTTAAACACTCCATATATAAGTGAGAGAGAGGCTATCCCATTTTAACAATTCATGTGTTAAGATTGAGATCTTCTCTCTCCTCCTAGAATATAGAGATAGAGTCTCTCATGCAAAGGAATATCTTCAAGGTCATCCATCTCAGATTGAAGCTTCTTCCTTTGTAGTGATTGTCGCTATGCTGAAGTGAGCTTTGAAGATCCATGATATCACTAGGATCTAGAAGAATGGTGCTCGAGCAGATTCATGAGGTGTGTGTGGACGATCTAGAGGTCTTCGTCGTCGTTGTCTTCGAGCAACAATTGTTAGTGTCCTGCGGCAGACTTTCACACGTTAATTCTGAACAAGGTACATGTTCAGTTTAATTTTTGTGCTCTGTTTAAAACTTGTGAGATCCTCGGACCAAACTGGGACAAGATCACTAGAGCTGACATGGTTTTGTCACTCTGGTAATGCCGAAAATTTTAAATTCCTGGTCCACTGGCTTTCGCTGTTCCATCTCGATACCCAATAGTTTTATCAGAGGGATCGCAAGGTTTTTCTGAGTCGCAAATATTAAGATGCATTAAATTTATGTTCGGGGTGTTAAAAAAGTTCATTCGGATCCATCCGCGCATCATTTTTTTTTCAAATGATCATGTTATGATCATTTGAGAAAATTTAATCAGATAGACTTCGTGGTTTATTTTTCGTTCATTTGATGTTAATCTCAATCATAATTGAGGAAAAATTAAATGAAATATTTTATTATTATAAAATGTAATATAATATTTTTTTATAAAATAATTTATTATAAAAAATTTTCCACAAAGGTGTGTGGTAAAAAAATTTTAAAATAAACAAAGGAATGGGGAGGAGACCAAGACCCTAAAATGGGGTATTGTTCCTTTTAAAAAAAATTTAGGGAAGACCAAGACCCCAAATTGGGGTCTTCTTCCCTTTATTTAAAAACAATCCAAGGGGATGGATTTTCTAGTCTAAAGGAAAAATTTAGAAAAAAAGGGAAAAAAGAAGACCCATGTGGGTCTTCCCTTCTCTAACGCGGCACAAAAGGGCTCCCCTTTGAGAGAGAAACCATTTCCTCATCCCGCCGGGCCTCCCCTCTACATGCCGGACCGCCACCCCACTGGACTGCCTACTGGCGCTATCTTCCATTGGTCCCCTTCGCGCAAGACCACAACATCCCACCATAACTCCTCCCCAAGCCACACCGCTCCCACCAAGACCGCGCCGCGCCACCTTGGACCGCCGCCCGCAGGACCGCCATGTTTCCCCACTCTGTGCACTTCACACCGCTACCGAAATCCTGACCTTGTAGAACTTTTTCACCCTAAGCCCGTTGGACCGCCGCGCCACACTACCTCGGACCGCTCCCCCTAGCCAAAGTCATGACCCATGGTCGCACCGCCCCGCCGCTGGCCGGACCTCCTTCTCGTGCAGGCAAAGAACTGCACTAGCCACACCAATCCAGGTCGTGCCGGACCAGGCTACCGGCTCCCCGGAGTAGCGAGCTGCCAGCCAATTCGGCTGGCCGGTTTGCTTCTGGGCCTCCTCCCACTCTCTTCGGACCTCGCCAGAGGTTGATGCCGCCACGGGATTCGTTGGATTGAGCTGTCACACCGCGGTCATACCGCAGTCCTGCCATGGTCATGCCGCAGTCACTCAGCGGTCACGTCGCGGTCACGCCATGGTCACGCCGAGGTCAGTCCACCGTCACACCGAGGTCACGCCACAGTCACACTGTGGTCACGCCGCGGTCACCCCGTTGTCACACTATGGTCATGCCTTAGTCACGCTGCGGTAATGTCGTAATTGGCCCTACTCTAGGACGACACCACGCGGCGGTTCGCTGTCCTACCAGAATCCTCCCCATCTAGAGGTAACCCTGCTTTAAATTAATTTTAATTAATTTAATTTTTTAAATTAAATTAATTATAATTCATTTGGGGTTTAAATTATTTGAATATGAAATATTAATTTAATTTTAGTTTATAATTAAATTATGGGTTTTATTTAAATTTTTGAATTAAAATTAAATTAAAAAATTGGAACCGATAAAATAAATTATTTGAATTTAATCAAATTCATTTAATTTATTAGAACATCCTATCACTATTTAAATTTATTGAATTTTATTTTCTTGCGCATATTTTATCCCGATTGGTCTTGAGAAAGTGACATGCTATGCATGTCTGGTATTTATTTATTTATTTAATTATTTATTCAATGCGTGCAATGATTGTAATAATTAAATAGATAAATGACTGCATGTGATTCATCTCTTTTAATTCAAATGTGTATTAGGGCCTACGTGTGTAATTCAAGAGATGTCTTTTGTACCCCTAGACCCCCTCTCCTGCGTGCGAGTACATTTGTAATTATATAATGACTATATGAGACGCAGACCCTCCAAGATGAGGTGGTAAACCAGACGGAAGTTGAGCGCATTGCACTGGGCAAGCTGTGATGTGAGTCAAGTCAAGACTAAGGTATGGATTCCCCTTGGTCATGATCGATCCGTTACAAATCGATCATTATAGAATACTCAAGACCATTCGGATTGCATGATTTACATTATGCATAATTTATTATTTTATGTGTTTTCATGATTATTGTGTGGTCACATATAATAGTAAACAAGATAAAATGCATAAATATGGGATGAATAATATTCTATTGCATGTTCTGATGTGAGCACAACAACCCAGTTTGAACATAATAAATAGATAAGGATTATATTCTTAAATAAATATAAAAATCCCTCAAAGATATATTAAGTCTAAAAACCTTCCATTTTTCACATGTAAACAAAATTGGCTATTTGGGTGCTTGTTAGCCATAGTCGAGATTGCCTCTTACTACAGGGGCATTTTCATGAGAGAAATGGGTCGACTTAACTAAAGTGAGTAGTCAATAATTTGCCTTAACTATCTTTTTATCACTTTAGAGGCAAGATGTTGAGGGAATCATGATCAGATTCCAAAAGCTATGACTTTTCTCACCAACACAAGGAACCACAAGAACAAGTGGTTGGCCAGTCTAGTGCCTACCTTGAAACCCTCCATGTAGTGACGTAGCCCTAGCTTGTAGACTATGAGGGAGGTTTCGAGGATCCTTGCCACTAGAATACTCAAGCGATGGAGTATTCTGAATCTAATAGTGAGGGATATTGAGGTTTTCCAAAATAGTGGGAGACATTAAAATTATAAAATATTTTATTATTCATAACTTTCAAAAGGTTATCAAGAAAAAGTACTAACTGCTAAATTATTATTTGAAGTATATTAAAAATGGAAATCACCAACACCACAAGTACATTATCACTGTGATCGATCATGGATAATGAAAATATCATGACCAGAAATAACTTCCCAGAGTTGTACATGCACTTGTGCATAGTAAAACGAAAATAAAGGAAGTTATATGTGCTGGAATCCCCAATTCCTATTGTGCCTCTTCATGGAGCAAGCAAGGTGGAAAAAGATAAATGGAGAAATCATGTAGACAATGCACTTGATGTACAATGCATCATGTTGTCATCCATGTCCATCCAATTGAAAAAAATTCATAAGGATGAGGATGCCTACAAGATGATTTCACATATCCTAGAACATTATGATGAGAGGGCCAGACATGAATGGTTTGAGATCTCAAATGTGCTTTATAAGTGCAGGGTAGCAGAAGGGAACCAAGCTGGTACTCACTTACTCAATATGATTGTGTATATTGAGAGGCTTGAAGCCCGTGGGTTCAAACAGAACCAAGAACTAGCAGTGGATCTCATTCTTTCCACATTACCGCCATGCTTCTCTAATTTTATTGTCAATTCTAATATGAATGATATGACAAAGTCTCTCCCGAACCTTTTGGATTTTGTTCGCCAAGCTGATAAGGACATGAAAAATACCAATTCATATGTCCTTATGGTGAAGAAAAAAACAAGGGCAAGGAAAAGGGGTATAAGGCCATGCCAAGGCTAAAGAAACCAATGTATCGTCCTACAAAGGTGACAAAGATTTAGAGTCAAATTAATGAGCAGGAGGTTGTCTGCATTATATGTGGCAGGAATGGCCATTGGAAGAAGAATTGCAGAGCTGGTAAGAAGAAGCAAGCTGACGCTTCTACATCAGATATTTTTGTCATTGAATGAAATCTATCTTTATATAAAAGTTGGGTATTAGATATGACATGGGAATCACATATTAATATTCATGTAAAGGAACCAAGTCGGTTCATAAAGATTGAAAATGGTCAAGTGGATATCCAAGCTCCAAATGGTGCAAGTCTGGCTGCTTTGGAAGTGGGAGACTATCACTTAACCTTTCTAGTTGGTTTGGTTCTAGTTTTAAACAATTGATATTATGTAACTTCTGTTACCAGAAACATTATCTCTATGTCCAGTCTAGACACTATGGGTTTTTATTTCACGTTTAGAAATAAATATTTTCTCTTTTATATAGATAACATATGTTATGATATAAAACATCTTAACAATGGTTTATAAATGCTGGAACTAGAAATCATAGTAATTGCAATCAATGAAACAAATCACTAACATGACTAAAATAACACCCACCTATGGAACTTCATGCTTGGTCATGTAAACGAGAAGCGATTACGAAGATTACATCTAGAAGGGTATCTAGACTCAGTATATTTAGAACCCTTAGATGTGTGTCAAGATTGTTTATAAGGAAAGATGACCAAATCACCTTTCTCAGGAAAGGGAGAAAGAGCCAATGTAGTGCTGGAATTAATACATACTGATGTATGTGGCCCATTTCCAATATAGGTAGGGGGTGGTTTTCTATACTTCATTACTATTACTGACAACTATAGTAGGTATGGATTTATCAACTTAATGCGGTATAAGTCAGATTACTTTAGGATATTTAAGGAATACCAAAATGAAGTAGAAAACCAACATGGTAAGAAGATAAAAGAACATCACTTGGATCGAGGCATAGAATATCTTAACCATACTTTCATTGATCTCTTGAAGGAGTGTGGGATAATATACTAACTCACTCTTCCTTATACACCACAATGGAATGGTGTTAGTGAAATTAGGAATAGAACCATTTTTGACATCATTGAATCAATTATGAGTCATGCAACCCTTCAATTATCCTTTTGGGGATACGCCTTGAACACAATAACATATACCCTTAACCGAGTAACAACTAAAGCTGTAGATGAGATTCCATATCAGTTATGGTATGGAACAAAACCTAACCTGGCACACAAGATTCTATGGGGGTGCAAGTCATTTTTAATGACTTTACCAAGTGACAAATTAGCATCCAGAAGCACTAAGTGAATCTTTATAGGTTATCCTAATGAAACTAGAGGATATTACCCATATAAACTGTTAAATAGATAAGTCATTTTGGCAAGATATGCCACATTTCTAGAAAGGGAACAAATTTCTATTGTAAATAGTGGGATCAAGATTTAATTCGATGAAGTTAATGCTTTAGATGCACACGAGTTGGTAGAGGAACAATCTCCACAAGAACAAGTGGAAGAAGAAGTTGTTCATGAGACACAGATACAGCGTAGTTCTACAGGAGAGGTTAGAGAACTAGAGCGTTATGGTTTTCTTGTCACTGAGTCAGGTGACACATTAGTCCTTCAAGATGATGAACCTCTAACCTACAAGGAATAATTAAAAGGAAAAAAGCTGCTAAATGGAAAGAAGCCATGAATTCTGAGATGGATTCCATGTACCAAAATCATGTTTGGATTTTGGTAGACCCTCCAACTTATGTATAACCCATTGGATGCAAATCGGTATTCAAGAAGAAGCTGGATATGGATGGTGAGGTTAATACCTTTAAAGAAAGACTAGTTGCAAAGGGTTTGAGGGAATGTCAAGACATTGACTATGATGAAACGTTATCACCATTAGAAATGCTTAAATCCATCAGAATATTGCTTGCAATAGCATCCATTCATGATTATGAAATTTGGAAAATGGTGTCAAAACTGCTTTTCTAAATGGGAAGTTGGTTGAATACATCTTTATGACTCAACCCAAAGGGTTTTTAAAATCAACGAATTTCAATAAAGTTTTCAAGCTACATAGATCAATTTATGGATTGAAGAAGTCATCCAGGTCATGTAATGTTCATTTTGATGAGGCTATAAGAGATTTTGGTTTTTTCAATAATGAAAGAGAGCCTTGTGTCTATAAATATCCTGAAGGGAATACCATCGTTTTCCTTGTATTATATGTTGAGGACATATTAATTATAGGAAATGAGGTACAAGTCTTACAGTCAGTTAATACTTGGTTAAATGAATGCTTCTCCATGAAAGACATAGGTGAAGTAGCCTACAAGATAGGGATCAAGATCTATCAAGATAGATCACAAATGTTTCTTGGGCTACGTCAAAGTACATAAATTGATAAGGTACTCAAAAGGTACAATATGGAACAATCCAAGAGAGGATCGTTACCTATGTCACATGGTGTAAATATCTCCAAGAAAATGTGTCCAAAAACGCAGGAGGATATTGACAGAATGAGTAGAGTCCATTATTCTTCATAATTGGGTTCTATAATGTATTTAATGCTATGTAAGAGGCTTGATGTCACCTTTTCATTAAGCATGGTGGGTAGATATCAATACAATCCAGGAGAGCTGCATTGGAATGCTGTTAAAACTATCCTAAAGTACATGAGGCGTACTAAGGATATGTTTCTGGTGTCTGGAGGAGACAAGGAACTAGTTGTGAGGGGATACACTGATGCTAGTTTCTAGACAGATCGTGATGATATGAAATCGTAGTCAGGCTACATCTTTTTCATGAATGGTGTTGCAGTGAGCTACAGAATCTCGAAGAAAGTTGTAGTTGCTGATTCTACAGTAGATTCCGAATATAGTGATGCTTCCATTGCAGTAAAGGAAATAGTCTGGATATGCAGCTTTATCTTAGACATTGGTGTTGTTCCTAGAAGTGCATACCTGATACCGGTATATTGTGATAATACTAATATAGTGGTGCTTTCCAAGGATCCTGGGTCTCACCAATGTAAAAAATTCATATTCTTCAGAAGTTTCATCTCATGAGGTATCTTACTCAAAGATGTGATGTGACAGTTAGCAGAGTAGCCATAGAGGACAAATTGGAAGACCCCCTGACTAAAGCCATTTCTCAGAAGAAGAATGACACACATATGAGAGCTAGCGGATTGAAACCTGTTAACAGCTGGCTCTAGTGGAAGTGGTATTGTTGAAAGTGGGTTCCCTAGACCCAACATGATTTGTACGTTGATTACCGCTACATGTATTCTTTTTTTTATAATACATGTGTTTATCTTGCCTTAATATTCAAGATACTTTAGCATCCACTTAGTTTATGGAAATGTCCATAGATTACCATTCCCATCAAAGGGTTATAGTAGATCACGGGCTATAATGGGAACCCTGAGATGCCATGACAGTAATCTTAAAGTAACGTCCTATGGTCCAGTTACATAATTTTGAATGGAAACGGATGATATGTTACCTTCAGGTGCTGGGGGATCATAAGTATTGATATTTCTTCTCATAAAAATTGCACATGATGATCTCTAGTAGTTTAGATCACGAGGACAGACTCGCATAATAGGAACATGACATGTTTTAGGTGTCATTAGTCGTTCTTATATATGGACATGTTTAATGGTCTTTAGACTTGAGATCATTGTCAATGGATGTCATTTAATTATGTACACTTTATTCAAGTCTAAAACCATGGTGACAAATTCGGGGTGAGGTAGTTTTTATCTGGTACGTCATTAATGGAATGGAATTGATTGAATGACCGAGAAAGTATGTTTCACATCCGAGTTCAGGAAAAGATATATTGGGCCTAGTTGATTAGGATGGTTGCACCTTCACTAAAAACATGGCCATGGTAGTGGAAGGTAAGACCGTTTGGAAAAATCAACAATTAAAATAAAGCAAAATAAAGAATTATGACACTAGTATGCATTCTGATTTATTGAGATATCGATAATGAAGAGATTATATTGCACAGACCTTGTTCGTAGGAAGGCACTCATTGCTTTTACTTTTCCTTATCTCTATAGGGTCCTCGATGGGTTGCTAGACCCCGCTCTAGGTTGTTGGATATTATTCCATGCTATTAATGTAATGGCCTAGAGGGTCACACACAATAGCGCCTTGAGAATCTTACCTATTCTAGGAATAGGAATATAGAACTTGGTGGGCCCCGCCAAATGGTCCGAGTACTATCCAACTTCAATAGATCACCAAAGAATAAATAAATTCATTAATTATTCAAGTTGAGAATAATTAGTTGAATTTATTTATAACCTGTATTTACAAGTTATATAGTAAATACAAGTATTAATATTATTCAAATTGATTATAATATCCTATGTTAGTTTAATATTAGAAGGAGGTTTGATTCGAATTAAATACTGAAATTTATCACGTAATATATTTATATATTACAAGAAAGTGATAAATTATAAATATTATTTATGGCAAAATTTATTTTTCGTAAATAATTTTTTTATAACACTTATATAGATGATGTTTATTACACGGGGGTCGAGAATCCTTATCGCATGTTTTAAACACTCCCTATATAAGTGAGAGATAGGATCTCCCATATTAAAAATTCATGTGTTAAGATTGAGAGATTTTCTATCCTCGTGGAATCTATAGAGAGTGTCTCTCATGTGAAGAAAGGTCTTAAAGTTCATCCATCTCAGATTGAAGCTTCTTCATTTGCGGTGATAATCGTTGTGCTGAAGTGAGCATCGAAGATCCGCGCTAGCACTTAGATCATGACGAACAGTGTGCGAGAAGATTCATGAGGTGTTTGTGGACGATCTAGGGGGATTCGACATCGGAGTCTTTGAGGAACGATCACCGACATCCTACGGAAGACTTTCACATGTCAATTCCGAATATGGTAGATGTTCAGTTTAATTTTTGTGCTCTGTTTAAACCATGCGAGATCCTCAGACCAAACCGAAACAAGATCACCAGAGTAGAAAAAGTTATGTCACTCCCATGATACCAAAAATTTTAAATTCCCAGCCCACAGGCTTCTACTACGCCGTCTTGGTACCCAACAGTAGGGAGGCATGTGTGCATGATGGAGCACTGGTGAAGACCGATCACATAACATTGGTGGAATGTTTGGATGATTAGGTCCTATTTGATGAGAGATTTAATGTGGAGACTATGAAAAATGTATTCTTATTTTTCAAATGGATTGTTTTATAAACATATGTAAGTGGATGTGGTTAACATTTTTTATATTTTTAATTAGAAATAAATGTATCTAAGTATATTGTCGATGGTCCTTAAAAATATAAATTGAGACATCCCCTAGCCAGATGAAGACTACCACAACCATAAAATAGATTTTGTTGGGTCTACCACATGGTAAGAAATAAATTTATCCAAACATGTGTGGAAAATGAGGATGTATGGTAGATATGTGTGGGGCATAGTGTAGAATGGGCGAACACAAGTGCATATCATCGCAAATGGTGTGCGTGGGTGGGGACCATCGGGGATGGTAGGTCAGCCCTCCTGATACAAGTTGTGTGTATCGTTCTCAGGTACTGACCCTAGTATCGAATCGAATATATGAAAAATAAAGTGGCTTTTATGGAATCTATAAATCAAGCGCGAGTTCGATGTGGGACCAAATTTTGTGTTACTATTCATCCATCTAAAATATATACGGCCATATCATCATCATTCGATTTAAAATGATCAATGATCAATAAGTATCCAAATCTTCATCTTCATCCTTTCTCATCCTTTTATTATTCAGTCTCCCCAAACCCAGAGTTTGATGCCACAAACTCACCCAATGCCCTTCCATCATCGGTGTGGCACATGAAAATACCCATTTTACCACCAAATAGTTTTCTATTGGGGGCTTACATTATGTGATAACATCACCCCAAACTTCTATATATGACTAGGGATAAAATCAATGTATCCTCTGTAAGATCTCATAATAGTAGTGTATTTTTTTAATTTTATGTAATTATTCTAAAACTACACACCTTGACGGCATGTGATTCTGATTCCCAGTGATCCTAGAGCAAAATTTTGATGTTTTTTTAAGGTACGTTCAGTAAACATGCGAGAATGTTTTTATAACTTTTGAATCGGTGCATGGATCAATAATAAAAGGGCACTATTAAACTCCAAATTCCATGATTCGCCTAGAATTGATGTAACTTTTTCCAGTAAGGGATTAGTAGAAAAGTCATTTTTTGGACTTTTTGAGAAAAATAATAAAATAATTTAAAAGGATTATTTTATTTATTTTCTCACTGTTGAGTGGTGAACAATGACACGATGGTTCAATGATGAGGCGATGATGATGATAATTAATGGACGGTCAATAATGGCTCATGTTTGGCCAAGGTGTTGTTATATTAATAGCTCATTTAATGTAGCTCATATAATGAGAATCATTAATGGGCAAAACGTCACTGGGAATTTTTTCTTTTAATTTTAAAATGTGTTGGAGTTTGGGAATTATCAAATGTGGGGAATCTCTGATGAACCACTGGATTAATCCCTCTCCTTCTAATAATGAAAAGAGATGCAATGACTGGTCACCACTGACTTCGACACACCACTAAGAACAGAGCCGGAATCGACGAGTGACGTTGACATCTTCAAACCATGAGGAAAACCCACTAAAACATTGAATTTCAAAGAGTTAGGGGTTGTTTTATTTTGATGTTCTTCCCAGTTCATTTCTAGAAACAATGAACATTGATCATCCCAAAACAGGTTGATCCATGAATTGTGTTTTTTTGTGGGAGTGTAACTTTTTTAGGGGATTTCTCGATCTGAGATTAAAAAAATACTTGATATGATTGAAAAAAATCTCCAAGCCTCCCCTATTTTAAACCTCAAATGTGGAAGGTGTGGTCTGATACGAGAAAGCCCTGAGCACCTCTTCCATGTGTTTTCTTTGTGGCAGTACCCTAAAAATGGATGCAAAATACTTTTACGACCTTCACAGTGAATATGACCCTCCCTGGAGACCGTAGACGTAGGCAGCATGATGAATTGACCAATGGATCTTGTTGCATAGTCTTTAAAAAGGTTATGTCAGCTACGGCGCCAGCAGTGGAACACGACTGCATCGACCGCGTACTAGACAGCAGAAAAGGAGACCCCCGGCTGGGAGGAGCAGCGCGCCGCTACGGTAGGAGGTCGTGGCAGAGGAAGGTGCAGTTTTGTGTGGACACCGTGTGGAAGGACGACCCGCATCTGGGTCCTATGAGCAGCTGGAAAGCCATAGTTTTTCGACCACAGAAGTAGGTGATGCCTCACATCCACATGGATAGCTGGGGCCATACGTGGGAACATGTCGTGTCCTGGCTAGAGGTTGCACCACCATCCATACTGAGCGGTCGAGCTTCATGTTGGCGGGTTGTGCCCCATCCAGTAGGCTGGACCCCCATTGGTGGGCCGGACCCATGACCCAGTGGGTTGGTCCCGTCCTCAATAAGCAGGACCCACTCCATATGGATAGGGTCGGACTAGACTGGGTCTTCGGGCGACCTAGCGGGCTGGACCCACGGCCAAACTGGGTTGGGACTTGTGAGGGCCATTGGGTCTGACTCACTGTCATGAACGGACCAGACCAACCCAGACCCAAACTGGGTCAGGTCGAGTCAGTCAATTTTAAACTTAGGTATGTGGGACCCCTGGTCTGGGTTGGTCGGGTCAGTCCGACCAGATCAGACCAGACCCAGACGCAACCAACCCGTGTTTTATAAAATTCTAATATCTTGAAAAATAGGCTTTAGATTAACAATCCGTTTACGGTGTTAGAACCCTCTTGTCAAGGAAGAGCTTTTGTAATGATCTAAGGAGACCTTCATGGATGTTGAGATGTGAAGAATGGCTTGAGGATCAGTTCTCCTAGGCTCACTATATACATAACCCTACAGTTGGCTGAGACTTGAGGATTGTTGACTTCTGACTCTATATGACTCGACTATGGCCCAGTGGGAAGACCTTCTCTATGAATTTTCAGGCCCATGGTGGGAATCACTAATCGGTGACTTTGTAGGCCCATGTTATGTGACGAGGAGGAGTACCTCTGTTGGACATCATTATTGGGAATAACTTCTCTATGACTTTACAGGCCCATGATACATTGTGGTGAGTGGTACCTAAGCAGTCCAAGGTTAGTGGGAAGCACTTCTTCATGACTTGGAATGCCCACTGTACTCATTAGAGGAATATTTCTCCTACAACTGAGATGTTTGATGATGTGACTTATGTTTCCACTATCACTACCCTAAATTCATACATGGTGTGAGAAATCTTGTGCTTCATGATTTACTTTGAGTATTGAGGTGTGGTAATTCCATTTTGTTTTGGGGTCTCTACTAACTACTTTATTACTCACCCCTGCATGGGATTCGCCCGCACATGTTGTGTCTAGTGTAGATGATCGATGTTTCGATAGAGACTTTGGTGGACCAGTACCCAGAGGTGCTCAGGGAGACAGGACCGACAAACTCTATGATGGTGATCTTGGTGGCCTAGGACTAGGATGAATCTAGTAGGATTATATGTACATGAAATTATATTTTGGCTTCTAGTAGCTACACTACTCTCCTTATCAGGTAAGGTTTTTCGCAGATGGCCATTAGAGTTTCTTTTTTTTGTACTTTTTTATTTTCAGTTATTTTGTTGTGTTTTTATTCTAGACCAAATGCATTAGTTTTAATTAGTGAGATTTGATCTAGTTATACTTTTTCCTTTTTATTGTGTGGGTTTTTGATGGGCATGTGTGTGCATACAGGTACTCAGGAAAATGCCTCCCACTTGCATGATGATGCCATCAGTGCTGGTCTCCATCCATTATGCTTTAGGAGGCATGCTTTTGGTAGTCACGAAACCATCCATGGGGGACAGGTCATGCAAAAGTGGTATCAAAGGGAGGTTAGTCCTACCACAAATATTGGGAGTCTGTGTTAGGTTTTGGGACAATAGTGTAACGTGTTTCGAGTCTAACTTCTTGATTCGGGGAGTCCAGTGTTGGTGCGGTGGCCAACGTACCCATACACCGGGACCTTGAATTATTCTTTTCATCTCTATGCATGTAAAAACTGGTCTCAAATGTGTCTCTTTATGTACTTTTGAATAAAAGTCAACTCACCAGCTATAACCTCCAACTTGTGGTACATCTTGATCTATATCAGGATGCCTCCTTGTAGAACACCAGTCTGGATCCGGATATGACGTTGTAAGGGAAACCCACCTTGCAACGAGGCATCCGTTCAGGGACCAATTCTAGAGATGGCCCCAAAAGGTGATTCAACAGTGCTACCGCCTCATGATGGTCATTATCTATCGCGAGTTGTTTCAGTAGAGGACATGCATAGAATTAGTGCCCTGCATGAGTTTCATAGACAGATTCCTCCCAAGTTTTGGGAAGAGATAGATCCTTAGGTCGCTGAGGATTGGCCGGAGGTAGTGAAACATGTCTTCCGTTTAGTGAGGAATCCACATTACCAAATGGTGGTCTTAGAAGAAAGTGTTCTATTGGGCTTGGTAGGGAGATGGTAGAGCTTGACCACCTAGACGCACGATGAGTTGACCCTCATATAGGTAGACTTAGTGAAGATTTTCTGGGAGGATATTAACCCCACAAACTTTCTATCTGTACCCATTCAGAAGCTGCTTCACCTACTCCAGGGTAGCATGATGATTGCTAAGTACTCAATGAGGTTCATCAATCTTTCTTGATACTCAACAGATATGGTATGAGACCCTTTATTCCATGATCAAGCCTTTGATAAGGGTCTCGGGTGGGAGATCAGGGTATCAGTGTTGTCTCTCAGCAACCTTATTTAGGCTGGCATGCTGGAGTGAGCCCATCTGGTAGAGAGGTTCTTGGCAGAGCAGGAACCTATAACTAGAGGTTCCAGCAGACCCTAGGTGGAGGATTCTTCAGTAGGTAATAGATAGTAGAGGTGAGGACCCAAGAAGACCAAGCCTTTCAGAGGACACCCCGATGACTCAGGGTCGGCAGTGCGGGGATCCCAAACTAGAGGGTGTCAGTTGGGGACCAGGCTTTTCAACATGTGTGGCAGGCCATGACACATGGAACGTGACAGTCCAAACCGCGGTATAAATGACTTGTATATGGTCGATGGGCCACTGACTTAGAGGAAGAGGTTCAAGTGTGGATGTCTACAGGGCAGTATATGTGGTAGGGGAGCAGGTTGAGCAGGAGGCGGTGGTTGACTGTTTGAGTTGTTACTGCCACAATCCACAAGTGATCCACCCTAAAAATAGGGAACATGAGGATAGGGGTGAGAACAGCTTCAAGAAGTGGAGGCTTATGGACAAGCTGCTCCAGAGATGATTTGAGGTACGATCTATGTCTTCTCCACCATAGCTACAGTTTTTATAGACAATGATTCTAGTCACTCATTCCTTACCACGACTCTTGTTCGGAGATCAGAGATTCCACTGGAGTCGTTGGCTCGATCATTATGGATAAAGACTTACACGGGAGGGGATTTGATCATTAAGCATTGTTTCTTGATGTGTGAGATTACTCTAGGAGAAGAGAGCTTCGGTTGGGATCTCCTAGTAGTAGCGTAGAGGCATTACGATTTCATCTTGGGTACAGACTGGTTATCCACAGTCAATGATCATATCTACTATTTTAGGTGTACAATTCGGTGTTCCTGTGGATATGGGACTAGGTTTTCCATCACTGGTGAGAAGGAACCCCTTGTATCATATGACTGATATTCTCAAAGGAGGGTGCATCTGATTACTCACTAGTTGGCTAGCCTCACCCTCGATGTAGTGGATGAGAGGAGTCCAAACATTCTTGTAGTGGTGGAAGAGTACGAAGGTGTTTTTCCTGAGGATGATCTGGGACTTCCACCTCACCGGGAGGTAGACTTCTGCATCAGCTTGCACCCTAATATGGAACTGATATCCACAATGGAATATCAGATGGCTCTCATTGAGCTTCGTGAGCTGAGGGTAGAACTGTAGGACTTTCAAGATAAGGGGTTCTTAAGGCCCGTCATTTTACCCTGGGAATCCACGGTGCTTTTTTCCAAGAAGGAAGACTGGAGTTTGAGGTTCTGTTTGGTCTTCCGGCACCTAAACCGGGTGACCATGAAGAACAATTATCCACTTCCAAGTATTGATGTCCGCTTCCACCAACTGAAGGGAGAAACATGGTTATAAAAGATAGACCTTATTTTGAGATATCACTAGCTTGAGGTATGGGATGATGATGTACCAAAGACAACATTCTGGTTCTTTTACGGCCATCATGAGTTACTGGTGATGCCTTTCGGAATGAACAATTCCCCATTAGTGTTCATGAGACTCATGAATAGGATATTCAGCCTTACCTTGACTAGATTTTTGTGATCTTCATTGATGACTTCTTGGTGAACTCAGCATTAGAGGAGGAGTACAATGCACACCTATATATATTCATGTACACACTCTGAGAGCACCAGCTATTTGGTAAGATCTTGAAGTGTTTGTTTTGGATACAAGAGGTCCAATTCATAGGAAATTTCATCTCGGATGCTGTATTTGTAGTGGATTTGATGAAGATATATCTGGTGCTTTCTTGGGAGCTACCCATGAGAATGACTAAGGTGAAGAGTTTCTTAGGGTGGGCTGGTTACTATCAGAGGTTCATGCTTGACTTTTCCAGACTAGTAGCATCCTTATAGGCATTGATGTTTAAGGTAAATACCATCGTGTGGATGGAGAAATGTCATCACAGTTTCTATGAGATAAGGTATCGACTGACTATTACCCCCCATCTTGAGACTACCAGAGGATGGAATTGCGTATTTAGTTTACTGCGATGCATCATGGACTGGAATGGGTTTTTTCTGGATGCAGGAGCAAGCAGTGATCACCTACGTCACATGAATATTGAGACAATATGATAAAAACTATGCATACGATTACCTGGATTTAGTAGGAGTGGTATTTTCCTTGAAGATGTGGCGACACTACTTGATGGGTGAAAGGATTAAAGTTTACTCGGACCACAATAGTCTTAGGTATATATTCTCCCAGAAAGACATGGACATGAGACAACATCAATGGCTATAGATTCTCAAGGCCTATGACTTTGAGATTGTCTATAATCTTGTGATGGGGAACGTTGTGGAAAACACGCTCAGTGAGAGGATTGGTTTTCAGCTACTTAGTGAGGCGAAAAAGCAGTTGGTGGTGATGAAAATATCCTTTTTGGATGATAGTGATGCTACTTACCTTCATTCAATGATTGTAACATACCCACTCTCACAGCGAGTTTGGGAGTCACAATAGGTGGATGTTGACTTCATGGCCCAATGTGCTCAATTATCCTCTAAAAGATCTCATGATATATTTTTTATATGTAAGGAGAACAACATCCTTTTCAGAGGGTGCACCATAGAGTCAGTGACATTGTGGGAGGAGGTGTTGAGGGAGTTCTATACATCCCCCTTTGCATTACATCCTAGAGTGGAAAAGATGTACTAGGACCTCCGACGTTAGTACTGGTGGCCAGGTATGATGAAAGTGGTGGAAGAGTTTATTTCACGATGCCTTACTTGTCTACAAGTGAAGGTTGTCCATTAGGTTCCATCAGCCTTGGTCTAGACACTCGAGGTACCAGAGTGAAAATGCGATAATGTCTCGATAGTCTTTGTGATAGGGTTACTACAGTTGTCTAGTGGACATGACTCTATCTAGGTGATCTTTGACCGACTAACAATGTCGGCTCACTTCTGAACCATCTGGGAGCAGGTACTGTTAGAGGTCTTGAGATGCCTCTACTTTTAGAAGATAGTGTGGCTTCACGGGGTGTCATCAATGATCATCTCATATTTTGACACTCAATTTACAACCCTGCTCTGGAGGGGATTACATGAGGTGTTTAGGATGTAGATGCGCTTGAGCATTGCTTTTCATCCCCATACGGATGGTCAGAAGGAGAGGAGAAAATAGATCATGGAGGACATGCAACATGATTGCATCCAAAATTATGGTCGTAGTTGGGGGGACCACCTACCACTGGTGAAGTTTTCATAAAACAACAGTTATCATTCCACCATTGACATGGAACCATTTGAGGCCTTGTATGAGCAGCCGTGAAGATCACCCCTATGCTGGACAGACCCAGGGTAGTCGGCATTAATGGGTATGGAGTTGGTATGAGCTACCAGCAAGAAGGTGTAGATCATCTAGGAGAAGATGAAAACTGCACAAAGAAGGAAGAAATCTTATGCTGATAAGAAATTGATACCCATGGAGTTTGAGGAGGGAGATCATGTTTTCCTTCTTATCTCACCCTGATGATGATTGACAGGATTTGGCCGGGGCAGTAAGCTATTTACAAGATGCATCAAACCTTTTTAGATGTTGAGCAGAGCTGGCGAGGTGATGTACCGCCTACCTCTTCTCCAATATATGCACTGGGTGCACGATGTTTTTTATGTGTCACAACAAAGGAGGTACATGTCTGATCCATCACACATCATTGACTAGGGTGAGTTATAAATTGACGATGGGGTGACGTTTGTGGAGTTCTAGGTAGAGAAAGAGGATTGGTAGTAGCAAGTACTATGTGGGAAGGCAATTCCTCTAGTTCATATTCAGTGGTAGCATGTGAATCTTCAAGTGATAACATGGGACTGTGAGGCTCATATTCATGCTACGTAACCCTATATTTTTATGTTGAATTGTTTTAGATTTCGGGGATGTAGATCCCTATGATGGGGAGAATGTAATGTCTCAAAAATTCTGTATAATTTATTTTGTTGTATGGAATTATTCTGAGACCACAAGCCTTGACGACATGTTATTTCGAGGCCCGGTGATCTTAGAGAGGAATTTTGAACTTTTCTTAAGGTATATTCATTAAACATGCAAGCGAGTTTTTCTAAATTTTGAACCAATGATCAGATTGAAAATTCTAGGGCACCATTGAACATGAAATGTCGGTACTCGCCCAGAATGTCATTACATTAGACAAAAAGTGCCGACCAAAATATTTATTTTTTATAAATTTCAAGAAAAATAATAAAATAATTTAAATGGATTATTTTATTTCTTTTCTCACCGTTAAGTGGCAGACGGTGACACTACGGTGCAGTGACGAGTCAGTGATGAGGCACATTAATGGAGGGTCAATAATGGGTTGTTTATAACCATGGTGCTGTTATATTGATGGAAAATTATATGTGGATCATTTAATCTGCATCATTAATGGGTGCAATGTTGGTGGACATTTTGTTCTTTTAATATTCAAATGTGTTGGAGTTTGGGAAATAATAAATGTGGGGACTCTCTGAAGAGCCACCGTCAGAATCCCTCTCCAACGAAGAATGAAGAACGATGTACTAAAGGATCATCACCGACATCGTCACACCTAGAAGAACGGAGCCGTCAGCGACGAGCGATGTCGACATCTTGAAACCTAGAGGACGAACCACTAAAACATTGAACATTAAATAGGTCAGGTTGTTTTATTTTAATGTGCTTCTGTTTTATTTTCTAGAAACGATGAACGCAGATCAACACACAAACATGTTGAACTGTGATTCATGTGTTTATGCTGGAGGGTGACTTTATTTGTGGATTTCTCTATCCGGGATTCCATCATTACTTAATATGATTGAACAACAATCCCCCAACCTCCCCCTATTTTAAACCTCTAATGTGGAGGGCATGGGCTAACACAAATAAGAACCGAGATCATCCTCCATGTGTGTTCATTGTGGTCGTAGCCTCAAAATAGTGGAAATATGATTTCTGGAAATTCATGGTGAAGAGTACAATCCCCAAAGACTGTAGGCGTAGGCGATGCAATGAATGGACCACCGGAGTGCATCCGGTGGTCCACCGAAAATTCTGCTAGTGATGGTAGAAGTGGAAATGGTGGCACAAGACAACGAAAGCATGAGGCTGCACCAACAACATGAAGGATGGAGGATAATAAGGCTATCATCCATGCCAATGGCTAAGAGCAGTGGCATGCATGTCGGTGCATCGTGGCCCTAGAAGGGCACTTCATTGAGGGACAACCTATGACCAGGAAGATGGAGATCCCAGGTCCACGTCCGTGGGGCTAGCTGGGGATGGACGTTGCAACCTGCCTCATCCTAGCTGGACAGTGCACCACCAACCACACCAAGCGGCTCAGCTTTGGGATTTTGGGCCGCGCAGCCAGCTAGCGGGCCGAACCCACACCAGTGGGCCAGACCCATGGCCCAATATGCCAGTCCCGCCCCCAACAGGCCACACCTGCCCCCAGCAGTCTGGAACCATTCCCTTTGGACCGGGATGGACTAGAATGGCTTGCCAAGCGATCCGAGGGGCTGGACCCTCGACTAAATTGGTTCGGTCCAAGGAGGCCCATTGGGTCTAACCAACTGGACAGACCAGACGAGACCGACCCAGAACCGAACCATATTAGGTTGAGTCGATCAATTTTAAATCGAGGAATGTGGGACCCCCATTCTAGTTTGGTTGGGTCAGTCTGATCGGGTCAGACCAGATCGAGGCGCAACCGGCCCTTTTACTAAATCGCTAAAAACTTGAAATCCAGGCATTTGATTAATGATCTGTTTGTAGCGTTGGGACCCTCTTGATGAGACATATATTTTTGGAATGCTCTATGGTGACCTTCTTTGATGTTGAGATGTGAATAATGTCTTGATGGGTGGTTCTCCCAGGCACGCTACATACAGAACCATACAGTTGGATGAGACATGATGACTATAGACTTTCGACTGTATATGACACGATTATGGCCCAGTGGGAAGTAATTATCTATGAATATTCATGACCATGGTGGGAATCACTTCTCTGTTACTTTGTAGGACCATGTAACGCAACGCAGAGGAGTACCTCGGTTGGAAAAGATTAGCGGGAATCACTTCTCTGTTCCATTATAGGCCCACGATACAGAGTTGGGAGGTTTACCGGAGTAGTCCAAGGTTAGTGGGAAACACTTCTTTGTGAATTTGAAGGCCTAGTGTACAATATATAGGAATATTTCTCTAGCATCCAAGGTGTTTGATGATGTGACTGATGTTTCTACTATCACTACCCTAAATACATACATGGTGTGAGTTGTCTTGTGCGTAATGATTTAGTTTGAAGATTACGATGTGGTATTTCCTTTTTTTGGGTCCCTTGTGAGTAAATTATTACTCACACCTGCATGGGCTTCGCCCACACATGTTGTGTCTGGTGAAGATGATCGATGTTTCGATAGAAACATTGGTGGACCAGGACCCATAGGCTCTTAGGGATATGGGATAGATGAATGCTATAATGTTGTACTTGGTGGCCTAAGACAAGGTGGGTCCTAATAGGATTGGTTGGACATGACATTTTACTTCGACTTCCAATAGGTACACTATTCTCATGATAAGGTGGGGTTTTCCATGGATGGTCTTCAATGTTTTTTTTTTACTTTGAAGTTTTCAGTTCTTTTGTAGGGTTTTTATTTTTTCCCAACTGTATTTGTTGTACTTGAACTCAGATTTGTTTTAGTGATACTTTTTCCTTTTTAGTATGTGGGTTTTTGGTTGGGTATGTGTGTGCATACATGTACTCAGAAAAATTCCTCCCACATGCAGGTTGATGCCTTCGGCGCTAGTTGCAAGCTGCTGGCCTTTGGGAGGTGGGCTTGGGGTAGTCAAGGCACATTCCACAAGAAAAGGGTCATGAAATCCTCCCTTGGGAGGAATTTCTATGCTATTATGGTTGATAACACAATAATAGTGTAAACCTAGGTGCATGTTGGTGCAATTCTAAAAGTAGGAATAGGGCCTTTAAGTTATGATATAGGGGCCAACGGTTCATAAAATGGAGGGCCATCAAGATTTATAATTGTAATGTGTTACCTATGAAGTGACTCAACCCATAGAGTGTGGTTTTATCTATCTTTTCCGACCTAGGTGTGTGTGTGTGGTTTCGTTTCTTGTAAAACCCAAGACCTTAAATAAATTATATGTGTGTGAAAAAAATATGTGTATTCGTATGTGTGTGTGTTTATTTATATATATGTATGTTTTTATATTTTCTTATTAAAGTATATGTCTGTATTTGTATATATATGTATTTATATATGTGTGTGTATTTATGTTAATATATGTATGTGTGTGTGTGAGTGTGAGTTTATACATGTATTTATATGTTTGAGTGTGAATATTTATATCTATGTATTTGTGTGCATGAATTTATTTTTTTTGGTATTTTTCAATGTTGTTATTTTTTTATATGTGTATATTTGGATGTACATACCTAAAAACCATCAAAAATTGAGTTACTTATACAACCTATTGAAATAAAAAATCATAATTGTAAATAATGATAAAAATATATAACATAACAAAATAAATAATAGCATTTAATCCTAATATGATAGTTTTTTCACACCTCAGTAGACTGTATACAACATAACCATTAGGAACAAAACCCAAAAGCATGTTGAGTCCCACACTTTATCTATACAATAATAGTTAATTGAATAGTTCTATTCCAACAGCCTATGTGTTTAAAAATGAAATTAATTTAACTAATTGATAATGATGGAATTATTATTGTAATGTATGTTATTAAAGAAACTCATCCCACATCATGAAACCATGAGTAATAATGATGTATTTTATCAACATGAATGACATATGAGAAGGTGAAATAATCTTATTAGGGTTAAACTCACCGGAATCGAGTGAAAAAATGTCTCACATGTTTTCCACAATACAAATCAATGCAGGAAGAATAACTATAAAAATCCATGTAATTGGGGTCTGATACTTGGGATAATTCATGAAAATGAAAAACAAAAATATAAATATGAATCAAAGTAAATTCCTAATATAATATGAATGGAATTTCATGTAGGAACATATGTTAAATCAAATGCATGTGGGAAGTATAACTATAATATCAGTCATTTCATATATTATATATTTTATGTAATATAGTATAACTGTAATTTTTGTATCGTTCATAATGATCAGATAATCACAACATATGTTATATAAGGATTTCCTACAAAGTAACATAATTCAAATGCTAGGAAAAGAACTAAAAAACCAAAATCAATGGATTTTTAGGATAAATTGTGGAGAATATAGCAGATGTGACATAATAGTAAGATAATTTAATGGATGAATAGTTACCAATTATGGTTTAATATAGGTTTCAATGTAATAAAATTAAAATAAATGGAATAAAGCATTGACTAATAGAAATAAAGAGTGAACTTGTGAACGGAACAAAAAACCTATTATGTAAAAAGGGAAAGCGGGAAGAGGGAATATTTAAAAGAATGGAATAAATGTGAAATTAAAAATGAATGAAGGAAGTGGTACATCCAAACATAGGGAATGATAAAGATGTAAATTAATAATTTGCATCTGAGGTGGATTAACCTAATTTAAAATCAACGATACTTACCTTTTTTATCTATAA
Source organism: Viscum album (assembly GCA_963277665.1). NCBI lineage: Eukaryota > Viridiplantae > Streptophyta > Magnoliopsida > Santalales > Viscaceae > Viscum > Viscum album. The sequence goes on from OY728161.1 coordinate 785,875,997, forward strand.
ATAATTGTTAATGGAAATAATATAACCATGTAAATGGTGTTAACATACAAACTATAATGAATCTATATCAACCCAAAAATTATAAACCAAACATAAATTTATGTGTATTTATGCAGTGAAGGTTAAGAAAAATCCACGGTACTTGTGAAAAGATATTAATATGGATGAAGGTGTTGTAACATACTAATATAAATTAGAAAGGAAGTTGATAATTTTAGAAGATAGGAAATAGGAGCAGATAACTAATGTTAAAAAAATAATATGTTTTCAATGAGTATAAGAGATATAAAATGATGTACATAAATATCCAATGAGTATGCTTAACACAATGTGTCCTGGAATTTATGAAAATACAAGCATCTCAATTTTATCTTTAGAATAAATAATGGTATATAAAATTAGATAATAAAATGGGAATTAAAATAATTAGGTGAAAAATTTATCCTAAATAAAAAATAATTAGAATGAATATGGAATACTAAATGTTAATTTACATAGGGAAGTGAGGTTTATTATCATTGCTCTAGTGTTATGTTGGGACCTAGATTCATAAAAAATTGAAGGAATTCTATGAATAAGATTGAGACAAATTTCAAAAAAAATACCTTGGAGTTATACTAAAGAAAATAGGTATGATTTTTAGTTATCCTATTTAATGAAACACTAAAAAGCACCAAATCAGTGAAAAATTGAATGAATCTTTGAAGAAATTTTCATAGAAACATGATGTTTTGTGTAGGGTCTCTGATTCAGTTGTTCTACATTTGTTAAAGAAGTAACTAAAACCCATCAGTGGTAGACTGAATGCTTCCATAATGTAAATCATTGTAGGAGAATAGGGATAACCCTAGGGTTTAAAAAAACAATCTATGTGGGTATCATAAAAATATGTGGATAATAAAATAAAAGTACAAGAAGTTTTTCAAATGATTAACGAAGACAAATATACAATATGATAACACATTTTTGAAAAATATTATGCACAATGATAAAAAAAATATAGAAACATAAAAAACAATGAAAATGAAAAAAACAATTCATATTGATATAAACAAATAGATCAGACTACATAAATTATGAAAATTAATATTGTAGATTTAGAAAAAAATATGTAAAGATTAATATATTACTGGAATTGGAAAAATAATAATTCATTGGTTGTATAATATAATAAAAAAGAACATTGGAACAAGTATAATCAATATTAAAAAATTCTGAATCAAATATTATAATATTTAATATTCAAAAAGGATTTTGATTACAGAATAAAAAAATAATGAATATATTATATTCTATAATAAAAATATTATAGGATATGATGAACCATTTCAGTGGTATATTGAGGAAATACTCAGAGGATGGAGAAATTTTGTTTGAGGTTTCAAAAACAAGTGTGTGGGTGTCATCAAAGAAGTAATAGAAGTATATTAATGTTCAAACAAATGATTCTTAAATAGATATTGTGGGAGGATAGGAAAAGAAACTTAGGGTCTCATAAAATGAGGGGAACTGATGACACAGAAAACCAAGTAAAATCAAAATAAAATCCTAAAATTGTGAAATTTAATACCATAAGTGGTGGCTAGGGGTGACATGGTGAGGTTCGGAAGGTGGAAGTGGATGTATTGAGGTATATGAAGGAACATGTGGGTGGGGAGGAAGAGATGAGGATCTAGGGGTCCAAGATTTGGAAGGATGCATTGGGAGTCCGAGGTCGAGGTAGAGAGGAGGGGAGGTGGAGAGGAGAAAGCAGTGAGGGAGGGAGAATCAGGAGACTGGGAGAAGGTATCAGGTAAAACCTATATAGAGGTAAATCCATATTCATTATAATAACTAGTACTTTGGATATGAAAAATCACATTCCTATTAAAAAAATTGTTTAATATATGGTGAGGGGTTCTTATTACATCCAATGATTTTAAAACTTATTTCATAAATATTGACTTGAACAGAGCATTCATGAGATAAAAATTCAATTATGGGAGTGATATCTAATATGAGGGCATCATTCATATATAAAATAAAATTAGTTGAGGAAATATTATATAGAGTATTTAGATGTCATTCAGCAACATACTTTGGAGACTTTCATAATATTACATAATTGAAAAGAACTTTAATATTATACATTGAAAGTAGGCCTAGTTGACGATATTTCTTACATATTTAGTAAATGAGACTGCATGTATATGTTAAAACAAAATGCATGTTAAGAAAATTAAATTGCATGAATATTGAATATAAACTTTACTTTTGGTATATGTTAATGCATACGAAAGGAAATTGACTTCAACATAAGGAAAAATCATGTATATTGATATAAATAAAAAAATAATACTATGTAAAAGTAAGGTAATTGAATTTTTATTATATGATAATGTAATATAAACATCAATATAAACTAAAATAAAAAGTATTATTTAAATTTAAATGTAAATAGGAATGTAAACATCAATTACATAATAGTATAAAATGTAATATAAAGAGCAATATAAACTATAGTTCCAGTTCATTATAAAACATACATAAAGAAATTGTGTTCTATACCCTCAAAAAAAACATGTATATTAATATAAATCATAATAAAAAGAATATATATTGGATGTAGTTAATGATAATGAAAAAATAACATGCATATTAAGTTATTGAAATTTCATGGATAATGATTATAAATTGCAATTTCATGTTGAAACTGCATGTATAGGTAGAAAATGAGACTCCATGAATATTAATTTAATGAAATTGCATGATTATTTAATATAAACTACAATTTTATCACACTATACTATATACATAATTAAACTATTTTTTAGATCAGGAAGTGGCACTATTTCAAGTAGAAATTGCAGGTATTTGAGGAAAATGAGACTGCATGAATTTCTAGAAACTCATATATATTGAGGAAATGAAATCGCATTCATATTGAAAATAAAAAGTATTTTCTATACCTGATACAAAATAAAAAGTCACAAGATGAAATGTTTCATTTTTCAAGAATATTTAGTCCATTAATTGAATATTATTTAGTGCATTAATATATCCATGGTTAATGGATTCAAAATCTTGTGCATAATCAATTATAATTTTTGTAGTTATGTATGTTACATTTAGAAACAAATTTTTTTGCGTTATATTAATTAAATATAATAATATTAGATATCTATTTTCATGTAAATGCGTGAATGATATTCATTCTTGAAAATGTGTGAAAGATATTCATTATTGAAATTTTTGTATGTCATCTATGAAGAAATTAGTAATATGTTTTATAATGATAATGTTTAGGAGTAATTTTTTCACATAATAATACAAATATTGGAAATATAATAATAATGAAATAACAATTTACGTGAATTGAACAGATTAAACATCATAAATGTTTGTTCATTAAAATGAAATTACGGTATGTAATTAAAATAACATATAAGGGTGCCATTATTTGTAATTATAAATGTAATATTATCGTCCTAATGAAAAAAATTTCATACCATTGGGGCATGTCAAATCATGGATATGTCCATTTGATATTAGATGTATAGAAACTAAAATTGCATTAAACTATAATTTCATTATACATGTATACAAACTGGAAGTTAAATAATTTTAATGTTCATTAAATTGAATGTTAAGTTAATTGATATTGAATTGTAATTTATATAAAATTAGTATACTGAAAGAAAGGTTTGATTTCTAAAAACATATGAAAATATTTCTATACATATTAATGTAATGGGAACTTAAATCCATGTAAATAATTGTTGTTGGAGGGAGTTTGCAAATTTCATTCAAAATTGGAGATTTGGATGGAAAAAAGAAGATTACCAGTTTGCAATGGATAACACATTCCACCATAACGAGATATAGATTTGAAAAACAACCCGTGGTACATGACCAAAAAGGTATTATTATATTGGTAAATGAAATAAACAATATGTAGATACAAAATAATAAGATAGATATAAATTTATAAAAATGAATATATTCATGTAGAAAATCATTAAAATTAAAGGGCATTATAAATGTACTGAAACATAGTATATATAAATAATATATTCAATATGGTAATAAGAAAATATTAAAACTATATTATATTTTATTTAAATGAAATCTCATTAAATTTAACATTCAATAATTTGAAAGTGAATTATACATGTATAGAAATTTAAAGACCATTACATTTTGAGTTCATTACACATGTATAAATTGAAATCCCATTATTGGAATTTAAAATTTTAATGAGCATTACAGTGAAAGTGAATGTTACATGTATAAACTGAAAGTAAAATAATTTATGTCAAAAATGGCCTCCCTGATTTTCAAAACATTTTAAAAAAAGGTTTAAATTTTGAATTCCCGTCAATTCAATGATTTGGTTGTAAATAAAAAAATTGAATGAAAAGAAATAATATTAAAGGAATTATGAATGCCATGTGCAAGTAGTGAAACATTTTGTCCATGTTTTTCCAATGTTACAAAAAATAAACTACTCAAATATAATACAAAGTCATCCAAAAGTATAAAATATAACATGAAATATAATTTTTCTAGAATTCTAGTAACCTCATATTAACAAATGGATCAAGTGCAATTTTATTTTTACATTTTTATGAAGTATCATTTCTTCAGTATGAGCCCAAATATCATAGAATAAAAATTATTAAAATTGTTCTATCCAAATATTGAACATAAAGGATGACCAATAAAAAACATAAAAATAATTATCGATATTATATATTTCATATTTCATTCAAAATATCAAATAAAAATTTTAACAAATGTTTTTTGATTATGTTTCTGAGAGAAAAGAAATTTTCTTTTACTTCCTTACTAATATTCAATGATACCATGATTATCTAAAAGTTTATTTGGATTGGAAATTTATATATGAAATCTTTGTAACATATTCATAAGGTTCCCAATATAATCACAATATGCAACAATATTATCAAGGGTAGAAACATTGGAAATTCAGTTTATTTAAACAACGAATATAGCAATGAGTTATATTAAATGAAAACTAAGTGAGAGAAATATACATGGAATGAAAAATTTAGAAAAGTTTAGCGAATTGATGATCATAATTAGGATAAAAATTTTCTATAATCACATAAAATATAGATATACCTACTATTTTGGTGGAAATAAAAACATGAAGGGTTTAGAGAAATTATTGGAGTTTTGGAGGTTGGGTTTATATACATACCTTCTATTTAAGTAGAAATATGACCAATCAATAATGAGGAAATGTGGAGACCCGTGAGGTTTTGGGTTTATGGATATCATAGTAAAAGGGAAAAGGTAGTAATTGAACCTTTTTGAAGTGGATGGTCAGGAATTCAGACAGAAGTCATGTTTCTGTTTTGGAGTTTTTTCTACTGAGAGTTAACAATATTAGGAAGGAGGAATTTATACATGATTAAGGTCTCCTATTAAAGATAAGGACATACATATTATAGAAAATGGAAGGAATATTTGAGGGATTCAGGTCATATCATGACTTAAATTTCAGACCAACCTAAATTCTAAAGATCTCAGAAGGTTTTAGAATCACATATATGGAATCTGATGTTTTTTGGTCCAAATTTGGAGTTGATAAGGTGAGGATCATAGGAACAAAAAAACTATACTCTAATGGAGAGATATGAATAGTGACCAAGGGGAGGAGGAGGTAGAGGAAGAGGCAGAGGCAGAGGAAGAGGCAGAGGAACTTGTAAACCAATTTTAATGGTGAGAAGGAGTAAGGGGAAAGGGGAATCAGTAGGGTGAGAGGGGAGGGTAATTCTGGAAGGCATAGAGAAAAGGAATATGCAAGTAAAGGATGACATGAATTATGGAAACATAAAGAATAAAGGGATGATGGGAATGAAAGTGGAAACAAGAAGTGGGGATGAAAATTTTTTAAGAAGCATGTATTTATTTGATAAGACTCTACATGCATCAAATTTTTGGAAGCCTCTACCTTATTAATTTAATGTATAAAATGAATATTTTAAAAATATTTGAAAATTAAATTCATGTGATCACTACTGATGAGATGGATCTTGTTGAGTTGGTTCCTTAGAACCAACTTCTATGTATTTTATGTTAAACTTATATTCATGGTTTTTAATAATAATAACTTTCTTAGCACATTAGGATTTTTCTTCTCATGTTACAGCATGTGTTAATGTTACAGGAGTATCTATATCACTAAAAGTTTATAGCAGTTCCCTACTATGATGAGAACCCAGAAGTTCTATGAAAAAATTCTTAAATAAATCTTATATGGATGGATGATATCATTTTATGGAAAAAAATGATAGACTATCAGGGGTGGAGACTAATAGGACTTTGAGGCACATTCTTATGGTGTATTACCTTGGTGATATCTTGTAATATATTATGAGAACGAGACCTGGCAATAGGAAATCCACATTTATAAGTGACATTGGATTTTCCTATCTGTAGATGTGTGTATTGGTCCATATACTTTAAGATTATTATTAATGGATATTATGCGTAACATACTTTGAAGTATTGATGAAACCCATGATGACAAATGTTTATGATGAGGTAGGTTATGTTGGGTACATCATGAGTAATATTTCATTAATGAATAATGTGAGAACGAATTTATCCCATATGTTCATCAACTGATGTAAATATCTTAGGTTGTTTTATGCAAATTAAATAACCTAAATAAATCCATGGCCATGGTATATTCTCGGCATGTTCTATTTCTGAAAATTCACTGAATGAGATATCGAGCATATAGGTTGATGATATTGGTATGGAACCTACTTGATTGAGATATTGTGATAAAGGGATCATATTACATGGTAATTGTTCATTTGAGGTGACATTTCACTGTAGAAATAAATTCATTCTCTATGGGTGCCTTAGCGTGTTACTAGATGACAACTTTGGATTTTAGGAAGGTTCACCTAATAACATTATGAAAGAGGATTAGAGGGTCACACACTAAGTGTATCCAGAATCTTAGTTAAATATTTTATTATTTAACAAGTTAAATAAATATTATTCTCAGTTTTGGTTTAATAATTATTCATGTATGCCTGATCAAATTTATTCCATCACAAGTTATTCAAGAAAATATATTATGGGTGGAAGATTTAATAAATATTTATTTTCTATTTTCAATAAATATATTATTTATTTATTTTCAACAAATTATACAGTGATATTTATTTAATAAATATGTGGTCATTATTCAAGTACTGATAAATATTGAGAACGATTTGATGACCAGTTTTAAGGGTCTAGTGAGAAATAATAATATTAAATTTTACTTTACTAAATAATATTTAATTATAACTTAGAGGTTAAGCACATGTCAAGAAATAATGACAATGTTGATATTGTTAGTCACAGGGTTTCACATGGATTAATAAAATAAATATATACAATTTTGAAAATTATTAATTATTACATAGTAAATTAAATTCCTAGTTATATTATTATTCTATCATTAGCATAGGGAAAGATAACACTAACCAATTAGTGTTGTGAACAACATTTTTGGAGAAACCTATCATGCCTATAGATTTATTCCCTCCCCAAAAACATTCTCTATAATGAGAGAGGCCATCCTCCACTGGATCAAGGAGAAAACATTGGATGTGGTTCTCCAGGAAATCGAAGGCGAATGATGCAAGTGTAAGGATCATTCATGATATTACCCCGATACTCCTTCGATGATGTCCAAAGATTCACAGAACATGTGGGGATCATCACTAGATAAAACCTAACCTTTTTTTCTATGAAGAAATGATGGTGCACTTCAGATCAGTGGTTGGACACATCAACGAAGAGAGAATCACCTTGGTGGTATTTCTTTAATTTAATTAAATAAATTATAAACAAAATATGTTGATTGTCTCTTAGGGGTTTTGAGTATTCTTCATATTTGTCTAAACCCTTTATTCAATTCTGTGGATACTATCCTTCATCGTCGTATTGATCTAAGATTGATCATCTATTACAGGAAAACCAAATTTGGGCACCGGACCCTCTCGTGCTTCTGTTGTGCCTGAAACCTACAAGTTGTGTCGAAGTGGTCATATTATTGTTTATAATTATTAAAATAATTCATTGATGATTTATGCATTTGTAATTTAGTTTTGTAAGTAAGTTTTAATAATTCTTTTTAATATGAATATTTAGATATATTCTTCCATTATCGTTTCTCTTAGATATAATAGAAATGATTAATTTTATGGTTAAAATCAATTCAAGGATCTCATCTAGAGGTTCCAAGGAATCTGTTCAGGTAACACAATAGTACATGTCATGTAATCGTAATTTCATGTTTTGTAATCGTAATTACACACTATGTAGTTGTGTTTAATGCATCTAGAGTAGTTTAAAAATTACTGAAACTATGTACATTAGTGACACATGGTGTAGTTAATTCTTTCACCCAATGTTTATTGGGATCGATAGTAACATTGTTACCAACTACACGCCATGTGGCCAACTAGATACGACATGTAGTCCCTTATGGGTTAGCTCTAAACTTTGTAACTCATACACGGCTCAGCCTACTAGGGACCATGTAACCCAAAGACAACGATGTATGTGGACCACTAGAAATGTTGTGTACTTTGAGATTTCTGTAGTACACCTCAAATGCGAAGTCACTTGGTGTGTACATTGGATAAATGGTGAAGGTAGTACATGCCATGTTGTTGGAACTACACACCGTGTACTGTTACCAAATTACACGAATTAAATCATTAATATTTGTGTAATGTTTAGAACTGGATATCATGTATAAATAATATTACAGGTTATTACTCTATGAATTGAAGTATAACCCATGGTGGAATATGATATTTGATTCATGTAATCATTTGTGAAGTACATATTGCGATAGTAAGCATTAAATTGTGTATTCTATATGTCACAAGAGTTAAACAGTATGTGAATATAATACATGTTTGGTAGATTCAAATGGGTATTCACCATGTTACCTACAAGGTACATTTATTTACATTATCAATTTTAAATTAATTTAATTTTATTAAATTATAATGGATGAGAATCTCAAGGAAATTTAGAAATGGCTTAAGATAAAAGTATTGATTAATTAACGATAATAATTAATCAATTCGAGCATGATTTATCTTAAATAATAATGATTAAAGAATTTAGTGATAGTTTTATTAAATTCATAAATTCGTTGCATGTATTTTTATGATCATGATCTAGACCATACCTCTGTATGTGTTTGGTTTTATTTTAATTTATTATTAAATTAAATTGTGGGCTTGCATGGCTTCTCTCCTCAACAATGTGTAGGGCTTGTGCGCCCATGGTTTCTTCTATGTAAACCACATTTTACCCCTCACATGCGTGTGAGTAAAATCATATGTAATGGATGGAGGTCCAAATCTAGTAAAGGTGATTCATGTTAGGATCCAAGGTGAAACCAATACAAGGAAATACAAAAGTTGGTATGTGGAAATATATTAACATGAACATTAAATGATTCATGTTTTTTCTCCGCCAGGTTAGTGGTTAGTTTTTCAACCGCTTGATAAACTAACCATTATAAAATATCATGGTTATACCCTTTATTTTTTTCTATAAGTCTCAGAGTTATTCATTATTTATAAATTTTCATGATCATATAATTAATGGATTAACAAGAATGAAAGATGGAACTAAAATAAAAATATCTTATGCGTATATATTATCAATATATGGTTAATAACATAATTGTATCCCAATTAATATTAACAAGCATGTGAAAAGATGATAATTTTCAATTTATGCATAAAGGATAAAATCCCTAAATAAAATATTAAGACGGTATATCCTTACATTATTTTGGTTCGAATCAAACCATAGTTCAATGGTCTTGATCATCCAATGTTGGGGTGCTTTCAATTATCAGGGAATTATAATTTTAGGTTTTGGGTGGACATAACATGCTTGATATCAAGGGTTGACTACCAATGATGGACTTGGTGTGACTAAGTATCAATGGTTGAGGAAACAGAAATTAATGATTTCAAAATTGGGGAGTCCACTGAATGAATCAAGGAACTATGGGTTAATGTTGTTTGTATTTGGAATTCCCACCTAAAACCATTTGAGTTTCTCAGCCATTCATTGTTGGGGTGTTGATAATGGAATATATATCCTTTCCATTAGAATATCCAAAAAAGAGGATATTATGAAACCAATGGCGAGGGATGTTGGGTTTCAATAAAATAATGGGATACTAATAAATAAATATTTATTTATTCATCTAAATTTTTTCAAAAAAAAACTAAAATTTTGATCATCTTATATGTAGAGACAAAATCAAAAATGACATAAAACATATCATTGTGATAAATACTTGAGAAATAAAACCTTCTCACCAGAACTAATATACAGGAGTGGAAAAGGAACCTACCTATCATAATTCACCATGAAAAGAAACTATATTTGTTCGATGAACCTTTTCCAGTTGCACCTGGAAATGATGTGAGTGATGAAGAATTCTCATTGAATGAGAAACATCTAAATGAATATACAGATGTTCAATGATTCATTCGATCATCCATGTACAGAGTGATCTTGAAGAAACATGAGGAAATGAATGCTTGTAGAATAATATCTCTACTTAGGGATCTCTATCAATAAAAGGTTAGGAAAGTGAGGCACGAGATCCCCAACATTTTGTTCACCACTAAGCTTAGAGATTCTATGCCAGCTAGGCCTCATTTATTTAAGCATATTAGCTACATTGAGTATTTGGACATCTTAGTGATTAAATTGTATGATGAGTTGCATACAAATCTCAGTCTTTCATCAAATCCCAAGTCCTTCTCTAGTTTTATTATAAATTATAATACGAAAAATAATGAGAAGATTCTATCAAAACATATGACCCTAATTCTCTAAGTGGATAAGGAAATGGGGCCTGAAAAACCTAAAATTCTTATAGTGAATTGGAAGATGAAGGAAAAGGAAAAGAGACCTAATACTTATAAACAATCTAAATTCCCCAGGCACTATCTGACCAAGAAGATGAAGATCCAAATATAGGAAAAGGAAAAGGTGGTAGTGTGTTTTCCAGGTAGAAAGTTAGGACATTGGAAGAGGAACTTCACCTAGAGGCAAGGGGAAGCTAAAGTTGTTTTCATTATCATGTGAAATATTTCCATTTCAACACATTGGGTATTAGATACAACATTTGATTCTCACATATGTATTAAAATATAGGAACCAAGTAGATATCATAAAATTTCATGAAGAGGGGTGCCAACTAGCCTGTACCTGATTGGTAAAGACTATATCTAGACATCTAAGAGTCCGAGGTATGATATCGAGTGGAGGATAACTTTTGGGTAACAGTAGTATTACTATAGTAGTAGGAACTATTTAACTGATTTGGGCCTTTCGGAATCAGTTTTGGCATATGGGTCTTAGGGCTCTCAAACCTTCACTGGCCATCGGGCCATCAATTTCCTTCAGGCCATAGGTTCTTTAGGCCATATAGACCTTGGAGTAGCCTAGTTCACATAGATCATGCCCCCATAAGAGGATTTAAATATAGAGTAGAAGTCACTAGAGAAAAGATAACTGGATAGGTAGAACAATACAGAATGGAAACCACCATTGGGAGCAGACCCCGGGAAAATTTGCATGGGACAATGCTAGCCGATCAAAAATTCAAGGTAGGGATCTAGGTGTTCAATGATGCAGGTTCTGGGGAGGGGTAGTTGTAGTTGGTTGGGCCGATGGGTCATTTATTGGGACTATTAAGACTTTGGGACTTTGGGTCGTGTAATTGTCTGTTAGGTTGTGTTTGGGCCTTAGGTCTTGGGATTATGGGTTGTGTAAGTGTTCCACTTCAACCCTTAGAAAAGGGTATTATCCAAAAATAAATAAAAAAATGTATTTTAGGCCATTCAGGTTGGGCTAGAGGAGAGGTGGATCTGCAATCTGCCAATGGTGTGAGGTTAGCTGCTCTTTCCATTGGTGACTACCTCCTTTCATTCCTAACGAGGATGATTTTTGTTTTATGGGGCTGTTATTATGTACCAATTGTTACTAAGAATATTATTTCTATATAATTATTAGATATAGATGGGTTTATTTTAATGTTCAGAAATAAATGTTATTTCATTTATAAGTATAACATATATTGTTGTATGGAACATTTATATAATGGTCTGTATGTATAATATAAAAAAACAAGTGTTGGAAATCGATAAAAAATCATGTTCACATGACTTATATAACACCCAGTTGTTGAATCACCATCCGAGTCATGTAAAAGATATGTTCTTGACAAATCTCTATCATGGTGGTTATTTAGGTTCTTTTGAGCTAAAACCAATTAATATATGTTACACTTGTTTACAAGGGAAAATAACCAAACCACCATTTGGATGAAAGGGTGAAAGTTCCACAAAGCTTCTAGGATTGGTACACACGGATATGTGTGAACCATTCCTAGTAGAATCTATAGGTGGATATTCTTACATCATAACTTTTACTGATGACGTGAGTAGATATGGCTATAGTAATGATTTATAAGTGTAATTATATTGATAAATTCAAATATTTCAAGAATGATGTTGATAATTAACTTGGTATGAATGTAAAGAATAATGTATCAGTTTGAGGTAGAAAATATCTTATCCCAGAGTTCATTGACATTCTATGAGAGATTGGGATTCTATCTCAACTAACTCAACCTTATTCACCATAGTGGAATGGTATTAGTGAATGGAAGAATATTTGCTTATTGGAAATGGTACGGTTGATGATGAATCATGAAAATATTTTGTTATACTTATTGGGATATGCATTATAAAATATGGAATACTCATTAAACACAGTACCAACTATGTTGGTAAATGGGATTCCCTTCGAGTTGTGGAGTGTAAAGAGACTTTTTTTTTGCATACATGTGTATGGGATTGAGAGGAATTATTTAACTGTTACTCAGACATAAAAAATAGAACCCCAGAGCATGATATGTATCTTCATAAGATATCCCAATGAATCAAAGGGATACTACTTAAACAACCCCTAAAATAATAATGTGATCGTTCCTAGACAAGATATATTTCATGAGAGGGATCAAATCATAAAAAACAATAGTGGTAGGAAGATTGAAATTGATAAATTTGATGCATAATATACATAGTTGTTGGTATAGGAAAAAGTTCCAGAGGACCCTGTGGAAGATGTAGTTCCTAAAACACAAGTATTGTGTATGATTGTAAGAGAGGTAAGAGAACCAGTGTGATATGGTTTTCTTATCACCAAGGATGGTGACACATTATTCTTGGACAATGATTAACCTTTATCATACAAGGAGGCACTAAAGATCTCAAAAGCTATAATATGGATAGATGCTATGAATTCTGATATGGATTCCATGTATGATAACAAATTTTGGGTTCTGGTTGATGCACCAGTTGATGTGAAGCCTATGTGATGAAAATGGGTCTTCAAGAAGAAACTGGACATGGATGGTAAATTAAGAACCTCTAAAGAAATGCTAGTGGCTAATGGTTTTACACCTAATGAAGGAATTGACTATGATGAAACCTTTTCACCATTTTCCATGTTAAAATACATCAAAATAATACTTTACATAGCAGATTACCATGACTATGAGATTTGGAAGATGGATGTCAAAATTTCATTCCTTAATGGGAAGCATTAGGATGTTATCTATATGAAACAACCAGTAGGGTTTGTGACACCAGGTGATTCCAAATGGTTTTTCAATTTGTAGACATCCATTTATGGATTGAAGAATGAATTGATGTCATGGAACATTCGATTTGATGAATTCATAAGGGAATTTAGTTTCATTAAAAATGAATGTGATATGTTTCTTTAAAAAATGTCTAATAGAAATGTGGTGATTACCCTAGTAGTATATGTTGATGACATATTACTTATTAGAAATGACATACCAACCTTAGAGTCTGTTAAGGATAGGTTCAATTGGTGCTCCTCTATTAAGGGCTTAAGCGAATCAGCCTACATTTTACAGATCAAGATCACTCGTGATAGATCCAAGAGGCTACTTGGACTAAGTTAGAGTACATACATTGACCAGATACTAAAGATATTTACTATAGAAAAATCTATGAGGGTATTGTTCCAGTGTCATATGGAATACATATTTCTCGGAAAATGTATCCCCAGAACAACCATAGAAATATAGAATGAGTAAGATCCCATATTCTTCAGTGATAGAATCAATCATTTATACCATTATATGTAATAGACATGATGTTTCCTATGCACTAATCCTAGTAGGAAGATATCAAGCATATCCAGCAGAACTGCATTGTACTACTATTAAGGTTATTCGTATGTATCTGTTAGTAACTAAAGATATGTTATTAGTGTATGGAGGATAAAAAAATCTTGTCATTAGAGGGTATGCTAATATTTGTTTTTAGATGGATTGAATTGATCTGATGTTGCAATCGAGATATGTTTTTTGTATTAACATAAGATCTATGATCTGGAAAAGTTCAATGAAACCAGTTTTCTCTGAATCTGTACTGGATTCTTAGTATATAATGGCCACTTATGTATCCAATGAAGCCTTATTGATTCATAATGTTTTCTAGGAGATTGGTGTGTAATATAGTATTAGAGACCCCATAGAATTTTATTTTGATAATACTACAGTGGTGGCTCATGCAAAAGAGCCAAAGTCACATCAATGGAAAAAGAACATACTCAGGAAGTATCACCTCTTGAAGAATTTTCAAAAGAGGGGTGAAGTTTCAGTGAGTAGAGTGTCCATAGAAGAGAACGTGGTGGACCCCTTGACTAAAGTACTATCTTAGTAGAAGCATAAGTATTGTGTGAGAGCTAGAGGAATGATAGTTGAAAGTAGTTGGATCGAGTTCAAGTGAAATTCAGTTAGATTTGGTTCTCTAAAACCAAAATTTTTATACTTTTTGATAAAATAATATTAATGGTTTCTAATATTAACAACTTTATTATCGCATCATGATTGTTCTTTTTCATGACGTATCATGTGATAATGTCCCAAGAGTAGTTGTTTCACTAAATGGTCATACGAGTTCCCCAGTATGATGAGAACCCGGAAGTGCAACAACACTATTCTTAAATAAATGTTATATGGCCATATGATATAATATGAAGGGACACTTATGATACAATTTATCAGGGGTGAATACTCATAAGACTTTGAGTCACATTCTCATGGTGTATTCCCTTGGTTATATCTAGTAGGTTATTATGTGAATGAGACCTCAAAATAGAAAATCCACATTTATTAGTGTCATTGGATTTTCCTATCTATGGACATGTGTATTGGTCCTTAGGCATTAAGATTAATATTAGTGGATATTACGAGTTTCATAATTTGATGTATTGACGAAAACCATGATGCTAGATTTTCATGGAGAGGTGCGATATGTTGGGTACGTCGTGAGTAATATTTCATTAATGAATAATGCAAGAAAGGATTTACCCCGTCTATTCATTAATGGAAGTTAATATCTCAAACCCTCTGAATGAAATGATATAGAAAAAAAAATTCCATGGCTATGGTGTTCTCTTGGAATGTTCTATTTCTATAAAGTCAATGAATGCGATATTGAGCATATAGTTTGATGAAACATGCATGAAACCTACACAATTGGAGATATTATGATAAAGGGATTAAATTACACGATAAGAATTTTTATAAAGTAATATGTCATTATGGTATTCACTTCATTCTCTATGGATTCCTTAGCATGTTTCAAGATGCTATCCTTGGACTCTAGGTAGGTTTCCATAATACCACTAAGAAATAGGCCTAGAGGGTAACAAACTAAGTGTATCTGAAATCTTAGTTAAATAATCTTTAATTTAACAATTTTAATAAATATTTATCCCAGTTGTGTTTTAATAATTATTCATGTATGTCATGTCACATTTATTCCATCACTAGTTATTTGAGAGAATATATTGTGAGTGGAATATTTTATAAATATTTATTTTCTATTTTTGGTAAATATAATATTTGTTTATTTATCGGAAAATAATGCAGTGATATTTATTTAATAAATAAATAGTCATTATTCAAAGCCTAATAAATATTGAGGAGGATTAGCAGACCTATTTTAATGGTATAGTGAGAAATAATAGTATTAAATATTATATGATTAAATAATATTTAATTATAACTTTCATGTTAAGAACATTTCAAGAAACAATGACACTGGTTTTATTATTTGATAAAGGGATTCAGTTGTATTAATAAAATAAATAAGGGAACTTGTGAAAATTATTTATTATTACCTAGTGAATTAAATGTCTGGATATATTATTATTCTCTCACTAGCCTAAGGTAATCTAATTCTAGAAAAATGGGTTTGTGAACAACATTATTGGAGAATCCTCTCAAGCCTAGAGA
This sequence comes from Viscum album, assembly GCA_963277665.1. NCBI lineage: Eukaryota > Viridiplantae > Streptophyta > Magnoliopsida > Santalales > Viscaceae > Viscum > Viscum album. The sequence continues at coordinate 785,892,405 of OY728161.1, forward strand.
GTTCTTCCCTCTCCAAGAATGTTCTGAAGAATGAGGGTGGCGATCCTCCATCAGATCAAGGAGGACTTTTTGGAAGAGGTTCTCATGGCGATCGAAGGTAGATGATGCAAGAATAAGAATATTCCATGCTAGAACACGAAGACTCCTTTGGAAACATCTAAGTATTCACGAAACACATGTGGATCACCACTAAGGAAACCTACCCTCAGTTTCTGTGTCACAATGACGATTCATTGAAAATTAGTGGTCGAACACAACAACGAAGAAAGAATCACCTTGGAGGTATTTAATTAAGTTAATTAAATTAATTATAATCAAAATATGTTTATCCTCTATTATAGGTTTAGTTCCTTCTTCCTCTTTGTCTAAATCCTTGATTCAATTCCATGGATATTGGTGATCATCATTTTATTGATCCCAGGTTGGACATCAATTATAGAAAAAGAAATGTTGGGAACCACACCTCTCGTGCTTCCACTGCACTTGGAACCTATAATGAAATCCTCTCACTTTGTTGGTGCAAATTGTAGATGTTTTAACAATAGAAATTTTAATTAAAATATCTAAAATATAAGTATGCATGTCGCACATCAGTCACTATTATAGATTTGGGTTTATTTAGAGATACCCTTTATCAATTCTAAAAAAACACTCGTAATAGGGTACCTATATCAGCACTTTTATTAGAACTCATAAACGTATTCCTTTTATTACTGAAAAATACACTTATTTTTATCACTAATAAAATTTATATTTTTAAAAAATTCTTTAAAAATCACCTATTGATATATATATATATATATTATTATTTATATAATATATTATATAATATATTATTTATATAATACTATATATGTAATCAAATTTAATATATAATATATTAAATGAAAATAGTTAATAATAATTAAAAAACTAATATTAATTAAAAAAATTATAATTTTTATTTAGTAATTTTCATTCAATAATATTTTAATAATAAAAAATTCAATAAGTTAATAAAATATGTAAAATAAGTAGAGAACATGACTTGAACATAAATAAACCATAAGTTTTTATTCGGGTTCCTATTTGAGTTCCACCACATATCAAACCAATGTTTTCAAAAAGAAATTTGATTTGGTGAAATGGAAAACCTTTAGTCAGGGGGTTTTAGGTCAAAACACTATAAAAGCCCTAAAAATCGAGTCTTTTGTTGGGGTAATATAATTTTTGAACATCTGAATAATTTTCAGACTCATTTAAAGGGGTCTTCTTATATTTTTTCTATAATGTCCTCACTCGGATAACCACTAAGATGGTGGTCAGACATCTGGGTGACATGAACTCAAGAGCATCTCCACAAATGCCAGAGGCTGCCGACTAGTAGTGAGGGCCTTTTTCATGTCACTGCGGTAGACTATTCCCTCATAGGTAATATTTAATATCATAGCCGGAGTAAAAACATTTAAATAATACATAGAGGAATCATATAAATAATTAATCTTCAGAAAAAGCAATATAAATAATCCAATTGAATAATACACAAGTGAGGAAGCTCACAAAACGATGTCATGCCATGATGTATGTATAAACTAAAAGTAAAGAAAACAGAACCCAATCATACTATTAACTTAAAATAAAAGGCACAAAGTGATACAAATTAATCATAAGAAATACCCGGTCCTCTTCCCCAATCTCCATCCTACGAAGAAACAAACAATCAAGCATTAGAAGCAACACACATCCCTTTGTCTCTACCTACATACATATAATCTACACGGGTGACAACGACACCCGAGCATTGTGTGAGATAAAATTCCAGTAGGCTGGCACCCACGGTGTTTAAAACAATCCATTTCCTGCAGTAATAAAACGTAGTGTGTTATTATATAATAATTTCTATTAATGAACTAAGAGAAATAAATTAATTTACTCGGCTCGAGGTCCCAACGTCACCCGTCCCTAATAACCTGCTTGTTCTTAATCCATAAGTCTAAAGGAAGTACCTGTAAGCATAATGCACATATACATATATATATAAATCTGATAAAAGAAAGGTAAAACAAGGAAGAAGTAGACCCCCATGTTTGTGCTTTAACTTGGGGTCTATGTCATGTGTCAACCATTTGTGCTTTAATATTCCAGAAAAATATCACAAATCTCAAGAGGATCAAGCGACAATAATATAAAGCATAATTGTATAATTATTAAGGTTCAAGATGAGATTTGGAGTCTGAGCCCATCCCAAAAGTATCTCTATGAAACATCCTTCAATTTATCTAATACCTCTAAGCTCTTCCGAAGAAATACTTAGAAAGACCATGTATCGCTCGAGGCATGGATTTACCCTGAGTTCGACCTGATCTCGCAAAAATGGGTAGAGAATCATCCAAGGATAGCTTAGCCACTTTTCCAATAGATCTGTCCTCGATGGACCCTTTTGTAACTAGTACCACTCATAAGTATTGGAATTCCTGGGGAAGTCTTAGTCTGGAAAAACTAAAGAAACTGCCCCCGATGCATAGTGGTAACTAGTATGGAACAGAGGGTCTAAGCATGGCCCTTAATACGAGACCCACCTTCTTTCCCCACCCTGAATTTTATTAATGTTTTCACAGAAACAGATATGAAATAATAAACATATGAAAGTGCATCTTGGAAACTAAACAGATACACCTGTGCATCACAAGGTATAAATAAAATTTTAGAGCATAACAATCTTAACAAGGAATGATACCGCATCAACAGAAGCAGATAAATGAACTTTTAATAAATAAATAATTCAACACAAACAACTACCAAATATCCAACAATTCAAAGTTCATAATTAATATAAATTAATTAATTAAATTAAACACAACAAAATATGTTGTGCAACACATACAGTTAATTAAATTAAATTGTCAGGCATGCACATTTAAATAAATAAAAACTTCTACACAAAAACCTATGAAAGATCTAACAATTCAAGGTTCATAATTATTCTAAAATAATTATTTAAATTAAACAAAACAAAAATAGGTTGCGAAACACATGAATTTAAATTAATTAAATACCAAGTCTAAATGAATTTATACCGACCACGTCGACACACCCAAATGGGTGTACGACCATGTTGCGACAACTTAAACAATTTAATTTATAATAAATTGGAATGAAAAAATTAAGAGGAATAATTAAATTCAAAATATTTGGTGATTTTACACAATGTCGGTAGGCACTAACGAATGTTACAACTATGCGTTTTATAAATCACAATGAAATGGAGGGAAAGAGAGTAGACACCCAACCTTATAGTCATAGATGATCCTATGATCCATAGTAGGCTCTGACTTGACCTAAAATGGAAGAAAATAGGTGATTTAAGAAAACCCCAAAATACGGTAAATTCCTTCCGCGGTGAACTGCGTGAAGGATAGAAAATGAGATCGCATGATTCATGGTGCGTGGGAGAAGCCTTAACAATTGGTTTGAAGCACACCTGACAGTGATGAAAATGGTTGATGAACGTAGGCGCGACGGTCTTTCGAATAGAGAAGAAGGTGGTGCGCACCACCTAGGGAAGAGGGGTGTGCCACAAATAAGAGAGGAGTAGGAGAGGAGAGAAAAGAAATAAATAAAAATGAAAGGAATGAAATGAAAAAGGAAAAATAAATAAAAATGAAATAAAGAAAATAATAATATTAAAAAGATGAAAGAAATGAAATAAATAGTTAAAATGGGTTCCCCCATTTTAATTATTTTTAATATCTGTTCAACCATATCTATTTTATTATTTATTTTGATCCCTCTTTAAATTCCATTAATTTATTTTATTCACTTTTAACTATTTTAAATTATATTTATCTTGAATGTAGTGCTAGGGCAAGATGTTAAATTTTTACAAAAACCCAAGAAAGTATTTAATTAATTTAATAGGTTCATGGGACCGGTAACAGGGTGTGCAAGAACACGCCCTAGGTCGCATTAAGAATTTAGAAAACAAAAATTATAAGGTCACCACCTTAATTTAAGTTGAGATGTTAAAATAATTATAACTGTTATTATTTAAAATAAGTCATTAATGAAACCATTAATAATTTAAAACTACAACCATTTAAGAACTGATAGCACCTATTAAATTACTATTGATTTCACATTTTTATTTAATTAGAACAATTATTATTATCACATTTATTTTTTTTCTCAGTTATTATTTACACAATGACACAATTTATTAATTGTCAAAGAACATTTTTATTTTTGATCGTCAATGAAATTAATAATAATAATAATAAAATTATTATTATTATTTCTAACTCTCCAACAAAAATATTCATAACCCAAATAAATTTTCTTCGAATACGATGTGACCAAAACGTTTGATGTTCACATGAGTTATACCAAGACTAGGGTAAAACCCACATCCCAAAACTATCGGTGGTCTCTTATTTCTCATACGGCACACCGTGTGAGAGTTATTTCATTATTTTTTTAAAAAACACACACACGTATGACGAAAATAAATATAATATTTTTATTCTATCAACACCGAGATTCTATGGGTCTCAGAACCCCATGTTGACTAATTGTTTAACTCTGAAAATATTTCATAGAATATTTCAATGTTTTATTAAGACTTTAATTTTCATTTAATTTTATTCTATTTTAATTTTAATCTAATTAATTTAATAAAATTTATTTAAAAAGGACAATACAATGTCAACTATCGGAAATAAGAAGTTCTGACACTCGATTTTAAAACTGGCTTGCCCATTTAATGGAAAAAATTTAATTTCCATCATTTGTTAATTTAGTTCAAAACACGAAACATTACAACCTTCCCACTATAGAACTTATCATCCCCGAGAAGCTTTCGAGAGCAATGTAACCCTTACCCAATCTATAGGGTCATGAAATCTCAAACAAAAGGTTGTATTACATCTCTAAACACCCAACGAACGTTCAATCATTGGTTAGAAAAACAACACAAAATCCATTAAGATATGATCCAACACTCATTCTCCAACTAAAACACCAATATGATAATTAGCCAACACCTTTTTTCTAGAGACACGACAATGTCATCATATCATTAACTTCTCACCAATGTTACTTCCCACCATAGGTTTTAAAGATAGAAAGAAGCAAATTCAGAGTCATAGAACCTTCCACCATTATAATTCTCTAAAATACACGCCATTAAGAATTCATGCGACGCTTATTATGTGATTTCTAAAAATGGATAAAACAGTCGATTCCCCATCACCCATAAAACCCAAGTCAAGCCATATTTTTATGAAATTCCATGGTCGACACAAACCGCACTCGTCTCACTTGATGATGTGACAGAAAAAGGTCCTTCGTTGACTAATTCACGGAACAAGAAAAAGAACTCGTCAATCCAATTTTTATAACCATTAAGAAAAATCTCAACTTAAAAGGCCAGTGTTTTCTGAACTGAACTATGATTCCTTCTTCAAAGGTATCTCACATTTACCTTGAACATATACACTGAAATTCATACCTAACCTCTGGTGACATTCTATGATTTCGGCATCACGGAGCCCAACAACAAAAGTGGTTAACCAAGGATTGGAACAACATGAGTGAAAGGAACCAATAAAAGGTATGCCACACTCTATTTTTGTGAGTGAGACGTTGGTACAAGAACAAGATTGCCATATCAAAACATTTACCGGGCCTAGAGTCGCATCGGCCTGGCGGTCAAGTTAGAAGAAATAGCTGGTGTACAGGAGTTCGTCCAAAAAATTCCTACACAGAAATATGAGGGTCACTCAAATACTAGAAAAATCCTCGATTAGAACGACGCATCATTGTTCAACACTGATAAATCCAACCAAAATAAGACCAAAAAATTTTAAAGCTTTAGCATGGAAAAATACTGATGCTCTCTTAGTGAATCAAGATTTAAGGCAAGATAGGGGACATGTTTCTCACTTAATGAATACTACACTAGAATCATTAGAGTTTACCATAAGGAAAACATTTAATCAATTGGAATGAAATCTCAACCAAACTGCCTGGTGTGTCAAAACACATGAGCCTCTGGAAGTCATCTGGAGCATTGGGACAAACTTGATTCCTTTATCATAGAAGTCATTGTACTACGGAGATGACCTGAAATGTATTTAATAGTGAAAGACATAATGATTACACTGAACTCAACCGATTTGTCACAATGTTAAGAACATGATGATACTGTGTACGTGAACACATACTACCACATGGTGATACATAAGTAAGATGACTTTTAACTCAGAGGACGTCATACTGAATCATCTGTCCCTATGGAGAAGAGACAGTTGAACGACCTATGATGAAAACTATCATTTAAAAGGCATGCCTAACCTGATGGAAATGAGCATTACTCAATGCTCATGCCCGAAATGAAAGTCATGGATATCATGACCACCCATCCAAACAAGGGTGTCATTTTAAGCAAGGGGGTCCGAATAGGGACAAAAATATGCGAATTTTTTTTTTCCAAAACAACTCAAGGAGAAGCTAAAACTACAATTATAATAGGGTCTTAAAGAGAGAAAATTACTACATATTCAATATCCAATCGCTTTATATTTAATCACAGTTAATCTTTAATAATAAAAAGATTTAATCAAAACATCAAGTACAGTTTTTCAAAACAAAACACAAGGTACTTGATCATAACCAATGCATTGAGGGTAAAATAGGAAAGATTTATAAAACTTCATTTTAAAGTATTTATATTAATTGACATCTTTTATTTAATTAAGAAATCTATCACATAGTTTCTTTTAAGCAGATAATGTGAACTACAAGGATACCACTAAGCCAACTTGGGTTCATTAAAATGCAACCCAAAAACAGTTGTTTAATTATTAAGATTCGCATCACCCATACAGGGTTATCTCATAAGGAGAATGCACCAACTATCCTACTTGGTCCTATTTTTTCCATTAAGTAGTTAACCAATCCATTTGAAAATATAACTTTCCCAAACACATATCATCCTTGATATATGAGTGACTATCAACCAATAAAGTGACAATATGCTTTAATTTTTTTGGCATTTGGCCCCCATTCAAAGGCATCCAATAATGTTTTTAGAAAAATAAACCAATTACATAACAAACAAGCTAGAAGGTCACTACATGAAGCTAACAGAGAGACATGTTGTAATCACAGAATCATACCATTTTAATTAGAGAGACATGGTAATAGGCATAGAAGCATGATACTTGGAAAAAATGTTATTAAATAGGTAGCATGGAAATAGGTAGAATGCTAAATTTATCACCCAAACATGGTGTCTAAAAAGCCATGAAAAATAATTACAAGACAAGGAATACATTCAATTAACACAATTTGAATCCATAAGCAGCCTAAGATGCAAATACATGGCATGGTACTATACATGGAATGTGAATTCCTATGTGTCTATTATGATGCATGCAATGCTTCATCCTTACCTTATCAAAAAATGGGTAAAATATCATAAATTCTATAAATTCATAAGCAGTGAAAATTACACCAATCACTCGAGGTGAAATCATATCAATTGTAACATCAAAAAACTTGAACAAAAATCCCAACCCTGGCCACATGTTCATTTCACATACATGGTTTGATCATCCTGAGGCATGATTATTAACCAAGAACCGACACATTTCTAGTATCCTACTTACCAACCCAAAATAGTAAGACAATGGAAAAAAATATACCAGTTCTAATACCACATTGTAACGTCCTGACACATATCTCCTCAAAGACGGTGGCCAGACTGGTGGGTTACATGACCTCAAGCCCATATCCCCAAATCCTAGAGGATGCCGACTAGAAGTGAGGGCCTTTTCATGTCCGGTGGGGGAGAATATGACCTCATTGGTAATATGTAATATCACAGTGGAAGTAACATCAATTACATAATAAATAATGGAAGCATATAAATGAATAAAATGATGAAGAATCAATATAAACAATCCAACTGAATAATACTCAAGTGTGGAAGCACCCAAAATAATGTCATGCCATGATGTATGACTAAATTGACTGTATTGAAAATAGAAAACATGTATAATATCAACTAAAAAGAAAAGGAACAAAGTGATAGAACTACATCACGGTAAAGGCTCGGTCCTCTACCCGAGTCTCCATCCTAAGAAGCAACAAACAATCAAGAATCAGAAGAGGCATTTTTCCCTTGGTCAATACCTACAAGAATATAATCTACTCAGGTGTCAACAATACCTGAGCAGGGTTTGAGAAAAAATACCAGTAGGCTGGAACCCATAGTGTCTAAACCATTCCATTTCATGCTGTAATTAAATGTAGTGTGACATTATATAATTACTGTAGATAATAAACTAAGACCAATAAAATAATTAACATGGCCTATGTTACCAACAGAACCAAAACCTAATCACCTTCTTCGACATAAGATGGAAGAATGAAAGAATTACATTTATAAAAATCAACATATACATATATATAATGCCTAGAAAAGCAACGGAAAACAAGGAAGAAGCATACCCCCAAGCTTGTTCTTTAATGTGGGGTCTATGTCATGTGACAATAAGGTGTGCTTTCATATGCTAGAAAAATATCACAAATCTTAAGAGGCTCATGTGGCATTTATATAAACCTTCAGTGTATCATTATTAAGGTTCAAAATGAGAGTTGGAGTCTAAGACCATCCTGAAGGTATCAATATAGAACACCCTTCAATTTATCCAATACCATTGATCCCGTCCAAGGAAATATTTCGAATGACCAAGTATCGCTCGAGGCATGGCTTTAACCAGATTCTGTCCTGATATCACAAAAATGGTGTGACCATCATCTGAAGCCCGCATATCCACATTGAAAATGGATCCATCCCCGATGGGCCCTTTTGGAACTGGTATCACACATATGTATTCGAAAGCGCTGAATTTAATTAGTTTTTTCACAACAGCAGATATGACATAATTAGCATATGAAATTGTTGCTTGAAATCTAAACAGATACACCCATGCATCACAAGTTATACATTAAATTTTGTAGCATAACAATCTTAAAAAGTAAAGATAATGAATCAACATAATAAGATAAATAGACTTTTTAATAAATAAATAATTTAGCACAATAAACTACCAAATATCCAAAAATTCAAAGTTCATAATTAATATAAATTAATTATTTATCTTAAACACAACAAAATAAGTTGCACTATTCATGTAGTTTATTAAATTAAATTCGGGGGCATGCACATTTAAATAAATAAATAATTTAGCAAAAAAAACTACCAAAGATCTAACAATTCAAGGGTCATAATTATTATAAAATAATTATTTAAATTAAAAACAAAAAAATAGGTTGCAAAACACATGTTGTTAACTGAATTAAATACCCAGGCTAAATGAATTTATACAGACCACATCAGCACACCCAAAGGGGTGTCCAACTATGTTGAAAAATTTTTAACAACTTAATTTATAATAAATAAGGCTGAAAAAATATATCCGAATAAATAAATTGAAATGATTCGGAGAATTTACACAATGTTAGTAGGAACTGACGAACGAAACAACCATGCATTTTATAAATCGCAAAAAAAACTGAGGTAAAGAGACTATATTCCCTAATATATAGTCACAGATGATCCTATGATCTGGGGTAGGATTTTATTTGACCAAAAACGGAAGAAAACATATGATTTTAGAAAACCCCCAAAATAGGGTAAATTCCTTCCGCGACGAACTGCGCAAAGGATGGAGCATGAGATCGCGTGATTCTTGGTATGAGGGATCAAAATTATCGAGAGGTATATAGTGCACCTAACAGCTATGAAAATAGTCAAAGAATAGAGGTGTGACAATCTTATGAAGAGAGAATGAGGTGGTCTGCACCACCTAGGGAGGAGGGGTGCGCCACACACAAGAGAGGAGGAGGAGAGGAGTAGAGGAAAGAATGAAGTAAAAACGAAAGGAATGAAAAGAAAAAGGAAAAATAAATAAAAAGGAAACAATGAAAATAATAATACTATAATGTTGTATGTAATTAAATAAATAAATAAAACGCGTTTAACCCATTTTAATTATTTTTAATTTCTCTCAAACTGTATCAATTTTATTATTTATTTTTATCCCTCTTTAAATTTAATTAATTTCATTTAAACTATTTTATTCTCTTTCAACTCTTTTAAATTATATTTTTCCTGAACATACCACTAAGGCGCGATTTAAAAATTTTACATAAAACATGAGGAATTATTTAATTAATTTAACAGCTTCTTAGGACACACAACAGGGTGCGCAAGTGTGCACCTTGGGTCGTATTAAGAATTTAGACAACTAAACTTAAATGTTATGAACATTGATTTATGTTGATACATTAAATTAATAAAAATTATTATTATTTAAAATAACTCATTAATGACACCATTAATAATTGAAAACAATAACCATTTAAAAACTGATAGCACCTATTAAATTAATATTGATTGCAAACTTGTATTTAATTAGACCAATTAATATTATCACATTTATTACAATACACAGTTATTATTTAGACCACGACACAATTTGTTAATTGTGAAAGAACATTTTTATTTTTTATCATCAAGAAAAATAATAATATTAATAATAAAATTATTATTATTATTTCTAACTGTCCAATAAAATATTTATAACCCAAATAAATTATCATTGGGTACAATCTGACCAAATTGTATTATGTAGGCATTAGTTATACCCTGCGAAGGGTAAACCCCACGTCCCAGAACTATCAATGGTCTCATATTTCTCATACGATGCACTGTTTGAGATTTATTTCATTTTTTTGAAAACAAAACATGAACATGTATAAATAAAATAAATTTAATATTTTTATTATTTCAATGCCGAGAGTCTATAAGTCTCAGAACCCCATCCTGAATCATTTTTTAACTCTAAAAATATTTCATATAATATTTTAAAGTTTTATTAAGACTTTTACACTTCATTTAATATGTTTCTATTTTAATTTTAATCTAATTAATTTAACAAAATTTATTTGAAAGGCACATCACAGTGTCAACTATCGAAAATAAAAATTTCTGATGCTCAGTTTTAAAATCAGCCTACCCTGTTAACAGAAAAATTTTAATTTCCATTTATATTTCTTTCAGTTAAAAACATGTAACGATAAATTTTTGATTGAGGCTCAATTTATTATTAGGGATTACACTGATATAGATATTTTGGAATTATAATTTTATCATTTTTCATATAATAATGTTATTTATAATGAAATATATATAAATATACACATATAAACATATTTGTGTATATTTAATCAAAAATATTATGCTGCACTAAATAAATCCTCACCCCAAAAATATTTAGGTAACATTGCTTCTGAAAGAAAATAATGAACTCTTTCTAATAAAGTTATTTTCATCCAATCAACTACACCGTTTAGAAAAGGTGTATTAGGAGGCATCTTTTGATGCTGAATACCTTCCAGTATATTCTACTGATCAAACAGACCACAATACTCACACTCGTTATCACTACAAATACGTTTCAATTTCATACCATATTTCCTCCCAGTAGAAACCATAAATTTCAGAAAAACACATAGTAACATATTTTTGGTATTCAAAACATAAAAAAAATATTGTTTGAGTATTCATCAATAGATTTCATAAAATAAAGGCTACAAGTAATGGTCTTAGATTTTGATGGACCACAAACAATTGAATGTAATAATTCTAGTACTTAATACTTCTTATGTAGAGGATGACCATTTAAACTCACTCTACTATGCTTTTCATCCATACAGTGATCACATGTATCCAATTTTTCACTCTTCTAAAATGGAAGAATATTTTTCTTGGTCATACAACCTAGATCTTTCTCACTAATTTTGTTGGGCCTCTTATGACATAACTTGGATGAAACACTCCACACAATAACACTAGTAGTATCACAAGAAATAAAATCTCCAGTCTTGTACAAACCATGTGCATTATTCCATCGATCTACAATCAAAGAGAACTTATAAATATTCCACTAGTCATAACCAAAAGTTCTGATAAACCCTTCATCATCATGAATGCTGGTAAATATAAAATTCAGTAAAACCTCAGACACATGTCTAACATTCTTCGAAATCATCTTACTTCCATTACTGGTCTCTAAAAAAATCTCAATACCTGCAACATCAGTATGGCCATCATTACCCATATTTAATGTCCCAAAATTACCTGGGTAGTAATATGTAAAGAGATCTTTTCTCGATGTCATGTGAATATAGGCCCCCCTATCAACAACCCAACTAGATTCATCATAAGAAATATTAATGGATTCATAAACAATAACAAGATCACACTTATAGCAGTGGTGAAATGATTATCTCCATCGCCATTTACTCCTAATGATTTTCCTTCATTATATTTTCCCTTTTCAAATGATAACAATACTATTTAACATGACATTTCTTATCACAATGATGACATTCAAATAATCTATGCTTAAACTTGGAATTGTCTGTTCCTTTTCTCTTATCTCGACTGCTTTATCGATGATTCTTTTAATGGATTTTTCCTCTGGTCTCTGTGATTGAAATATCTAAATAAGATTTATCCAGAGTATGTCTCCTAACCTCTTCATTTAAAACAACAAAGTTAACAAAACTGAATGTCACAACACCACTAGGAGTAGAACTACTTAGAGTGTCACATAAATTCACCCAAGAATCAGGTAAAGTGATTAGAAACAAAAGAGATAAATCTTCATCTCCAATGTTAATACTCATACTAGAAAATTGATCAAAATATCCCTAATATTCTCTCAAATATTCAAAAATAGATGTATCTTCTTTGTACCACAAATTCATCATTTGTTTGAGAAGAATCAATTTATTGTTTCTTGTCTTAGAAGCATAGGTAGCCTCAAGATTCTACTACAAAGATATTGAATGGGAAATGTTGAAAATATGATTCATCATGTTGTCGTAAACCCACTGGCCAATGAAAACACAAACCATCTCGTGCTCAAACACCCATTATGCATATAACATTATTTTTTGTATTCTATGTTCTAAACAATGTAAGATGAATTAACTTGATAAAAAGAAGATCCTTCATTTTCAATCACCACATATGGTAGTTTGTAAAATTCAACAAAATCATCTATATTTCATTGAATTCCATAATATATTTTAAATAAAAACCAAACCCATTTATACCAGATGCTACGAAAGACAACAAGTGATGAATGTGCAAACAATATAAAAGAGATCCTGCAGTGGAAATAAATTTTCATTCCCCTAAAACAAGCCTGCAAAACTAAGGTGGATTCTTAGTGAAAAAATAATATGTGCACAAAAAATAAATGTTGACACCAAAAAATTTTAACATGGAAGGCCCCAATGAATAATAAAACTGTGGATCCTTGTCAAGAAAGCAGATCACCCATAATCAAAATGTATATCATAGAAACACCCAAAAAGAAATGGGTCTCAAAAGTATAACTCTCTGATGTCATAGAAGAAAGTATCAGAGAACAAGAGAGGTAGAATGAATATCTGAAAAATGACATCACCTAATAAAGAAGTGAAAAAAATAAATCTGATTGTATGAATATGAAAATCATCTACAAAATAACCATATGCTAAATAATCACCAAGATTAGATAAAAACTGATTATTGGTCAAAACCGATAAAAAAATTGAATTTTCTCTCCATATGGACAAGTCTCTCAAAACCATTCTATTGCCTCCTTTTAATGGAAAAATCTGCATAGAAAAACGTAATCCAAAACATGCACTACTACAGATCAGCCCTATAACAATGGTCAAAAAGGGATTTAATGGTGCTAAAAATCATTGTTTTCCTCACTGTTGTTAAAAGGGGGTCCCTTCTATCAGTGATAAAAAATTGTTGATAAATTACCCTTTTATCAGTGCTAAAAAGGTGCTGATAAAAGTGGTCTTTTATCAGTGATTTTTAACACTAATAAAAGTCCAAAAAAATATTTTTAAAATTAAATCTACAAATCACAGGGTTGACCACCCACCCTCTTAATCAGTGCTCAATCCCCCCTTTGAACAATGCTCGTCTAGCGTCCCCCGCCCTTTAATAGTGCTAGGTAGCCCCTCCACCCTTTAACAGCTCTATGCACCAACTTCACCCGCCACCACGTGCGCCTACCTTTGTAGGGTTTCAAACCACAGGGACCTCCCCCTCATACTTCAGTTCCTTTTCCACTCCACTATATTTTATTGTTAGAAATTTTATGATATATCTATATATTTATATATATTTCATTACATTTTTTATCCATATATTTATATATTTATTTATAAATATATATATTTAAATACATATAAAAAATATGTTTTTTATGCGGAGTGTATGTTTATACATGCATACATACATATATTTATATATGTGTGTGCATCAATAAATATAATTATACATATTAATATTTATTTACATATATTATATATTACAATTTATATACATATATTATTATATATACATAAATGTATAAATGTTCGTCATTAAACATGCATGAATATATTTTTATATATAAACATTATATATTCATTAATTGTATATATATATATAAATATTCATACACTTTGAATTTAAATAAAATGGATATTATTTTTGAATTAGATATGTTTTAAATTTTTATAACGATATTTTATATGTATATATGTTTACATATATATTTATAATATTAAATTTTCATCTGCTAATATATAAAAAATATGTATCTATTTTTATATATTTGATTATAAATAACAGTACAATATAGAAAAGAATAAAATTTCAAAACCATAATATCAATATCAATGTACAAAAGTAGTATAAATTCGGTCCCAACATAAAACTGATAAAATTACCCCCTTAAATGTAAATGTATATTTAGACATATTTAAAATATATTTAAAAATATGTATATTATATTTATATCAATATAAATATATTTATTTATTAATATAATATTTTTAATGTTTTTTTTGAAATATACCATTTATTAGCATTGGTAAAAAAGGGATGGTAGATGGGTTATCTGCTAGAAAAAATTCTTATAAAGGGTTTACATTTATCAACACTAAAAAAGTGCTGCTAAAGGGGTTATTTAAACGTACTTTTTTAGCGGTGTTAAAATTACCTTTTATCATCACATTTTTATCACTATTAAAGGGTGGTGGTGCATAAAGTCATTTTTGTGGTTGTAATGTCTCTGCAATTTACCTTTTTAAAATTGCACCGTTTACCCATGTTGTCTTCCAATTGAGGAGGTGCCCAACACTTCATTCTTCAATGATAAATCCCTAGCCACTAGATCACAAATTCCTCACCACTAGATTATCAAGTCATCAGTGGTACCTGAAAGTATCAGATCCACATTGCCACCAGGCTCTCACATTAAGTAACCCATCAGCCTGCATCATGTCTATGATGGAACTTGAGGGGATTTTATCACCTAAATCATCAAATAAACCACCAAAATTGGTTTGAGGTCGTTCCTAGCACATGGTGTGAACATGTGGAAGTTCCAATGATATCATCTTCTCCCCTCAAAAAGATTGGCGCCCGAAAATGGTCCTGAGATTGAATTGAGATATTCTCTCCATAGATAGAGAAATATCCATCAACAATTCAGAATTATTTATTTAAGGGGGTTAGTGGGTACATACATGGGTTATGTGTGGCAGTAGAGTTGTGGACTAGGTTGCTACCAAATATATATATATATAGCATGATATATTTCCATTTAAAATGTAATCATCATCCAACACTATAAATCGATTCATGCATTGGCAGAATGTGTCTAAAATATATCATAAATATTCTCTTATTATAGGTATAATTTTTTTTAAATGGATAAAATTATTATATAATTACGTAAATAATTATGAAAATATTTTTAAATTAATTAGAAATATAAATATATATTTTTTTATAGAAATACATGTTTAATTTTATTTTAATTTATTATGATTTTGATAAAAAATTGTATATTCAAATTACATTGTATTAATAATTTATTATTAGAAAAAAATTATTATATTTTTACCAATATACTCAAATGCATAAATATAAATTGATATTTATAAATATAATTTTATTTTAAAATAATTAATATAATAAATAAAATTATATATATAGAAAATGTAACTAATTTTATATAATATATTGTTTATTTAATAATAAGATATAAATATTATAGTATTTGAAATATTATTATATTTGAAATAATAATAAGTGAAAATATATTTACATTTATATTTACATAATTATAAATAAAATATATTTTAATATAAAAAAACTATAACAATTGTATTTATAGGAAATATAATTATGTTTATATAATTAAAATTTTATTAAATAATATGAAAGTGGTGCTTTGGTTAAAAACCAAAGAACAATTTATTAGAGTCTAAAAGATGGGATTTCATTACAATCATTCTCATGAAGGGGGAGCAAGTCATTAGTGAGATCCTCTAACCAATTTAATTCCTGACTCACTCCATTTTTGTAATGTCCATCAGAAACTGTGTTCGCTTCACGATAGGTATGCGTTGTAATATGGTTAATGTCTTGGATTGGTCGAAGACATTCCATACAACGTGTAGTAATCAGTCAGACAAGATGTGCCACACCATTCCAAATTTCTTGGACGATGGTGGTCGAGTCACTTTCAATCCATATTTTCTTCCAACCTTGTTGCTTGAAAATGGAGATAGCATGAATGACACTCATCATTAAAACATCCTAGGAGGAGGCAGTACCACATCCTCCAAGGAGGCATCTATGGATCTAACCAGGATGATTCTTGAAGATGGGGCTATATTTCGTGGGTCCCAGTTTTCCTTTAGAATATCTATCAACATTAATCTTAATCCAAATCGAAGGATGTGGTTTCCAAAAAAAATCAAACGTGTGCCATTGTTAGTGAAAAATTCCATCAACCTGATGTTTTCGCAGGGCCATAAAGTCCTTCACAAGGGTGTTTCAATATCCCTTATGAATCAATGAAGCTCCACAAATAGCGATCATGATCCGCATCTGACGTGTATTAACGTGGAGTGATCAATTATTTTGTATGATTTCATTTCTATCATACTAATCACATTAAGAAGCTCTCCAACAGTATAAAAAAGGTTTTTAATTTTTGAGAGCGATCCACATACACAAAACGCTTTAAGTGAGCATTTATAGAGTAACAAAAATCCATCTTCCATTAAATTTTTCAAAAATATAGCTCCAAAGATTCATGTTCATCGAACATGAAAGAAATCAATGATTAGCATCCTCTCTATATTGATTAAATAAGCAAAATTTGGAAGAAATGTGGATTCCAAAATAATGGAGACAAATATCTGCTAGAACCTTGTTGTTGGAAATTCACCAAATAAGAGTAAGGTGTGAAGGTTTTATCCCAGGATTTTCAAAAATTTTGATCCAACTAAATATTGTTTGAATATTAGGAAATTATTGTTTGAAAAAAAATTTGGAATCAAGAAAAACATTGGTATAAGGTTCCCATATAAGAAAATCATATGTGCTTGTAAAATTATAGTAGTTAATAGTATGCACAACATTATTAGGGAGGATATCAAGATGGGAATTCATGACATCTCTAAAAGAAATATTAATATTTTTATGGGCTTGGTTAGGTATCAACATAATAATAGGACAACCAATCAAGTTATCTAGTCAGTAGTTCATAGAGGAGTTCCTGGAGACCAACCATTTAGAATTATTCATAAGTTGAACATACATTTTTTTATGGAAGACCAGATAGAGGATTTCAGGAAGTTCATGTTGCATTTCATCTATTTTTCAAGAAATCTATTTTTTGATAAAATAAATATAAGGAGAATCATTATTTATCAGGTTCCAGGTAAGTATGGCTTCAAGAGAATCATTAAAGAAAGTTGTGTTTTTAATGCCGAGACCACACTTATCCAAGGGTTTGCAACAAGTAGGCCAGGGAAGAGTTACTAATTTCCTATCCAAGGTGATTCCATTCTAAAAAAAATTATGTAGACATTAATTTTTTTTAAATGGACATCATACCATTTATAATCCCTCACAGAGTAACCCATTTTTGAATAATAACTGATTTCACAAGGCAAATTATTCAGGCAATAGAAAGAGTTTGACCATTCCATGAGGAGAGTTGGTTAAGTATTTGATCAACAATTTTAGTGAAATATCTTAATTTAGGATTTCCCCAAAAAATGGGAACCTCAGGTTAAGTGAAAGGGAATGTGCCTTCCTTAATGGCTAAGTCATTGATAATATTGTTTTTCATTTTTTCGGAATGTTTATTCCAAAGAAGAAAGATGATTTATTCAAGCAGATTACTTGACCCAAAACCTCCTCGTAGTTAGTTAGTACACTCACCCAAGAACTCTTAATTTTAGAGTTATAATGGGATCGTGTGCGTTAATGCAGGTGTGATCACACCCTTTATTGAATAATAAATTATTAATAAAATATTATTGAACATATTATTACGTTTGAAATTATAATACTATATATATTTATATGTATATTTATAAAAACAGAACTAATTATATATCATTATCGTAATTATTAATATATTTTTCCTTGGTCCAGGGTGTGAAATTGTGTTTCCATTTACAAAAATGTTTGAAAATATTTTTCATCTGATTTTTTATAAATATTTCATTTATAGATGCACCACAATCCAATCTCTAACCCTACCCAAGTCAACACACTTAAATATATATTTTAAAATGAAAACCATATAATAAATTTATACACCTTTATGTAATTATTATTTAGTCAAAATAGATTCCCAATTCTTAATATTCTTCAAATTTATTAATTTAATACTCGGATCCATGTTGACCATAACATCTTTAAAATTGGGGAATCCTCAAAAAATTGTGGGGGATTTATTGTACAAGGAAATCACTATCTTTTTCATAAATTTTATACTCATTTTTAATTAATTAATTTTAATATTTTGTAGAAGTTTTACTATTTTTTAAAATTTTAGTTAATTATATATTATTATTAGGTATTATCATTAGTAGTAAAGTAGAATGTAAAAATGAAACATAGAGAACACAATGAATATTTTACATTGAAATTAAAAGTAATTTGAAACAGAATAAAGTACAAAGTGTTTTTTGGTCAATAAGTTAGAAAGTAAAAAAATAATAATTTAGAGAACTCAATGCATTGAACGGTATGTCTTATACGAATACATACACACTATATTGAAAATTTGTTTCTAATAATATGTATAATATATATTGTACTTTATATCATACTAATATATATTCTACTCATATGGATTATAATCACAATGGATTCATCTCATATGCACCATATGTATGGAAATCATAAACATGGAATGTGTTGAGATAGATGATGAATTCGTATGCATTGAAAAAAATATAAACTAATGTTGATTACAATGAACATTATAACAATATAAATTAATAGAATATTATATGAAACATAAAAAACATGAAATGTTTTATCAATATTATTTTGTTGTGTAAAAATTTCATTATAATGAAATGTAAAAGAATATAAATTATAGTATGTTCCATTAATTTCAAAGGCCACTTATCATGTTTTCTATCATGTACCAACAAATACATTTTTGTTCATGTTAATCCACTAGGTATTTTTATCAGTAAATTTCATAGTTTGCTACATTACTAGGAATAAATAAGTCTAGCTTTTTTTCCAAGTATATAGACCTTCACAACTAGTTTTATCCTGTAAAAAATGAACTTCCTTTAAACAAAAAGGAACTCCTAATATTTTAATATTAAAATAAAAATTTGGAAAATCAATATATTGTTCCAAATATGAATTTTTATATAAAATGTTTTAAAATGAATACTGGTGTAGTTTCATTTATAAATAAGATATGGTCTTACATAAATTCATAAAATATGCTACCTAAATCAAACTATTTCTATGTTCAGATGAAATTTTTGTTATAAATTTCATCACATGCTTAGAGAATAGAAGAATCGTAATTGTTTCATAGGAATTCATGACCACCAATTTCTCCTTGAATATGTAAGCAAAAAATAAGAAAAAATATCAAAAAACTGAGTAACTCATACAACCTATTTAAATAAAAATTCATAAATGTACAGAATGATAAAAAAATAGAACCTACCTAAATAAATAATATCCTTGAATCCTAATATTCCAATTTTTTTATCCCTAGTCGGTAGTATACAACATAAGAATTATGAAAAAAACCCTAAAGCTTGTTCAGTCCCCCACATTACCTATACAATTATAGGTAATCAAATAGTTCTATTTAAATAGCCCATGTATTTGAATATAAAATTAATTTAACTAATTAATTATGATTTAATTATTATTGTAATGTAATTTATTCATGAAAATCATCCCACGTCATGAAACTAAGAGTAACATTGAAGTATTGTTTCAATATTATTAACATATGAGAAGGTGAAATGTTCTTATTGGGGTTGAAATCGCCTACAACCAGTAAAAAAATGTATCACATGTTTTCCGCCATACAAATCCATTCAATAAGAATAAATACTATAATCCATGTAATTGGGGTATGAAAATTAGCATAATTCAAGAAAATGTAAAACAAAAATCTAACTATGAAACAAAGGAAATTCATGATATAATATGAATGACATTTCATGTAGGAACATATGTTGACTCAAATGAATGTGGCAAGCATAACTTTATTATTAGGAATTTATATATATGATATATTTTCTCTAATATAGTATAACTCTAATTTTTATAGTCATTCATAATGATCATATAATCACAATATATGTTATATAAAACCTTCATGGAATGTAACATACTACAAATGATAAGAAAATAACTAAAAAACATAAATATATGGAGTTTCAGGATAATTTTTGGAGAATATATGTGATGTGACACAATAGGAAGATGATTAAATGGTTTAATAGTTACCAATTGGTTTTTAATAGAGGTTATAATGTAATAAAATTAAATGTAATGGAACACAACATTAATTATTTTATGGAAAGAGTGAACCTGTGAAGGGAAAAACAAACCTCTGAAGTAAAAAAGGGAATGTGGGAAGAGGGAATATTTAAAGGAAAGAAAAAAATGTGACATAATAAAGGAATTAAAGAAAAGGGACATCAAACCTTATATCCCTATGAAGTTAGAAATCAAACCATTGAGTCTGTTGTAGACTACCCTAATTGAAAATAATAAAATCTTGTATTTTTTATCTTTCAGTAACAATTAATGGAAAAAATTTAACCATGTAAAAATCGTTAAATTAGAAACTATAATGAATCTATATCAAACCAATAATTATAAACCAAACATAAAGGTGTGTGTAGTTACCCATTTATGATTAAGAAAAATCCAAGGTACTTTTGAAAATACATGCATCTGGAAGAAGGTGTTGTAACATACTAGTATGGAATAAAAATGAAGATTATAATTTTTAGAGACAATATATTGGGATTGATAACTAATTTTAAAAGAATAAGATATTTTCAATGAGTATAATATATGTATAATGATGTACATAAAGATCTGAGGAGTATGTTGAACATAACCTGACCTGGTATTTATGAAAAGACATGCATGTCAATTTTACCTTCAGAATAATTACAGATCTATAAATCTAAGATAATAAAATTGTAACTAAAATAATTATGGGACCAAATTTTTACTAAATAAAATATAATTTTCATGAATGTATAATACTAAATGTAAATTTACATAGGGAAGTGAATCTTATTATAATTTCTTGACAGTTGTGTTGGGACCTTGATTCATAAAAAATAGAACTACATCTATGAATAATATTGTGAAAAATTTAAAAAACATATCGTTGAGTTGTACTAAAGAAAATTGGGGTGCCTTTTTGGGTTCCTATTTCACAGAACACTAAAAAGAACCGAATAAATGACAAATTAAATGCAACTTTGTAGAAAATTTCAAAGTAACACAATATTTTTTATAGGGTTTGTAATTTATTTGTTCTATAGAGTTTGAATAAGTAACTATAACCCACCAGTGATAGACTGAATGCTTCTTTAATGAAAATCATTGTAGGAGAATAGGGAGAACCCTAGGGTTTCAAAAAACCATCTATGCTGGTATCCTAAAAATATGAAGATAAGAAATTAAAAGTAAAAAATGTTTTTCAATTGATTAGTGAAGATAAATATACAAAAAGATTATGAAATTTTGAAAAAAAAATTATCCTCAATGATAATATATTATAGAAACCTAAAAAAACAAAGCAGATGAGAATGAAATATTCATTTTTATATACAGAAAAATATTAGACTACATGAATTATAAAAATTAATAATGTATATTTTGAAAAAAAATTGGTATAGAATAACAAATTACAAGAATTAGAAAATATTAATGTAGAGATTATAGGATATAATAAAAAAATAAATTGAAACAAAGATAATTAATATTATGAAATTATGAATCAAAGATTATAATAAAGAAGATTTAAAAAGGATCCTGATTATAGAAAAAAAATAATGTAGATAATATATTATATAACATAAATATTATAGGATATGATGCACCAATAGAGTGGTATTATGAGGAAATCTTCGGAGGAAGAAGAAACTATGTTTATGGTTTCATAATCAAATGTGTGGGTGTCGTAAAATAAGGAAGAGAAGTATATCAATGTTCAATCAAATTCATATTAAACAGATATCTTGGGAGGATAGGGAAAGAAACGTTGGTCTCAAAAAATGAGGGGCACTGATAACATGGAAAAAAAATAAAACTAAAAGCTTAAAATTGTGAAATTCATTGAAAAAATTGGAGGCTATGGGTGACATGTTGGAGGTTGGAAGGTGGAAGTGAAGGTAGGGAGGTAGATGTAGGAATGGGTGGGTGAGGAGGAAGACATGAGGATCCAAGGCTCTGATATTGGGAAGGAGGCATTGGGAGTGTGAGGCCAAGGAAGTGATGAGGGTAGGTGGAGAAGAGAAAAAAGTGAGGGAGGGAGAATCCGGAGACCGGGAGAAGGTATCATGTACAACATGTATGGAGGGTAATCTAGATTCATTGTAATTACTAGTACATTTGTCTATAAAAAGCACAATACTATTCACCTATGTGTTTAATAGATGGTGGGGGTTTATTATTACATCTAATGATTTTAAAACTTTTTTCATAAATATTAACATGAAGATAAAATTCAAAGGAAAAACATAAAAAAATCAATTATGGGAGTGACTGCTAATTTGAGAGAATCAGTCCAATAGAAAGTAAAATAATCTAAGGAAATTTTATATAGTGTAGTGAGGGATCATTCTGCAACAAACCTCTGAGACTTGAACAATATTACATTATTGCAAAGAACTTTAATATTGTGCATTGAAATTAGGCATATTTATTGTTATTTATTACATATTTAGTAAAGGAGAATACATGTATCTTCAAAAATAACATGTATGTTAAGTAAATGAAATTGAATTAATACTAAATACAAAATTCACTTTTGGTATATGTTAATTCATATTGAAGGAAATTGACTTCAACATAAGGAAACAACATGGGAATGAATATAAATTAAAAGATATACTACTATGTAAAAAGTAAGGTAATTTAAATTTTAGTATATTATAATGAAATATAAATTGTAATAAAAAGTGTTATTTTAATGGAAATATAAATAGGAATGTAAACATCAATTTAATAATAGAATAAGATGTAATATAGAGTGAAATATAAACTATAGTTTTGGTTCAGGATAAATCATACAAAAGGAAATTGTGGTATATACACTAAAACAACTTTTATATTAATCAAAATTGCAATAAAAATAATATATATAGGATGTATTTAATGATAATGAAAAACAACATACATATTAATTGACTTAAAATGCATGAATAAATATTATAAATAGCAATTTCAATAATTAGTCAAAATCATCTTACTTCCAGTACTGGTCTCTAAAAAGCAATCATGACAGCTACAACATCAGTATGACCATTATTACCCATGATTAAAATCCCATAATTACCTAGGTTGTATGATGTAAAGAGATAATTCCTCGACGTCATGTGGAAATAGGTACCACTATCAAAAACCTAGTAATAATCCTTATAAGAAATATTAATGGACCCATAGACAATAACAAGATCACCCCCTAAAGAGGTGGTGAAATGATCATTTCCATAACCATTTTTTTCTACTAATTTTTCTTCATTGTATTTTCTCTTCTCAATTGATAACAATACTGTTTAACATTGCCTTTCTTATCTTAATTATGAAATTCAAATTATCTCTTCTTCGACATGGAATTACTTTTTAATTTTATCTTACCTCAAACGCTTTGTCCCTAATTTTCTGCATGGTTTATCCCTGTGGTCTCTGTGACTGAAATATCTAAAGAATATTTATCTGGAGTATGTATTCTAACTTATTCATTTTAAATAACATACTTAACAAAACTAAATGTCACAGAACCATTTTGATTATAACTAGTTAGAGTATCATGTATATTCTCCCAAGAATCGGGTAAAGTGTTAAGAAAAAAAGAGTTAAAACCTCATCTTAAAAATTAATACCCATAACATAAATTTTATTAAAATTTCCTTGATATTATCTCAAATATTCAGAAATAGATGTAACTTATTTATACCTCAAATTCATCATTTTTTAGAAGAAAACATTTATTGTATTATGTCTTAGAAGCATATGATGTCTTTATCTTCTCCTACAATGATATGGCATGAGAAATAGTGAAAATATGATTCATCACATTGTATTAAACTCTCTGGGAAATGAAATCGCAAACCATATCATGCTTAAATTCCCATTCTTCATTTGACATTTTTTGTGGCTTCTTAGTACTAAACACTGGAAAATGTTTTCACTTTATAAAAAGAGTATCCTTTATTTTTAATCACCACATATGGTAGTTGATAACCTTAAAAAAATTATAAATTTGTAATTGGCATCCATAATATATATGAAATAAAAATCCAATCTTTTTGACACCAGATGCTGGGAAAGACAACAAGTGATGAACATGAAAACAATAGTAAAGAGAACATGTAGTGGAAATAAATTTTCATTCCCTTCAATCAAGACTGAAAAACTATGGTAGATGTGCCGTGAGAAAATAAAATGTGCATGAAAATTTAATGTTGGAACCATAAATTTTTAATGTGGAAAACCCCAATAAAGGAAACAACCATAGGACCTAGTCTAGAAAGTAGATCCACTAAAATCAATGAGTACATGGAAGAAACTCCAAAAAAGAATGGGGTTGCAAAATTATAACTCTCTGATGTAGTATAAGAAAGTATTAGTAGACAAGAGAAGCAATATGTATATATGAAAAAATAACATCGTCTGAGAATGATGTGAAAGAAATAATTTTGACCACATGAATATGAAGAATTTCTACTGGATAATAGAGTGCTGAAAAATCACCAAGATCAATAGTAAACTGATTTTCAATCAAAACCGATCAAAAAACTAAATTTTCTCTCTGTATGGATTTATCTCTCAAAAAAATTCAATTTCCTCCATTTAAAGGAAAAAATGTGTTGGAAAATGTAACCCAAAACATGCACTACTACATATCAACCCTTTAATAGCGCTCAAAATGGGCTTTAAAATCACTCAAAAAGTGTTCTTGTCCTTGACACTGTTAAAAGGATATTTCTTTTATCAGCCCTAAAAAAGTGTTGATAAAGTCTCCTTTTATCAGCACTAATAAAGTGCTGTTAAAATGGGTATTTAATTAGTGTTTTTTTAGTACTGAAAAAAGTCCAAAATAAATTCCTCTCTAAAAAATTCTGCAAATGAGAGGGTAGACCACCACCTTTTTATTAGCACTCTATCCCCCTATTAACAGTGCTCATCAAGCATCCCCACCCCGTTAACAGTGCTACGTGGCCCCTCAGCCTTTAACAACACTATGCACCTACATCACCCCCCCCACGCCTGCCTTTGTAGGGATTCAAACCTCAGTGACATCCCCCTCATACTCCATCACCTTTCCCACTGCACTATATTTTTTTATTCAATATTTTATGATATATCTAGATATTTATATATATTTCATTACATTTTTATCCATATATATATATTTAAATACATATATAAGAAATGTTTTGTAGGTGTGTGCGTGTGTTTATACATTCATACAAACATACATACATTTATATAAGTGTGTTCATCTATAAATATAATTATACACATATATATTTATTTAAATAAATTATATAACAATATTTATATTATCATATTAGAATATATAGATAAATATATAAATGTTCTTCAATACACACACAAAAATATATTTATATATATAAACATTAGATATACAAGAATTGTATATGTATATAAATATTCATATATTTCAATTTTTAATAAAATTGATATTATTTTTTATTTAGAAAAGGTTTATATTTTTAGAAAGATATTTTATATGTAAATTTGATTACATATATATTTATAAAATTAAATATTGATGTGTTAATATATACAAAATATCTAAATATTTTTATATATCTGATTATAAATAATAGTACAATATTAAAAATGATAAAATTTCAAAACCATAATATCAACATAAATGTAGACCCTGAGTATAAATTTAGTCACCACTTAAACCAGGTAAAAAGACCCCCTTAAATGAGGCTGAAACTCCATCGAATCTTAAACAATTTGGGTACCCCAACTAAAAACTCTATTTTGGAGGCCTTTTATGTCTTTTCTGGACACAAAAAAAAATTGATAGGGGTTTCCCCTTTTCATTAGGGCGTAGAGATCATTTTAGTCTTCGATTTTATATGTGGGGGAGTCCAAAAGAACACCCAGATCCAATGTTATTTTCGTTAGAAGTTCGAGTTATGTTTTGAACATATTTTCGATCTCATATTAATTTTTAGATTTTTTTATATTAAAATTGTTATTAAATAATTATTAATCGATAATAATTAGAAAATTATTAATTAAAAAGAATTAATTAATTTATAAGACATTTTAACTTCTTATCTTATATATTAATTATAAAGTTCTTTTTAACCTTATCTAAAATATATTTAAATATATATATATATATATTCTATTATATTATATTTCTATCAATATAAATATATTTATATTTTAAAATATTATCTTTAAAGTAATATTTTTTTGAAATATAACCATTATTAAAAATGGTAAAAAAGCATTGATAAAGGGGTTTTCTGCTAAAAAAAGTGTTGATAAAAGGGGTATATTTATCAATGCTAAAAAAATCGTTGATAAAAGTGTGCTTTTAATAAGACTTTTTTATGAGGTATTACACTAATATAGTTATTTTGGAATTATAATTTTATTATTTTTCATATTGTAGTGTTATTTATAAAAATATATATATATAAATTTACACATACATACATAGAGGTGTATATTTAATCAAAAAAATTTAAGCCACAATAAGTAAAGCCTCACCCCAAAAATGTGCAAGAAACAATGATTCTGAATGAAAACAAAAAATATTTCCAATAAAGTCATGTTTATCTTCTCAACTAAAACATTTATCTAAGGTTTTTTAGGAGGCATCGTTTATTTTTTATACCTTCCTTCCAATAATATTGATCAAATGGACAAAAATTCTCAACCTCATTGTTAGTGTGAATACATTTCAATTTCGTAAAAGGTTCCCTCACAGTATAAACCCGAAATTTCTTAAAATCACAGAGTACAAGAATTTTGGAATTAAAAACGTAATTTCAAATATTACATGAGTATTCATCAGTAAAAGTCATAAAATAAAGAATACCACTAATGGTATTAGATTTCAAAGGACTACAAGCATCAGAATGTACTATCTCATGTACATGTGACTTCCTGTGTAAAGGATGACTTTTGAAGCTCACTCTTCTAGGTTTTCTATTAATAAATTGATCACAAATATCTACTTATACACTCTTAAAATATAGAAGAATATTTTTCTTGGTCAAACAACTGATCCATTTCTCACTAATGTGGCAGAGCGTCTTATTGCATAACATGGATGAAACACTCCTCTCAAGAACACAAGTAGAATCACAAGAAATTGGAGATCTGGTCCAGTACAAACGTGAAAGATTATTCCATGTATCCATAATCAAATAAGCCTTGCAAAGGTTCCATTTTCCATAACCAAATGTACTGATAAACCCTTCATCATCAATAATGATTGTAAAAATAAGATTCAAGAGAACCTCAGGCACATGTCAAACATTATTCAAAATTAGCATACTTCTATTTCTAGTCTCTAAAAAAGAAATCCTGATACCTATAACATTACTATGACCATCATTACCCATATTTAAAATCACTATGTTACATGGGATTTAAGATGTAAAGAGCATGTTCCTAAATTTCATGTGAAAACTGGAACCACTATCAACAACCCATAAAAAATCATCATAAGCAATATTAATGGAATCATATACAATAACATGATCACACTCTGTAGCGGTGGTGAAATGATCATCACCATCAACATTTTTTGACTACTTATTTTTTATCCTTATATTTTCTCTTTTCATATGATAACAATACTTTTCAACATGAATGTTTTTATCGCTATGATGACATTCAAATTATCTCTCCATCGATATAGAATTGCTTCTACCTTTTCTCTTAACTCGACTACTCTTTCCCTAATTCTTTTTGTGAATTCTCCCCCTAGACTCTCTGACTAAAATATCTAAAGAATATTTATCCTATGTACATCTCTCGAGATCTTAATTTAAAACAAAAGACTTAACAAAACTGAATGTCACCACAAAATTTAGAGTAAAACTAGTTAAATTATCCCGTAAATTCTCCAAATAATCGAGTAAAGTGATAAGAAACAAAATATTTGAAACCTCATCTTCAAAATTAATACACATACCATACAATTGATTAGAACATCCCAGATATTCTCTCAAATATTCAGAAATATTTATAACAACTTTGTACCTTAAATTATTCATTATTTTGAGACGAATCAATTTATTTTTTCCTGTCTTAGAAGCATTGGTAGTATCTATCTTATCCTACAAAGATATTGCTTTAGAAATGTTGACAATATGATTCATCATGTTTTCTTTAACTCATTGTCCAATGAACCCACAATGTTGGGCACCACACACTCCCATGATTCTGCTGCACCTAGAACCTATAGAGTCATTGTCTAACTTTGTTGGTGCACATTATAGATCTTTTGAAAATATAAATGTTAATTAAAATCCCTAAAATATATTTCTGCACATGGAACATCATTCAATACTATATATTTGAATTTATTCCACGATACACTTCATCAATGCTAAAAATGCCGATAAAGTGTACCAATATCAACACTTTTTTAGCACTGATAAATGTATGTCTTTTATTAGTACTAAAACCTCTTCTTTGTATCTCTACTAAAAGTTATATTTCAAAAAAAATCTAGAAAATCACATATTTATATATAAATATATAAATATTTTCATGAATATAATATATTTTATAAAATTCGATTTATATAATAGTATATATGTAATAACACTTAATATATAAGATATTTAGTGAAAATGGTTTATAAAATAATTATAAAATAATATTAATTAAAAAAATTGTAATTGTTAATTAGTAATAGTCATTTAATAAAAATTAAATTATAGAAAAATTCAATAAATTAATAAGTGATCTAAATTAATTTGAAAACATGACATGAACATCAAATATCCATAACTTTTGAATAGGTGCCTTGGTATATAACATTTGAGGCTCACTCATAACAGAACTCAACTCTTCCTTCAAACTGTGCGTTTGAATATCATGAGATAGGATAACAGACTTAATCTCTTCCAATGTAATGGAATACCAACCATACATCATGGAATATCTTAATGAATTAAAATAAGCCTCACGAGAGGTTAACAGGATTAAATCTTGGTCCTCATCCTTAACTTCAATATCTATGTTTTCTAAATCTAACATAATTTAATTAAACTCATCTATATGAACATGCACAGAAGAACTTAACGACATTTTAAAATTGAATAAACGCATTTTTTTTATACAGACGCCAAAGAAACGATTTAGTCATATACAAATGATCGAGTTTAGCCCACATCGATTTAGCAGTAGTTTCATGTGCTACATCACGTAGCACCTTATCACCCAGAGTTAACAGTAGAGTGTAGTGTGCCTTTTCCAATATACCAGGATCAACATCAAAAAATGTTGTGGTGCACAGACTGTCGGCAGTGACAGTAACCACAGGTTTATTACTACTGTGCAAAGCATCAACAAGACCATTATAAACAAGTTAATCATGAATTTTAACTCTCCAAAAATTAAAATAAATTTTCTCCATAAAATTTATCAATTTCAAACTTGACAGACATTGTAAATAAAACGAGTAATCAGGTTCTGATACCACTTGTTGTGGAAATGAAACAGTTTGCAGAGATAAACACAACGTAAACACAGCTGAGTATAAAACGTGTTATCACAAGAGATGGAAAACCAGAAATGAAACTTGCAGGAAAGTAAAATGAACAACATGATTTACGTGGTTCGAACCATATGGTTCTACTCTAGGCCAAGATCACCACCACTGATTCTTTATTAATTTGAAAACGAAAATAGAGAAAATATAATCTAGGAAGCAGCAAAGACAAACCAAGCACATAGAACACAGAAGCTATCTGAGAATGAAGTCCTCTCCGCCCAAAGAGTGAATGATGAACCCTGGCTCGGAGTTAGCGGAGTACTCTTCCAAATAGGATAGACTCACGCATGCAACTCCCACTCAAGAATAAGATCAACAAAGGAACACAGAACATACAATGCAAAAATTGCAAGAAAAAAGAAATGGGCTCACAACAAAGAAGCACCAAAAGACATGAATATCTGCCAGGGTTGAGGTTATAATCACCAGGATCATCTCCACAGAACTCGCAAAAGAGTTCTCCACCGGGGATCACCACAACGACGTCAATATGGCAGCGTACATGCAGCGGGTCACAGAACCAGCAACATTTCTCTTTCTTAGAGGGCTCTCAGCATCCAAGAACCAAGGCGACAATGAATTGAAAATACAGTGGCTACTAAACATAAAAAATAAAAAGAGATGAAAATATGCACTGACAATCGCAACAGACGAGGCCCACGTGGCATGGCACAGACGGGTGGATGTATCTCGAAGCAGGTGGCGACTCAACAAGCCCCAAACAACCAACACACATGGAAAAAAATGATCAAGCGGCCGACGCGGATAGGATCACCGAAGAAACACAAATGGCAGAACCAGAGCCATTAGATCTGCACTCATCAACGGCCAAAAAAGAGGCATAACAACAGGATCGCCACGGTGGAAGGGAGGACGAACAACAATCAGGCTACAACAGAGAACCAGCCCCGTGAACATACAAGCCACGGCCCAGAGGCGCAACAAAAAAGAAGCCCAATATGGACAATAATAATAAAACGAAAAGAAAAAATAATTTTACATGGAAAATCCAAAAAAACCCGAAACATTTTAATATTTGAAAACCCATTTTCACAAATCTCCACCTTTTCAAAATTAAAACAAAAAACAGATGGTGTTCCTGCAAACATCTAACTACCGATACAACCTATCACTAGTGCGCGTAGATCCTCTATAATAGAAAAACCTAAGTCTACAAATGTTCAACCAGAATGAACATCACTTAGCATGTGCCGGTAGTAGCACAGGTTCTACTCACACTACATTTCTACTGCTAAACATATTAAACATGCTCATAAATTTAAACAAAGCCAAATAATTCAACAAACTTACCCAGCATTTACCATTGATTCAACCCAGAACAGTTGGTCTGACATGCACCAACAACATGAAATTCAAACAACCTTTCTGGGGGGTAAATTAAAGTGGAAAAAACATGAAAGCTTAAAAAATACAATGAATCATTAATCGAAATAGTAGAAAACTCAACACAGTAATCACAGAATAGAAAACCGACTCGAGAACATCCTCTCCACCTAAGCCCGAACAACTTAGGCCATCCCACACAAACCTTTTTTCTTAACCGTGATTCCACAACAAATACAAGTGGAGCCAGTCCTAGGAACTCAAGAAAAAAACTACAAATAACCTTTGTCTAGTTCTAACGAAGGGGCAGTTAAAGGATTTGAAGGACTTATGCAGACTCTTAATTAGGACATACCACATTTTTCTGGGACATACTATCTTTTACTTTCAGATTAGGACAATAATGATTACTTTGGACAATATTACCACACTCAAAACAACGAAATCATTTAAACCGACTCTTTTCCTTCCTACCCTTATTTTGCATAGGTTCCT
This sequence comes from Viscum album, assembly GCA_963277665.1. NCBI lineage: Eukaryota > Viridiplantae > Streptophyta > Magnoliopsida > Santalales > Viscaceae > Viscum > Viscum album. The sequence continues at coordinate 785,924,693 of OY728161.1, forward strand.
TGGTATATAACATTTGAGGATCACTCTTAACAGAACTCAATTCTTCCGTGAAACTGTTCGTTTGAAGATCACGAGATAGGACAACAGACTTAACCTCTTCCAACATAATGGAATCAAGACCATACATCATGGAATCTCTTAATGAATTAAAATAAACTTCAATAGAGGTTAACATGATAAAATCTTGGCCCTCATCCTTAACATTAATATCTATGTTTTCTAAATCTAACAGAATTTTATTAAACTCTTCTATATGAACATGCACAGAAGAACCAGAACACATTTTAAAATTCTATAAACACATATTTTTTATATAGTGGCCAAAACAATGATTTAGTCATATATAAATGCTCGAGTTTATCCCACATCGATTTAGTAGTAGTTTCATGTGCTACTTCACATAGCACCTTATAACCCAAAGTTAACAGTAGAGCACAGTGTGCCTTTTCCAATATACGAGGATCAACATCGACAAAAGTAGTGGTGGACTGACCATCGGCAGTGACAGTCACAATAGGTTTCTTACTACCGTGCAATGCATCAGCAAGACCATTATGAACAAGTAAAGCATGAACTATAACTCTCCACAATTTAAAATAATTTTCTCTATCAAATTTATCAATTTCAAACTTGACAAACATTGTAAATAAAATGAGTAATCAGGCTCTGATACCACTTGTTGTGGAAATGATACATTTTGTAGAGATAAACACAATGTAAACACTACCGAGTATAAAAGGTGTCATCAACAATGTCGAAAAAACAGAAAATGAAACTTACAGGAAAGTAAAATGAACAACTTGATTTACGAGGTTCGGACCTTAAGGTCCTACTCCATGGAAGGAACACCACCATTTATTCTTTATTATTATGAAAACGAAAACAGAGAAAATACAAATAGAGATGCATCAAAGACAGACCATGCACGCGGACCACAGAAGCTATCCGAGAACGAAGACCTCTCCGCCCCAAGAGCTAGTAATGAACCCTGGCTCGGAGTTAGCAGATTACTCTTATGAACTGGACGGACCCACGCACGCAACCCCGACTCAAGAACAAGATCAATAACGAAAAACAGAACATACAACGCAAATATTACAAGAAAAAAGAAATGGGCTCACAAAAAAGAAGCACTGAAATCCATGAATCTTTGCTAGGGATGAGGTTTTAATCTATAGGATCGTCTCCCAAAAACTCAAAAAAGAGTTCTCCACCGGGGATCAATAGAACAAAATCGAGATGGAGGCGTATAGGAGGTGGTTCATAGAACCAGCAGCAATTCTCCTTCTCAGAGGGCTCTCAGCATCGAAGAACCAAGGTGATGACGAATTTATAACAAAATAGCTAATAAACATAAAAGAGCAGCAGAGACGAAGAGAAACATTGACAAGTGCAACAGACGACGACCACACGGTGAGAAACAAACGGGCGAAAGTATCTTGAAGCAGGCGGAGGCTCAAAAAATCCTGAACAGCCAACACACGTGGACGACAATGATCAATCGGCTGATGCAGATAGGATCACTAAAGAAACACAAACGTCATAAACAGAGCCATTATATCCTCATTCATCAACGGCCAGAAAAGAGGCATTACAACAAGATCGCCATGGTTGAATGGAGGCTGGATAACAAGCGGGCCACACCATATAACCATCCCAGCGAATAAACATTCCACATCCTAGAGGCCCAACAAACAAGCCGCCCAATATGCACAATAATAATAAAACAAAATAAAAAAATAATTTTTCAAGGAAAATCCGAAGAAACAGCAACGTTTTAATATTTTAAAATCCATTTTCACTAATCTCCACATTATCAAAATTATAACAAAAAACAGATAGTGTTATTGCAAACATCTAACTACAGATACACCCTATCACTAGTGTGGGCAGATTCTCAACAACATTATAACCTAAGTCTACAAATGTTCACACCAAATGAACATCACCTTGCATGTGCCGGTAGTAGCACATGTTCACCCACACTACAGTTCTACTGCTAAACAGATTAAACATGCTCAAAAATTTAAACTAGAGAAAAGAATTCAACAAACTTACCCAGCATTTACCATTGATTAACCCCGGAACAGTTGGTATGACATGCACTAACAACCTGAAATTCAAACAGCCTTTCCTGGGGGTAAATTACAATGGAAAAAAACATGAAAAATTAAAAAATACAATGAACAATTATTCAAAACTATAGAAAACTAAACACAGTAATCACAGAACATAAAACCAACAGGAGAACATCCTCTCCACCTATGCCCGAACAGTATAGACCATCCCTCACAAACCCTTCTTCTTAACTGTGATTCCTCCAAAAAGACAAGTGGAGCCAGTCCTAGGAAAGCAAGTGAAAAACTACAAAGAACCTATATGTAGTTCTAATGAAGGGACTGCTAAAGGAACTAAAGGACTTATGCAGACTCATAATCGGGACATACCACATTTTTCTGGGCCATACTATCTTATCCATTCAGATTATGACAGTAACGTTTAATGTGGCCGATATTACTACACTCAAAACCTTGAAATCCTTTAAACCGACTCTTTCCATTCCTACCCTTATTTATCATAGGTGCCTTGGTATATAACAATTGAGGCTCACTCTTAATAGAACTCAGCTCTTCCTTCAAACTGTGCATTTGAAGATCACGAGACAGGACAACAGACTTAACCTCTTCTAACGTAATGGAATCCCGACCATACATCATGGAATCTCTTAATGAATTAAAATTATCGTCTAGAGAGGTTAACAGGATTAAAACTTGGTCCTCATCCTTGTAATCAATATCCATGTTTTATATATATAACAAAATTTTATTAAACTCGTCTATATGAAAATGCAAAGAAGAACCAGGTGACATTTTAAAATTGTATAAACACATTTTCTTTACACAGAAGCCCAAGAAAATATTTCGTCATATACAAATGCTCGAGTTTACCCCACATCGATTTAGTAGTAGTTTCATGTGCAACTTCACGTAGCACCTTATCACCCAATGTTAACAGTAGAGTGCAATGTACATTTTCCAATATACTAGGATCAACATCGACAAAAGTAGTGGTGGACTGACCGTCGGTAGTGACAGTCACAACAGGTTTCTCAATACCGTGCAAAGCATCAGCAAGACCATTATGAACAAGTAAAGCACACATTTTAACTCTCCACAAATTAAAATCATTTTCTCCATTAAATTTATCAATTTCAAACTTGACAGACATTGTAAATAAAATGAGTAATCAGGCTCTAATACCACTTGTTGTGAAAATGATATGGTATGCAGAGATAAACACAACGTAAACACAGCCAAGTATAAAACGTGTTATCAACAAAGTCGGAAAACCAGAAAATGAAACTTACAGGAAAGTAAAATGAACAACAGGATTTATGTGGTTCGGACCTTATGGTCCTACTCCATGTCTAGAACACCACCACTAATTATTTATTATTATGAAAACGAAAACAGAGAAAATACAATCAGATAAGAAGCAAAGACAAAACAAGCACGTGGGCCAAAGAAGCTATTTGAGAACGAAGACCTATCCTCCCCAAGAATGAATGATGAACACTGGCTCGGAGTTAGCGGAGTACTCTTCCAAGCAGGATAGACTCACGCACGCAACCCCTACTCAAGAATATGACCAAAACAGAAAACAGAACATACAATACAAAGATTGCAAGAAAAAAGAAATGGGCTCATAAAAAAGAAGCACCAAAAGCCATGAATCTCCACTAGGATTGAGGTTATAATCTCCAGGGTCATCTCCACAGAACTCAAAAAATAGTTCTCCACCGGGGATCACTGGAACGACGTTGAGATGTAGGCGTACAGGTGGCGTGTCACAGAACCAGCAACAGTTCTCTTTCTCATAGGGCTCTCAGCATCGAAGAACCATGGTGACGATGAATTGAAAACACAACGACAACTAAACATAAAGGAGAAAATGAGACGAAGAGACGCACTGACAATCGCAACAGATGAGGGCCACGCGATAGGAAATGGATGGCCGGAAGTATCTTGAAGTAGGAGGCAACTCAAAAAATCCCGAATTGCCAACACAGGTGGACAACAATGATCAAGTTGCCGACATGGATAGGATCGCCGAAGAAACACAAACGATAGAACCAGAGTCGTTAGATCTGCATTCATCAATGGCCAGAAAAGAGGCATAACAACAGGATCGCCAAGGTGGAAGGGAGGCCGAACAACAAGCGGGACACAACAGAGAACCATCCCCGCGAACATACATGACACGTCCCAGAGGCCCAACAAACAAGAATCCAAATATGGACAATAATAATAAAACAAAAAGAAAAAATAATTTTTCATAGAAAAGCCAAATAAAAAAAACATTTTAATATTTGAAACCCCATTTTAACAAATCTCCACCTTTTCAAAATTAAATCCAAAAATAGGTGGCGTTATTTCAAACATCTTACTACCGATACAACCTATCACTAGTGCAGGTAGATTCTCTAAAACAGAAAAAATTATGTCTACAAATGTTCACCCAGAATGAACATCACTTAGCATGTGCCTATAGTAGCACATGTTCTACCCACACTATATTTCTACTGCAAAACATATTAAACATGCTCATAAATTTAAACTAACAAAAAGAATTCAACAAACTTACAAAACATTTACCATTGATTCAACTCGGAACAGTTGGTCTGACATGAACCAACAACATGAAATTCAAACAACCTTTGCCGGGGGAAATTAAAATGGAAAAAAAATGAAATCTTAAAAAATACAATGAATCATTAATCAAAACAGTAGAAAAATAAACACAGTAATCCCTGAATAGAAAACCGACCAGGGAACATCCTCTCCACCTAAGCCCAAACAACTTAGGCCATCCCACACAAGCCTTTTTTCTTAACCGTGATTCCTCCACAAAGACAAGTGGAGCCAGTCCTAGGAATACAAGAAAAAAACTACAAAGAACCTTTCTCTAGTTCTAATGAAGGGGCAGATAAAGGATCTGAAAGACTTATGAAGACTCTTAATCAGGACATACCACATTTCTCTAGGCCATACTATCTTTTCCTATCATATTCGGACAGTAACATTTATTGTGGCCTGTATTACCACACTCAAAACACCAAAATCCTTTGAACTAACTCTTTTCCTTCCAACCCTTATTTGTCATAGGTGCCTTGGTATATAAAATTTGAGGGTCACTCTTAATAGAACTCGAATCATCCTTGAAACTTTGTGTTTGAATATCACGATACATGACAACAGACTTAACCTCATCCAACATAATGGAATCCAGACCATACATCATGGAATCACTTAATGAATTAAAATAATCATCAATAGAGGTTAACATGATTAAATCTTGGTCCTCATCATTAACTTTAAAATCTATGTTTGCTAAATCTAACAGAATTTTATTAAACTCCTCTATATGAACATGCACAGAAGAACCAAGAGACATTTTAAAATTGTATAAACACATTTTTTATACATACGCCAAAGAAAATATTTATTCATATAGAAATGATCGAGTTTAGCCCACGTCGATTTAGCAGCAGATTCATGTGCTACTTCACATAGTACCTTGTCACCCAAAGTTAACAGTAGAGCACATTATGCCTTTTCCAATATACCAGGATCAACATTGACAAAAGTAGTTGTGTACTGAGATTCAGCAGTGACATTCACAACAGGTTTCTTACTACCATGAAAAGAATCAGCAAGACCATTATGAATAAGTAAAGCATGAATTTTAACTCTCCACAAATTAAACTCTTTTTCTCCATCAAATTTATCAATTTCAAACCTAACAGACATTGTAAATAAAACGAGTAATCTGGCTATGATACCACTTGTTGCAGAAATGATACAGTTTGTAGAGATAAACACAATGTAAACACTGTCGAGTATTAAACATGTTATCAACAAAGTCGGAAAACCAGAAAATGAAACTTACAGGAAAGTAAAATGAATAATAAGATTTACGTGGTTCGGACCATATGGTCCTACTCCACGGAATGAGCACCACCACCGATTCATTATTATTATGAAAATGAAAATAGAGAAAATACAAACAGGGAAGCAGCAAAGACAGACCATGCACGCGGACCATATAAGTTATCCAAGAATGAAGACCTCTCCGCCCCAAGAGCCAGTGATGAACCCTGGCTCGGAGTTAGCAAAGTACTCTTCTGAACTGGACGGACTCACGCACACAACCCTGACTCAAGAACAAGATCAATAAAGGAAAACATAACATACAACGCAAATATTTCAAGAAAAAAGAAACGGGCTCCCAACAAAGATGCACCGAAAGCCATGAATCTCCGCCAGGGTTGAGGTTTTAATCTCCAAGATCGTCTCCACAAAACTCACAAAAGATTTCTCCACCAGGGATCAACAAAACGGTGTCGAGATGGCAGTGTACATGAGGCGGGTAATTGAAAAATAAGTGGTTCTCCTTCTCAGAGGGCTCTCGGCATCGAAGAACTAGGGTGATGACGAATTGATAACACAATGGCTACTAAACATAAAAGAGCAGCAGAGATGAAGCAGCGCATTGAATAGTGCAACAGACGACAACCACACAACAATAAACAAATGGGTGAAAGTATCTCAAAGCAGGAGGCGACTCAAAAAATCCCGAACAACCAACAAAAGTGGACGACAATGATCAAGCGACCAACACAGATAGGATCACTGAAGAAACAAAAACGTCAGAACCAAAGCCATTAGATACGAATTCATCAACAGACAGAAAAGAGGAATAACAACAAGATTGCCATGGTGGAAGGGAGTCCAGACAACAAGCGAGCCACATCAGAGAACCATCCCAGCGAACAAACATTCAACGGCCCAGAGGCCCAACAAACAAGCAGCCCAATATGCACAATAATAATAAAACTAAAACAAAAAATATTTTTTCATGGAAAAGAAGAAGAAACAGCAACGTTTTAATATTTGAAAATACATTTTCACTAATATCCACATTTTCAAAATTAAAACAAAAAACAGATGGTGTTCTTGAAAACATCTAACAACCGATACACCCTATCACTAGTGCAGGCAGATTCTCTACAACAGAAAAAACCTAAGTCTACAAATGTTCACCCCGAATGAACATCACTTAGCATGTGCCGGTAGTAGCACATGTTCAACCCACACTACATTTCTACAGCTAAACAGATTAAACATGATAAAAAATTTAAACTAAGAAAAAGAATTAAACAAACTTACCAGGCATTTACCATTGATTAATCCCGGAACAATTGGTCTGACATACACCAATAACCTGAAATTCAAACAGCCTTTCCCGGGGGTAAATTACAATGGAAAAAAACATGAAAGATTAAAAAATACAATGAATAATTAACTAAAACCGTAAAAACTAAACACAGTAATCATAGAACAGAAAACCGATAAGAGAACATCCTCTCCACCTAAGCCCGAACAGCTTAGACCAACACACACAAACCTTTTTTCTTAACTGCGATTCCTCCACAAAGACAAGTAGAGCCAGTTCTAGGAATGCAAGAAAAAAACTACAAAGAACCTATGTCTAGTTCTAAAGAAGGGGCGGATATAGAAACTAACAGACATATGCAGACATATAATCAGGACATACAACATTGTTCTGGGCCATACTATATTTTCCTTTCAGATTAGGACAGTAACATTTAATGTGGCCGATATTACCACCCTCAAAACCCCAAAATCCTTGAAACCGACTCTTTTCCCTCCTACCCTTATTTTGCATAGGTTCCTTGGTATATAACATTTGAGGATAATTCTTAATAGAAATCAACACTTCCTTCAAAATATGCATTTGAAGATCACGAGGCAGGACAAAAGACTTAACCTCTTCTAACATAATGGAATCCCGACCATACATCATGGAATCTCATAATCAATTAAAATAATCATCAAGAGCGGTTAACATGATTAAATCTTGGTCCTCATCCTTAACTTCAATATCCATGTTGGCTAAATATAACATAATTTTATTAAACTCATCTATATGAACAAGCACAGAAGAACGAGGTGACATTTTAAAATTGTATAAACACATTTTTTTTACACAGAAGACCAAGAAATGATTTAATCATATAAAAATGCTCGATATTAGACCACATCGATTTAGCAGTAGTTTCACGTGTTACTTCACGTAGCACCTTATCACCCAAAGTTAACAGTAGAGTGCAGTGTGTCATTTCCAATATACTAGGATCAACATCGAAAAAAGTAGTGGTGGACTGACGGTCGGTAGTGACAGTCAAAACAGGTTTCTTACTACCGTGAAAAGCTTCATCCATACCATTATGAACAAGTAAATCACACATTTTAACTCTCCACAAATTAATATCATTTTCTTCGTCAAATTTATCAATTTCATACTTGACTGACATTGTAAATAAAATGAGTAATCAGGCTCTGATACCACTTTTTTCTAAAATGACACGGTTTGCAGAGATAAACACAACATAAACACAGCCGAGTATAAAACATGTTATGAACAATGTCAGAAAACCATAAAATGAAACTTGCAGGAAACTAAAATGAAGAATTGGATTTACGTGGTTCGAAACTTATGGTCCTACTCCACTGCTAGAACCCCACCACCGATTCATTATTATTATGCTAAAAAACAGATAAAATATAAACAGAGAAGAAGTAAAGAAAGACCACACACGTGGACCACAGATGCTATCCAAGAACGAAGACCTCTCCACCCCAAGAGCCAGTGATAAACCCTGGCTCGATGTTAGTGGAGTACTCATCCGAACTGGATGGACTCACGCAAGCAACCTCGACTCAAGAACAAGGTAAAGAAAGGAAAATAGAACATTCAACGCAAAGATTTCATAAAAAAAGAAATGGTCTCACAACAAAGAAGCACTGAAAGCCATGAATATCTGCCAGGGTTGAGGTTCTAATCTCCAGGATCATCTACACAGAACATGCAAAAGAGTTCTCCACCTGGTGTCACCGGAGTGGCGTCGAGATGGCGGCGTACAGGCGGCGGGTCACAAAACCAGCAGTGGTTCTCTTTCTCAGAGGGCTCTCAGCATCAAAGAACCAGGGCGACGATGAATTGAAAACACAATGGCTACTAAACATAAAGGAGCATCAGAGATGAAGCGGCGCACTGACAAGCGCAACAGAAGAGTGCCACGTCACGGGCAACAGATGGGGGAAAGTATATCAAAGCAGGCGGCGGCTCAACAAATCCTGAACAGCCAACACACGTGGACAGTAATGATCAAGCGACCGATGCGGATAGGATCACCGAATAAACACAAACGGAAGAACCAGAGTCGTTAGATCCACATTCATCAACCGCTATAAAAGAGGCATAACAACAGGATCGTAACAGTGGAAGGGAGGAAGAACAATAAGCGGTTCACAGTAGAGAACCAGCCCAACGAACAAACATGCCACGACCTAGAGGCCCAACAAACAAGAAGCCCAATATGCACAATAATAATAAAACAAAAACAAAAAAATAAATTTGCATGGAAAAGCTGATGAAACAACAACGTTTTAATATTTGAAAACCAATTTTCACAATTTGAAAAGGGAAATATTATTCGATCAACCCAAAATCTATTTATAATCACGTTAAACTAAAAAATATAGATAATTTGTCCCGTTTTGGTAATTAGTGATACAAAAATATAATTATATTTATTATAGTTGAAAATATAATATATTTTGGATTATATTTTATTCATAATTGATTATTAGATAAAAATTTAATTATATATACATAATTATATTTATTATAAATAAAATTGTTATATTTATATATTTAAATATAAATATTTCTGTTCTCATATTTATAATTATATAAATATAAATAAAATTATGTTTTCACTTATTATGCTTTCAAATATCAAAATACTTCAAATTATCTTATATTTACAGTTTATAATTAGATAAATAATATATTATATAAAAATAATTACATTTTCTATATAAAAAATTTTATATCTTTTATTTATTATATTAAAATAAAATTATATTTATAAATATTAAATTATATTTATGTATATTGGGGTATTGATAAAAAATATATTAGTATTTTTATATTTTTATATTTTTATGATAAAAAATTATTAATACAATGTAATTTTAAATATACAATTTTATTTAAATCTTATTTAATAAAAATTAAATTTAATATGTATTTGTATAAATAAATTTTACTATATTTATATTTATAATGAATATAAAAATATTTATATAATTATTTAAGTAATTATTTACCAATTTTAGCCATGTAATAAAAAAATTGTCTTTATATCACAACAATATTTATGATATTTTTTCATCGCACTTTGCTGATGCATGAGTTAAAATGAACATAAGCAGAAAAATTAAAATGAAACCTATCAATTTATGGTCATGGATTGTGCTTCCATTTTAAATTTAAATCCATGTTTTTTATATATATTTGCGGTGCAACCTAGTATCTAAACCTATTACAACATAAGACTTGTATGTGTAACTATATACTCAGTAAACACCCTTTAAAGAAGAATAATAAATTATATCATGATTGCGCAATAAAAAATTCAGAAGATACATATAATTAAAAAACTAAAAATGAATTAATCTAATAAAATAATTTTTCACAAATCATCTTAAGCGGTTTGAGTCATTAATAAAATATGAGGAACCTTCATAGAGAAGGTACACATCTTAATAAAATAAAGAAATCATTATCAATATGAAATATTATGTACATAGAAATAATTTCGAACAAACTAACCTTGTTAAAAGATTTTTTTGTTTCTGATTATAATTATTTCAAAAATGAATCACAAGTTATAAAAACTACGCAATATGTTTCCAACATAAAAATAACATTCCTATTCTAATTTTTTTTTCTAAATTATAAATAACATTTTTAATCAATAATTTATTTCAAGTTTTAATAAAATAAATGTCTAACCGAAACAGAGTCATATTTATTTTTTATTGACTTCCTTTTTTGAAAAATATTTTCTATAAAAGTCATTATGATATAAAATAATCTAACATGATATATCTTTATAAATATTAAAAGAACATATTCAATTATTTCTCCACTAAATACATATATATATGTTTTTTTAATTAACACACTTTTAGGGTGAAGGGGGAACCCAACAACCAATCACTGCATATATTCATATTCGCTCTTGGGAAATTATGAAAAATTAAATTTAACATTTCAACAAATGAAAATATAACAAAAATCCCCACTAGATAAAATTTATTATATTTTGAATATATATTACTTAATGTGATTTAATTAATAAATATATTTTATTTCATTATGAATTATGTGAAAAAAAATAATTTTAAAATAATTAATAATAATCACGTAAAATAAATATTTCACAGAATGAACATTTGAAGATATATAAAAAATAAATTTAATTATTGAAAATTACAACAAGTGCATATATTATTTACTATGATTTAAATAAACATGTATGTTTTATATAATTATGAATGTTGTGGAAAAACATAATTTTAATAAAAGTTACAAAAATCATAAAAAATAATTATTGAAATGAAGAATTAAATATATGTAATGTATATCTTTAATCTCTGAAGATTCCTACAAGTGTAGCCCATAAATTGTTTTATTTTTTTAATTTCACAAATCTATTCAAGTGTATATCGTAATAAAAAAATGATGAAAATGAATAAATGTATTAAATATGAAAGAATTAAAATGAATAAACAAAAAAATAAAATTGATGTCAAAAACCCCTATAATAAATATATATACTAATTTTTTTATCAAACAAATGAATCCCAATGGAATGATGGTGTCGTTTTCTCCGGGTACTCTCGCATCGCTCTCTCATCTGGGGATTCTCTCCTCACGCTCACAATCTACGACACTCCCTTCTCTTTCTTTGAAATGATTCTAAGGCTCTTCTATCCCCTCGTTCTTGCTTCCCCTCAACATTGTTTCTTTTTTCGGTGCATCTCCTATTATTCTAAAGCTCTTCCCCCCTTCATTTCATTCACCTCTTGTTTGGAATTGTTTCTTCTTCTCAATTTCTCATCCCCTAGTTTTTTTCCTTCAACTTGTTTGATGAAACCTTTCTATTGCTGCAGGAACCATCTAGAATTTACCCCATCCCAGCCGAGCTCAATGCAACACCGATATCTAGGGATTCTTCTGGTTGGAGTTGTTCGGTGATCCTCTTGGGAGACGATGTTGGTCTCCAGGTATTCTTCTCCTAGTGGAGGCTCCGTCGGTAGGGTTTAGTGGTCATGGAGATACCCGCATATCATTATTGTGTCTTTGGTTTCTTTAGAGCTCTACTATGTCTCCTAGTTACCTCCAGTCTTCTCCTTGTTGGATTCAAATAGTGGTACTCAAGGTGTTTTGGGATGTGAGTTTTGAGTAGTCAATGGCATGTTAATAGGTGTTTTCCCTGTGGTGGCTTCAACTCTGACCATAGATACCTGAAGGGCTTGAACTTCACAATGGTTTGTGCGTCCACTTCAACCCTTTTGTGGATTCGATGGTTTACAATGGTATTTTTTTAGTTTTCAATGGTGGTGATGATGGATTTTAATTTTTCATACTCTAGTCATCATCTCTGGTGATATGGCCAGTATTGATGTCGATAACAATGGTAGCATTCCTTGGCGATGATAGAGGATGATAGTGACAAAAATATAGGTGATGTGGTGATTCCCTGATTGGGAGCTGATTGGGTTTGGTGTAGGTTTTTAATTTTGAATTTCTCTTAACCATCGTGTAACATCAAATTCCCACGTGATGGATATGATTACTGATTTTCCTTAAAGTGGATATCTTTGAACTGAACACACTATACTAGATATTGGTTGACAAATTGGGGAATTCATGGAATGGAATCATTCAAAACTTGTACATTGTCAACCAACAGTTTTTATAACGATATTGGTTAGCATTGGGAGGCCGACATGCATAGTATTTTCCTATCAATGGAGGGATCAAGAAATTGGATATTATTTGAATATGAGAATTTTCCAATTTTATTTTCTTCTTTCATGGTTTCTTGGGGAATACGCTGTATGACTACACCACCAATACCACTGATGATGACAGTAATATTTGGTTACAGTACGGTCTGTAGATGCGTGTCGAGAACCTGGGTGGTTTGTTTACTCTAGAAACCAAAATAAAAGGATAGAGACAAAATTTCCAAATCCTTTAATGCTTAATCATCATCCTACTAAAACAATGTTATCATAATGGGGATTCCCAAGGTCCCTATATATACAAATGACCACCACCGATCAATTGAGGTTGAAAACCAAAGTACTGGGGTCACTTTAATCGATCCAAGAAACTTATAGATCCTTCATACCTACACATATGGGGTTATGTCGGCCTCCATTATACATAAGTTATGTACACCTGTTGAAAAAATTATACCCCTCTATAATAAAAAAAATGCTCTGACAACCCAGACAACCCCTACACCTGCTCTAGGAGATTCCTCTCCCCTTTTGGATATAAACAAGGTTCCCATTTACCCCTTGGTGACTGGATAGAAAAAAAATTGGATTTGGAAGTGGAAACCAAGAGGGGATTATTGATGAAATTTAAAAATGTGGGTAAATAGTGGGTCTAAAATAAACATGTGGGATTCATTGGTTTTCTCAGAAATTCCCCAAAATATGGAGAGTATCAGAATATGGATCCATTCTTGAAATTGAAAATGTGGAGACTGGAGTGAACCATCACCACCTATCCCAATGATCATTTTATACTAGAACTGACATGGGATTGGAAACCCACGATCAGTTCAAATGCTTCAGTGCTATTTTAGTAAAAGTTTCCCATATATATTTTTATTGTAAAAAACTATATTTGAATGTAAGTACATTGATACTATCTATTAATAGAGGGATTTAAAGAATGATTTTTGATTTCCTGTAATGGCCATTTGGGGGGGTTCATCCTTTGGAAATAAGACTTAAATTTCGGAGCCTCCTCTTTCCCCCTAACTACGTGGCTGCCACCATTCACCATCCTAACAACCCAACATAGAAAATTGGTGGCTTCTATAGTTGGATATCTCAAAAGGAAAAATTCAAATCATAGAGGTTTCTCCAATCCTTTCCGGAGAATATACATGGAACACTCATTCTTTGTAGGGATTTTAATAAAATAATGTTCTAGAATGAAATGAGATGTGTTGTTCACATACCTCCCTCCCAAATACTTGATTACTGGTAATAAAAACAGTTGGATAATCTTGTTAATATGGGGTACATTGATATTATTTTTACCTATTTTAGAGGACATTTAGAAAACAATAGCAATACTTAACGATTGGACTAATTTATGGGTACAGTTGAGCAGACCAACATCATCCATAAAATCCAAGTTTCCCATTTGGCCCATGCTACTTCCGACCACATACACATCATGTTAGATACGTCACACCATCAAAAAAATACGTACATGAATGTGTATTCATATTTAAAAATTTTTGGACCTAAGATAAGGAGTTAGGGGATATTACTCACTAATACTTGAATATGGGAAACTCAGGTACTGAAAATAATATTCAACAAGTGGCTACTAATTTGATGAAATGGAGTTATCATAAGTATTTATAACCATATTTGGGTTGAAATAACATCTAAAGGATACCTCAAACCCTTCAATCATGTCCCACATATGATACAGTTTAATAAAGAATAGGAAGTCTAGAAAAGGATCTGGATAAGGCTCTTCACACCAAGGAAAGCTTTTGAGCTATGTGGGCATGGAAAAGTAACACCACAGATGGTTACATCAACACTTACTACATCCATGAAAAGGCCTTGAAAAGGAACCACATGAAATCTATCATTAGCCATAACAACTCAAAAGGTTAGTCTATTTCAAAGGAGGAAGTGATTCATGACTCTCTTATTCTATTCTTCCATAAGGTCTACACTGAATGTCTTGAAGGACTTTTATTTATTTATTTTGGATAATCCCCCTTTTATGGGATGATGTAGATCCATTACATGACCCGTAAGCTCAATGAAAAAGACCCAAACAAAACCCTAACATGACTTATAACCCCAAGTCACAATGTCCAATTCATGACCTTAAAGGCACAATACCCTAACACCCTTGAAACAACCCGTTCCCATCATCTACATCTTAAAGGAACCTTGCTCCCCACCTTGCATGGCAGATCGACTGGCAATTCAACATGCCGAGAAACATGGTTCCTAGTCCTGAAGACAGTTGTCATGCCCCTCATTCTTCCAATTTAGTTTTATCTACTCTGGTGGTTTATATTTTTTTGCTCTGATTCCTTATCAATGTTTTCTCGTGCATGTTTTGTCCTCGATTCCTTATTGGTATTTTATATGGCCCGAAAGCCATGTGGCATGAGGGCCTTTAGTGGCCCAAAAGCCTATACAACCCAAAGGACCTGTGGCCTGAAGGAATTTGGTGGACCGAAGGACTTTAGATCCATAGTCCCAAACTAGTGGCTTAAAGGCCCAAATCAGATGAATAGTTCAATCTACTACAATACTGAACAATACTTTCAATAGTAATTCTATAATAGCCATGAATTCACCCCCACTTGGAATTGAACCTGGGTTTATTGGATGCCAAGAATGAGCCTCTACAACTTGATTACTATCTCTTTGGCTTCCATAAACTCTACAAGGTGGTGAACCTTCTTCATTATATGTTATTTCTTCTTTTATTAAACCTATCATCATATATACTATGAATTATCATCATACATGAAATAGTTATGATGAGAAAATTATAAGGGTGTTCAACAAAAATCACTCCACCAAAGCCCCTAGGACGGATGGGTTTTGTCCCCACTTTTCTCAAAAATTTATATCATATAATTGGTAAGGATAGCTCGACACCTATGATGGATCTTTGGGAGGGAGAAGCTAATTTTTTTCCATGAATGAAATCTTCATCACTCTTATTCCAAAAATATAAAAATCCCTCCATGTTGTGGATTTATGACATCTTGGTTTACGCAATGTGTTTTATAAGATCATTTCAAAGATTTGAGTGAATCAAAATCTCTCCCATATTCCCTTTATCATCTCCAAAAATCAATGTTCCTTCACCTTGATGATTTATGCTCCCATACTATTAAATACATGAATTTTCACCACTCTCATTTCAGTGGGTCTTCACCCCAACATTTGTTAAAGATACATCTAGGGTACTCAAACATTACTAAGGATGGAGTTTTCAATAGGATTGAGAATGGATCCTCGATTAGAATGTGGAATGTTCTCTAGCTACAGAATCACAAAGGTGTAGTGGAAACCTCTCTGGTGGTCATGAGGTTTGAAGATTCTATGGTTGGATCTCTCTTTAATGCTGTAGGGAATGGTTGATGCATGGAAAATCTTAAAAATTGGTTAAATGAAAGATATTGGAATATTATTTTTAGTGTGCCTTTATTGAAATATATAGGATAATATAGCATTTACTAATGTAATGATAAGTTAGGGCCATTCACCTTAAAATCCAGTTAAGTTGTGGCTCACCGTATCTTGGTCCTAGGGGATGCGAATTTATGGATGTCCCCATGGAATATTTTTGGTCCTCACATAGTCTGTTGTTTTTTTATGGCAGCCTCCACTCCAAGTAGTTCCTATTTAACAACCATTTTGTTGATTACCCATCATCCCCCCTTTGCATGGATGCTCAAGAATCTACCTTTCTTGCAATCATTTTTTGTCCTGGTGCATGGGTGGTTGGAATTATAAGATCTCTAAACCTGATCATTATTTATCAATTTCCCCATACCCTCCTTCAGTTCTTATAGTTTGTTCTTATTCTCTCATAGTGGTGATAGTGGATTCCTTATTCACTATTGCATGGTTCATTTGGGTAAGAAGAAATGATCTTGTTTTCAACCAAATTTCCAAACCACGTTTTTTATGGGTGGAGCGGGCTAGGTCATGGCTAGATACATGGAATAATCTAGTGAACCCGAAATATATCCCAAGGCCCCATCAAATTTTATTCATGTGTACCCCCTACCACTAGAGGATGTCCTTAAATTCATCATTGATGCCTCTCTCGTCAGGAATGATAGTACAGACACTAGATTCATAGCCTATAATTATTCTGATCATATCATTGTGGCTCGCCACAAATCACACAATGACTTTTGAAACCCCTGTTGGATGAGGCCAATGTAATATATGTCAGTGTGACCATTTCTATCGAGAGAGGCTAAAAGACTACCACTTTTGAATCAGATTGTGTTATGGTTATCAATTTAATTCAAGTGACAGGTAATTGCTTTAAATCATTTGGCCCTTTGATTTTGAAGGTATGGTCTTTTCTCCACCACTTTGAGGCTTTTTATTTGTCATTTATTAAAAGAGAAGTGAGCAAATTTTCTCACCTTATGGTGATTAGGAGTATCATTTTTGTTTATCTCACTTGGTTGGATGTTTTTTCTCCATGGTGATTATCTTTTATTACATTGGACCTCCAATCCTCTTAATATAATTTTCAACATTCTTCAAAAAAATAAGTAAATAGAAATATAAATTTTCACTAAAAAATTTCATTGAGAATTTACACTAAAAATATTAATCTCAAATTTTCCTTGAAAACATATTGTGAAAATTTCCATTCAAATTTCTAATAGAAATTCACAATGTATATTTTACACTATTGATTTTAATTTTAAATTATTGTTAAAAATATTTAATTAAAATTTAAAATAAAATCTCAATATAGGATGAAAATTTTCTATGTAAACCGAAAAAAACAAAAAACACACATACACATACAAATATAAATGATGATATTAAATTATAAATTTCTTATGCGAATTGTACTTTGGGAATTTTTACTATTTATATAAAAAATTCATGTAAATTTTTTTTTTAATTGTATGTTTCACATTAACATAGAAATATCAAACGATATAAATATATACATAAAACATTTAATGAAAATTCACACAAAATGTGAGTGCATAAATATGAACATACATACATATATGTATATATATATATATATGTAAATATACAATATAATTTCCAATAAAAAATTTACACTAGAAATTCACATAATTTCATTGAATATTTATAATGAAAATTCACAATGAAAATTTATAGTTATGAGTTTAACATATATTTGTTGCTGCAAGATCATTGCTGGTTTGATCAGTTTTTAGCGTTATTTTTTATTCATCTCATGTTCGTTCCATCGGGGATAGACATTGAATGTATTTGGATTTTATTTTTCTACCTAGGATCAAAGGATAACCCCATCATTATCATAAAATACATTTTGAAATTTCCAGTGCCAGTATAAAAAAATAAAATTTTAAAATTTTCAATGAAATTTTTCATGACATGTTTTCAATTCGAATTTCTTCTAAAATTACAAGTGAAAATAAATTAATACAAAAATAAGTAAAGAAAATTTGGACTGTAAAATTATAATGAAAATTTTATATTAACATTTCATCTAAAATTTATAGTTTTAGTTTCCAATAAAATTATATGTCATAGTATATTAATACAAAAATGAACCATGACAAATTCAAGTGGAAATTTCCATTTTTTATTTCCACTGGAAATTTACATTGATAACATCCACCATAAATTTCATGTGTTTATTTCCTACACATCATATGATTCCTATTATAAACATAAAACTTATTTTTTAAATGGTAATTTATAATAAAAATTATCAATGTATGCATAAATAATATAATAATATACAAAAAAGGATAAATGTTATCACACATTTACACTGACAAATTTCACTGCACATTTCCACTTGAAAGTTGTAGTTCAAATTTCCGCATGAATTTATAAATAAATTTTTCAATAAATATTTCCATCACACCAAATATTTCCATATATAAATATAAAATGTAAATTTTTAATGAAAATTTATAGTGTGAATCTCAAATAAATAATGAATGGTATGGAAAATGTGATTATCAAAAAAGAAAAATTTCCCTTAGAATTTTAATTATAAAAAACATTTATATGAAAATGAATGTACATATAATTGAAATATAACTATTTATAAAAATTATTGGTAATTATTATATATTCATTTTAGAGTAAATAAATATAACAAAGTATATATTTTTAAAAATTATTTGTAGTTATTATATATTTATAAACATATAACTAATTATTAGTTATTTTAATATGTTTTGTTTTATTACGATTATGATATATTTATTATTTTTTTCTATTTTTACCTATCATTATTTATAATGATATTTAATTATATATATATTTATTTATGTAATTATCTAATATTTATGGATTTGAGTTTTTTTAAATCATATTACAAGTGAAACAAATTGTATTTCAGTACAACACATTGAAATAAATCAATTTGATTTTTAAAAATCAATCAAATCTAAATTTGAGGTATATGGGGACATAATTTTTTTACACGGGGAAAGAATCTCATGATGAACCTGATACTTAGGTCACTACACCAATCCTAAGATGATACTTTCCCATTCTTGAGGATGACTCTTCTTTTTAAAAAAATTCAAACAAGCGGAAGTTGAAAAAAAGAGATATCTCCTACGGATAATAAAATATTGGGGAGACACTGGAGGAGGGTTAGGTACACACTTTCATATAAATGGAGGAGGCTACTATGGTTGGAGAGTGGGGATTTTGTATTTAATAAATGATGGAGGATTGAGGGAGAATCAATGTAGAAATGGCAATTGTGGGGAAGTAAGGTGAAGGCAGACCTGCTACCTCCCCCATTCTGGCTACCTAATGTCTCTAATTCCCTTCCCATTTTTTCATTAATTAAACTACTATTTATTCTTAAATGACCCACTTTAATGGTTTTCAATTTTCAATTTCAAAATTTAAATTTAATACGATTGAGTTTTTTATTAAATTCTAAATATTTAATTTATCTTGATTAAGAAAATCATTCTCGAAATTCTTGGTTTCAGATCACACCGATTGGTTATCCTAAAGTCAATGGAATAAATGTTTAGTAACTAATAAACACATAAGGAAGTAACAATTGAATAAATTTAATGTTTTGGATTTTCAATATCGAAATAGGTATTGCCTACATAATTCAAGGTAGAACAATTATGAATTTCACACATTGGATGGTGAATAATCCTGGGAAATGAATTGTTTGAGATTATTCTAATTAACATCCAACTTCATTAATGATGAAAAAAAGGAATATTGTTTTAATCCATTAATTTAACCAATCAATAAATACAATAAAATAATTTCAAAAGGACCTTGATAGAATTACAAAAATGAAGCCAAACCTAAATTCAATCACTTGTCTCTCATCTGAATTTCATAATCTAAGATTCTTCGCTTCCTATTCATAACAACCATGTTCATTTATTTACTTTTTTCATTCATGAAAACTAAATTAAAACATTTCTTCAGGGAGTTGAATTTGGTCACTACTAATACTACTATTACTACTACTACACATTTAGGGGGAAAATAAATAGTTATTTCCACACTCCATGATAGGTGTTCATTACACAACTATGTGGTTTGGTATTTTTGATGATAAATGACTTGAAATTACATTATATAGTTATAAATAATAAAATTATATTCTTGATTGGATTTAATAACAGATTAGTATAACCCTTGGAAAACCAAGGACCACCTCAACCACATGTGGGACATTGGTGGTCAAACACATTTTAGACAATCAACTTTGCCACATCTGGGTGGTAAGTGAGGATGTATAAGGCCTATTGAATTGGTGATTTAATATATAGACCATGAAAAATGTATTCATATTTTGTATACAAAATATTTTATGAACATGTCTTAGTTGTTTAGTATTTTTCTTGAGAAAAGTCATGAAATTCAATTATATACTAAGGATTTATCTAAGTATATTTTTTATGGGAATAAATAAGAAATTGGGTCATACAATTGAAAACCAAGGACCAAATCATCCACATATGGCACCTTGGTAGTCAAAACGTGGGAGGAAATCAACTTGGACTACCCTGGGCAGTATGTGAGGATGCATATGGCCTATTTCATGGGAAATTTAATGTGGTGACCATGGAGAATTCATTCGTATTTCGAATATTGAATATTTGGTGAAAATATATAATTGGTTTGGTATTTTTGATGATAAATTACTTTCCATTATATTACATACACAGAATTTACCTAATTATATTTTTATGGGCCTTAACAAATAATTGGTCAAGTCCTTGGTAAACCAAGGACTACCTTAACCACATAAGGGACCTAGATTGAATATTTGGTAGGAATACATAATTATTTTGGTATTTTTGATGAGAAATTACATTATCTACGTATATTTCGGATGGGAATTAGTAGAAATTGGAGCTATCCATTGGATGGCTGAGGATTACCTCAAACACATAAGGGACAATGGTGGAAAATGAGGATGCATAAGGAGTTTTTAGGTAGGGAGATGTTCGCATTGTGTAGCATCATACGAGATATGTATTTTCTACAAGTGTACACAACAGGTGTAGATCCTCTCTTGTGAAACCCAAGATTCCAGAAGGCTAGCATTGAGCTTGGTTTTCCACACTCTCGATGCTTGGTAGGGGCTATATAGTATTATTTGGAGCTTTAGCACATTGTTCTTGTGGTTTTCCATGATGAATCTAAGATATTTCTCAAAATATGCCTCCTTTTGGAGTACTGATGATGTTTGGGAGTTGGAGAAATGAGGCCTTGGAGTGCAGAAACATGGATCAAGTCAATATTTATCTTTTAAAAAATGGTGGAAATTCTCAATTGGACAAGACTGAAAAAATAAAAGTTAAAGTATTAGAAGGTCTAAAGAAAATTCTAGAACACAAGAGTTGGTTTTTACACACCACCTTGTGGAATGATTTTTCATGATAGGTTTTCATTGATTTACATAAACAAATGTATTTATGACATAATTAAAACCATGGTGATACCTTAATGAGGTCAAAATAAATTGATCCATAAATGAGGTAGAATAATGAGGGGGATGGAAAATAATGGTGGAATAAATCTCCATTATTGAAATTTATCAACATGAGGTGGTCATTTTTCTATTGAAAATTAAATCATTATGAATCATTTTATTTATCAAAGAGAAGATATGCCGGATACCCTTTTCATACGAAGGAAATTTCATGGCCTCTTGATATATAAATCACATACTCAATGTTTTCTCCATGAAACTGTGAAACGAGGCTGCAAGCTTCATAGATTCATAAAGAACAATGGTTATGAATTCCTATTTCTGTGAAGGAATATCAAGGTCTATGCAATTCATTAATATGATAACATGAATGCATAAGTTTGAGTGATATTATATTGTGAGTTTGATGGTTTCACAAAAAAAGGATAGAAACATTTTCATACAATAAGTGAATTAGTGTGAAACAAAAAATAAAGATACAAAATACCACATGTAATACAATTAGTTACATGAATATGAATGTATGAACTAAATTTAGTGAAAAAACAGTTATAAAATAAATTCAATAATAAATTGCATGTATTTTGAATAAAAATTAGTTTTACTTATTTTAGTTCTACATAGTTTAAAGTACATGAATTTGAAATATAGTTGTGTGTGAATTGATCAGAGCATTTTAATGAATACATATTGTATTGTTTCTAGGTAGTGAGACCATACATTTAGTGTACTTGAAATATTAGTGGGTATCATAATATGACAAGTTATTATAATTAATGGTGATCAAAGACAATGATTTTTCTAAATTATATCATTTAGTGTAGACTTGAAATAGAACAAGGCCATTGTGCACATTTTACAAGTATGAAAATGCATTTTAAGTCCTATTTATAAGAGGTTAGAAAGACCATTAATGAACCCGTGGGATTTCAATATATAAAACTTGAGTTTCTCATAAGATACTCTACTGGAGGGAGTCAATATTAAGAAAACTGGTGGGATTCCCAACTAAATAACCCATCAGGAGATGGTCCACTATAATCATTATTGATCAAGCATTACAGGAGTTTATCTACCAGGAATTATGGAATATTTTCAGTACATATAATCACTTATATTTAATATTAGTGAATCTATAACTCAGATAATCTCAAACACAATTAGAATGTAGTCAACCACATTGGGGGAGAACCTCATAAAAATTTTTTTTGTTCTTTTTAGTGCTTTCATTTTTTTTCATGTGGGAAATGTGAGGCCTTAATAATAAGAGATCGAGATATTAACCAATCATAGAGGATGATTTGAAAAGAATACATTGTAAAAGGAATATCAATAATTCTCCCCCACCCCCTCTCTATGATATATATGAAATTTTACTCTATAAGTGGAACTAAATTACTTGGTTACCTCTGAAAAGACCCAAACTTAAATAAATACAAAAGATGGGGAGTTTGAATTCATTCAACAGTAGAGGAGATCCTTTCTTTTACAGAAATATTTATTATGGATGGATGAACTGGAAGCTTCTTTATTTTCTTTCACAAGGACTTAACACATGTTGATAAGTGAAATATGTAAGTAGATGAGAATGCCATAAATTCTATTTTAACATCCTTCTCTAATAAAGTGTTCACTAAGGTGATGGGGATAAAAATAACCAAGGAGATGTGAGATAAACAAGATAATATGTATGAAGGGATGTTAATATCAATGGATCCAAATAAAAAATATGGAGATATAAGTATGAAGATATCCAAATGGATGGTGATGAGACAATAAAGGACTACTATATTATGGTAAATGAGATAGTAAGTAATATCAAGGTCTTTAACAATAATTTGGATGATTCATATGTTGTCAACAAACTGATGCGTATTTTTACTAAAAAATTTGGTCCAAATGTTTCATTCTTGGAATAAAATGGAGACCTATGAATTGACGTGATTCAAAACTCACTCCTCAATTATGAGATGAGAAATGAGCCTATGTTCAAAAAGAATGATAATGAGTAAATAGCTTTCAATGCAATTGAAAGCCTCAAGTTGAAGGAAAATAAATATAAACCATCCTTAGATTTTTATGAGGATGAGTTAAGTGATATAGATTATAAGATTTGTCTCTTTTATTTTCAAAAGGATCATAAGAAGAAAGATAAAATTTAATGGTTTTCTTCCATTAAATTTATTTAATTATGGTCAAATTGGACATTTCTGGATTGATATTAAAAATAAAGAATCTAATGATTTTTATAGTGATGATAAAAGAATACTACAATAAAAATAGATCTGGAGAAATGTGAAAAGGTGATAGTAGAAAGAATAATAAGAAGTTATCAATGATGTGTTAGAAAAATCTGATGAGTATGAGATTTGATGAATTTTCATTGACTTGGAGTGAATCCAAAGTTGATGGTTTAACTAAAAAACATAAAACATTCATAGAATAAGTTATGATACATAGAAATTATTCAACCTGTGATGAGATAGAAGAAGAGATCTACCAAGAGTATATACTGAGATCTGAAATTATAACATGTATTTATCAAAACAGTCTACTCAAGAAAAGAATAAATTCTTTGAGGAGAGAAAATAAATGAATAAAATAAGGAGAATGATCTTATTTATGATATCAAAACATTCAAGTTTAAAATTATACAATATGATAAGATATTGAAATACTTCAATATAAAAATGAATGTTAATGAAGAGTAATTTAATGGGACATAATCTAGGTTTATGAAATAAGAAAATACATGACGATGATAGATGATTTTGATAATGTGGTGGAATTTCAAGCTTAATAATCCAATGTATTGATGAAAAATAGTCCAAGGAAGAAGGTGCATGTTATTTTTAATTATACCAGCGTTGCTAAATCTATTTCAATTATTGGTACAGATTCTAACAAAAAAACTAGAAGAATATAGACTAATGATGAAAGTGAGATCCTAAATGAGTTAGAAAAAGATTGTTCCGCAACACTATGGAAAAATAATTTCTAGAGTGTATCCATAAAACAAGTAGTTTATCACCAATATAAAATTTAGAACTACGAAACATGAAGTTTCACAAGTAATTTTTGGAGTTTTGGTAAATTTGGGAATAAGGCCTACAACTACTATTATAATATGTCACATTCAATTAATTGGCATGCATAAATGTGGATAAATTTTTGAAAGAAAATAAAATTGTGATAAGGAGGAACAATCATATAATGTAGATGTTTTTTGATGAGAAACCAACAAAGATATCAACTCAGTATATTTTTGATTGAATAAATTAAATACATACAATATGAGACCAACAAGGTCATTGTGATTATTTTATCATGAATAATACTTCCAGGATAGTTAATATAAGTTTCTAAAAAAATAATGATCAATGTAGAGAAAATAGATCTAACTATTTTATTCAAAGAAATAATTTTCAGTATGGAATGTTGAAGGAACGATATGAAAATGTTTTTTCTAAAGGAAGAATAGATATTTCAGTAGATGATGTTGAAACCCATTTGATGTTTCAAAAATATAATATCTAGAAAGATCATGATATGTTTTTCAGAGGATGAAAAATAAACCAATCATACTGTAAAGAACTATTTTATTTGTCTACCTATGCAGGAATGAAAAACAAATAAATTTAAAAAGAAATCATATAATGATGCATGATATTTTATGGATAATACTAGGAAGAATATTACAACCATTACACCCTCAAATGCACAAAACTATAATGTTAATGAAGGTACTATCATGATGATAATTGGTGTTAGATTGAAGATGGTTTCTTGGTGGAGAAAATCATAGCCTTGTTTCTGCAATTAAGGATCATTGAAGAATCACTATATTACATTTTTATATGTCTTGTGATAACAAGTATGGAATTAAAAGATAATATTGAGGCTATCACTACTTTAAAACATGAAGAAATTCACCACATAGAGTCTATTAACTACTATGAAAATGGAAATAGAGAAGTGGATCAATTATGTGGGATAATCTTTGATAAGAATATACCATTAGAGTAAATTTCCATGAATTTGAAAATCCTAGGAAAATTTTAATCCTAAATTATTATGGTGTGACTATGACCTCTGAGAATCTTCCTTGATGATTTAAAATTATTTTTCAATGGGGGTGATGAGTCATTTGTAAGATGAGTGGAGGGGGATTAATTTTTATGCACTTTATATGTTTTAATGCATTAGTCGAGATGTTTGTAGAATATCTATTAAAAACAATTTTCAGATATTTCTTGTGATGAATAAGTTGAATGTTAATAATGATGGTATCATAGATCAATATTCTATAGGGACATATTTGATGTTATGGTAACATCACTCTTGTTTTCTACATCAGGTTTTCCCACATAAACTCAGAGTTGAATAAATAATATATCAATACTTTAAGAAAGATTGTGATTATGTTATTTAATAAAAAATAAGTATGATGAAATAATGATAAGTTGATATGTGATCCCCTAATCACACTTGTGTATTTATATTAATTAAGGGGGAGAAGAAAAAGGAGTAGATATAATATATTAACTTAGAAAATTGTTAAGGGTATTGAAAAAAACATAATGGGGGGGATTACTAAACACAATGGAATTTATTGGTATTTATTGTCAATTAAGGTCCAAAATGTGATAATGATTATAAAAGGATATGATTTTGAGGATCATGGAAAGTTACAATTCTTTATATCCTACTGTGAAGATTTATGAACTATTCTTAATGTCAAGGACAAGTTCCAATGGTGTGCAGAGCAAGAACATTTTCTACAACAATGAAGATGATTGAAGTTCCATCCATTTATGGAAAAATAAAAGTTAAAAATCATTATAAGTATATTCAATTTACTATTAATTCATGATATATTTAACGTTAACACCATTAAAAATATATTCCAATTTTTCTCATGGAATATTTGGTGAGGATGTCTAAGTTGTTTGGTATTTTTGATGAGAAAAATATTAAAATTTCAATATATACATAGAATTATTCTCTATATATTTTTTATGGGCCTTAGTAAAAATTGTACTATCACTTGGAAAACCAAGGATCACCTCAACCACATATGGGAACTAGGTGGTCAACCAAATGGGAGGAAATCAACTTGTCAGCCCCGAGCCGGAAGTGAGGATGCATAGTGCCGGTAGGGGTAGGTAGGTGTTTGTGGGGTGGTTTCAGGGTGATGAGTGAGTGCATATCACCCCCAAAATAGACATTTTTATTTATTTTCATTAATAGTGAGAAGAAAAATGATGATATTTAATATGATGACATGGAGAATTGTTAAAGGAATTGAAAAAAAAATTCAAAGAGGTGGATTATTGTACACAGAGGACTTGAATTGTATTTTTTTGTCAATAAAGGGTCATTATGTGTTGGAGATTATAAAAGAAGATGAATTTGAGAAGTATATATAATTACTATTCTCTATATCTTGGTGTCATTATTGATTAGTTGTTGTTAATGTTCATGGACCACTGTTAATAGTGTGCTGAGAAAGATCGTTGTCTACAAAAACAAATATTATTGAAGTTCCATACCATTGTGAATGAAGAGAAGTTAAAAATTAGTAGAAGGATATGAAAAATACTACTATTGCATGAGAAATTTAATATGAAGACCATGAAAAATATATTTATATTATATATATTGAATATTTAGTGAAATCATTTAAGTGCTTTGGTATTTTTAATGAGAAATGTCTTGATATTACATTCTACACTCAGAATTAATCTAAGTATATTTTTGAAGGGCCTTAACAAAAAAATTGGGCCAACCCTTAGAAAACCAAGGGTCACCACAACCACATATGTGACATAGACAATCAACCATGCGGGTGGAAATCAACTTGACCAGCCCCGAGATGCAAATGAGGATGCATAGCACCTACTGCATGTGAGACTTAATGTGAATACCAAGAAACATATATTTATATTTTTCATATATAATATTTTGTGAATACATATAAGTGGTTTAGTATTTTCTTTATGAGAAATGGTTAGATATTCAATTATATACTTAGAATAAATATTTGTATATTTCTGATGGTCCTTTACAAAAAAACGGGCCAACACATGGAAACCCAAGGACCACCACAACCATATTATGGAACTAGGTAGTCAACCAAGTGGGAGGAAATCAACTTGGACAACCCTACATGAAAAGTAATGATTAATATCCCCTATTTTAAGGGATATTTAATGTGAATACCATGTAAAATATATTATTATTTTTCATATGGAATATTTGGTGAAGACCATGAAAAATATATTCCTTTTTTGCTTATGGAATATTTGGTGACGATATCTAAGTGGTTTGTTATTTTTTATGATAAATAGTTTAATATTACATTATGTAAATATAATTAATATAAGTATATTTTAAATGGGAATTAACAAATAATATGGGCTAGTCCTTGGGAAACCAAGGACCACCTCAACCACAAACGAGAACTAGGTGGTCAACTACAGTAGAGGCAATCAACATCACCAGCCTCAGACAACAAGTAATGATTAAAAGCAAATAATTAATGAGATTTTTAATGTCAATAACACGAAAAATATATATCAATTTTGTAAGTGGAATATTTGGTGATGTTAAGGTTGGATTGGTGTAGCTTGATCTCTTTTGGATAAAGCTGGGATGAATGCTTGTGACCCATACTATGCACCACACTGCAATTATGTGTGTCAAGATCTCTAGTGAGCTCTTTGGGGGTTACATGGGGAAAACACCACTACTCCAGGTGTCTAGGGACTGATGGATGGCATACATATTTTTGGGTACTATAGCAACTGTGACCACTATAGCAGAGTTGACCGTACGAAAATGATAGGGCACTATAGCAGTGCATACTTTTTGAACTAATAACATAGTAGGTAGAACCTTGGAGACAATAGTAATGTAGCTCTATAGACTTCTAGCCACTGGCCATTATAGCAAAATCGACATGGGTGGTTGTGGCACTGCATCGATGCAGAATTCCAGTTGCCGTTCACAATAGTGTTGCAAACATTCTATGGGGTTAGTGGTATAATTATTCATCTTTTTATTATCAAATTTTAGGTTAGGGACTCTATGTTAAAAACTATCATATCTTCCTAAAATTTATTCTCCCAATTCATAGTGATATTTCTGTCTCTCTATTGACATATAGATTATTCCCAAACCACGGAAATATATATGCCACATGTGTTTCCTTCTTCTATATTTTATTCATCTGTGAACCTATTATGTCTCCAAAACACTCAATGTTTCCGCAAAATACATCAAATATGATTGATATTTTGGATGATAAATGGATTGATATTCTATTATATACATAGAATTAATATAAGTATATTTTTGAGGGGCCATAATACAAAATTAGGCCACCACAATGACATATGAGAACTAGGTGGTCAACCACATGAGAGGAAATCAACCTCACCAGCCCCACCATAGGTAGCAAGTGATGATGAATAACACCTATTTTCATATGATATTTAATGTGATGGATGTGAAAAATATATTCATATTTTGAAAGTGGAATATTTGGTGAACACATATAAGTGGGTTTTTATTTTTGATGAGAAATGACGTAAAATTCCATTATATACATTGAATTTATCTAATTATATTTCGGAGAGGCCCTAATAAAAAATCAGGCCACCTCAACCATATAAAGGACATAGGTGGTCAACTGTAAAGTGAGGACACATATCATCATTAGGGGTGGGAAGGTGTGTGTATTATGATTCGCAAGTGATGATTACTCGCATTGTACACAAAGAGAGAACATCATCAAGGTCACCTAATGTTTGGACATCTCTTATGCTCAATACTAGATCATGAACAAAGCATGCTTGAGCATCCCAAACCCATGAATGCATTCTATGTTTTGGATGCATGTGATAATTTGACGTTCAAGAACCACTATCATATGAATTAATAGAATAATGATCATATGGAAGTATGGATAAATGTGATTCTATACACATACATTTGATAATTCATCAAAAAAGAATAAGTCGATCACAAAGGTGAGGATTCCATGAATCTCAACATCATCATGTGATAAAAAAGAATCCCACATTTGATGATGTCAAAATATCCAGATATTCAGGTACTGAAAATCATTCATTGACATGACATTATTCTTGATCATTTATGTTTTTGAAAATCAGATGAGATGCGAAGGAGGACTCACATATAAATACTGATGGATTGGGGGCAATTATGCTATTGTCGACTGAGATAATTGAGATTCTCCTTTATTTTCATAGAAAAATAGAGCACCATGAAGTAGTTTATTTCAGAATGTGAAGATCTATGGGATACCCTAGTCGGGAAAATGAAATACCATGACCCCATAACATGACAATATTACTCTGAAGAGTTTTGAGATGAAAATGTGAAATGAGTATTGCGAGCTTCATAGCATCATAAAGAACTAAGGCTATGTACTCCAATTTTGGAGAAGGAATATCATGACCTTCATAATTCATGCATATGATAACATGGATTCATTAGGTTGAGTGATATATTACCGTGAGTTTGATAGATTCATGAAAAAAAGGATTGAAACATCTATGAAGAAGAATGGACCAAGTGTAAAACTAAAATAATGAAAAAAATACTGCAAGAAGTACAGTGAGTATCTTGCAATATAAATGTATGAATTTAATATATATAGAAGAACAATGATAAAATACATGAAAAAATAAATTGCATTTATTTAGTAGAAAATTGAGTTGCACTTGTTTGAGATGTGAATAGTAAAAATTACACATGTGTGACATGCGTGTGATATGAAGTGAGCATAAGAAATTAGCAAGAATATACAATGTAGTTGTGTATGAATTATTTCAAGAATATCAGTGAAGATATATTTCATTTTTTATAGGTAGTGATACCGAAAATTTCTTGTATTGGGAAAATTTTTGTGTATCTAAAGATAATAATTTCAGATTATTAAAGGTGAGCAAGGAATGTTGTGGTTCTAAATTATATTATTCTCATTGCACTTGAAATTGAGCAATTTCAACATGACCAACCAGTAGTTTTAAACAGGTTGTGCGGATGATTTAATTTTCATTAGGATACAACTTCTTACCTCTCAACCCTTGATAATTCTCAAGACGATTTTGGAGTGCCAAACCCTCTTCCAATCATCACATTTTCATATTAAATCTGTATAATTCATTTAGCTTAGGTTTCTTCCATATCTCTGTCCATCTCCACCCATTGTGGTGAAAACCCATTACCCATTTGCATTGTTAGTTTTGATTTTGATCATTTTTTGTCTAAAAAACTCTTTGCAATCACCTGAACCTTCTTCCTCATAGGTGTTTGTCATATGAAGCAATGTTTGATCATAGGTACAAGGTAAGGGGTCTAAATCTAAACCATATGGTTGGATATTTTTCACGTTTATGAAGTATTGTGATCACCCCAACATAATGTGTGCATTTTAATTGAATAAATAATTATATGGGATTATTTCTTTATTTCCTTTGATTTCATATGAAATTGTAATTGGTTAGTGGATTAATGTATGTTTATAAATAAATGTGACCAAGAGTGATTTATGTTATAGAATCCCTAAACCGTGGTTTATCACTTTTGATATAATTGTTAATCAATTGTGAACTTAATTTCAAAGTGGATTAAGAAAGAATAATGATAATTCACATAATTAAACATTGATATATATGATTTGATATTGTGATATTCATGTTTTATAACAGGGAATGTGTTCTAAGATGAGATACATATATAACGGTCTAGGATTATGCACTTCCACATGCGTATCTACTAATGTTTATAATGAGTGGGTTGGACCGACCCTCTGATGTAATAAAAGGGAATTGATCAATAAATATTTTAATGATTATATGGTTTTGACTTGTAAATTTTGTAATTGTTATAGGGCTTTACTTGGATTGTTTATTGTGACTATACCATGGGAATATGGTTGTGGTTGGATGGTTTTAAGACATACATAGAGATATTTTGGGTTGGACCCAATCTATTATTTTTATTTTTTTATCTAGAAAACACTTTTCAATAATCTAAACCATTTTCCTCGAAGGTTTTGGTCGTAGGAAGCATTGTTGGATCATCGATATATGGTTGGGGGGTCCAAATATAAAACATATGGTTTCATATTTATGATTCTTATGCAATATTGTGATCTCACCAAAATAATGCGCATTTGAATTGATTAAATAATTATATGAGATTATTTCTTGATTTCCTATGATTTCCTATGAAATTGTAATTGGCTAATGTCTTAATGTATTTTTAGCACGACATGTGACCTAGAGTGATTTTATTTTATCGAATCCCTAAACTATGATTTATCACATTTGATATAATTTTTAATCAATTGTGAATTGAATTCCAAGGTGTCTTATGAATGAATAATGATAATTATCATAATTAACCATTGATATATATGATGTAATATTGCGATATCCATGTTGTATAATAGAGGATGTGTTCTATGATAATATTTTTATATAATGGTCTAGGATTAGTCACATTCGCACTTACATGATGTAATGTTTATAAAGAGAGGTATTGACCCAAAATATGATGTAATTAATTAGATGAGATCTAGAAATATGGTAATTCTTATAAGTCTTTGATCCAAAAAATTTGTAGTGCTTATAGGACTTCGACATGGATTGTTTATTGTGACTATACCATGGGTATATGGTTGTGGTTGGAATGGATGTAAGACTTGATTAGAGATATTCGGGAATTGTGCCAAATTAGGTTATCTTAACATGGTTATATGGTTATGGTTGGCATGGTTGTAAGACATGATCAGACCTATCTCAGCATGGAGCTGAAGCAAGTTGTGGTTATACTTTATTAATGGTTGAATTAATTAATACACATGTTTATCAATTTATTACATACACTTATTATCAAATATTATTTTTAAACACAATGGTGTTGACCTGCTATGTTTTACTCTTTACCCTATTCGGGCTACCGTTTGGGACCTAAGTAGTTTTCATAGATGAAGGTTTGGACAAGGACAAAGGACCTTGCAGTTGATTTCGTTTTTATGGTTGGGTTGGAGATTGGAGATGGGATCAACATGGGGTTATGGACCCAAGACATGTGTCTTTTATTTGAATTTTCTAGTATATTATTGTATATTTATTTTATTACATTTATCTACATTCCATCACATCATAATATTATTTCATTTTTATTATTGGATTATTAGGTTTGATTTTATTGTTTTCTTCTGCATTGTTTTATTTTGATTATTATTATTACTCTAATTATTGTTTTCCTTATTATATTTGAATGTTTTCTTCTGAAATTACATTTCATACCAGGGGATATAGACTTCACACTATACATTTCACACCCATGATGCATGTCAGCAGCCTCTAGCGTACAGGAAGGCACACTTGAGTTAACGTAACCAACCCTCTCCATCCACGTGAGAGAGTTCCAGATTGGGTAATGTTGCAAAGTTGTATCAGAGAACCCATTAAAAAAATTACATTTTTTTTACAATTGGGGAAGTTAAAAAGGACACTAGGATGTATCAGGACATGGTAATGAGCTTGTTCATGGGAGTGGGTAACTCATGTAGAAGGGAGAATTTGAGTACCTAGGGATATGATTTTTTTTGTGCTGCGTGATTTTTTATGATGATGTTATTTCTCCTTAGGTAATTAATGTGTTGGGTGAGGATATTGTTTTATGATTATTTTTCTTCTTGATATTATAATCGTGGCTTGGTATGACATGATATAAGAGTACATCCATCATAATATACTCATGGGGATATATTGATAATCATTTCTCATGATAGGGACATATATATTTTTCATGTAGTATATACTTGAATTTTGAACTGTGATATGACATATATTATTAATTGAATAAATTAAATGACTTTTCCTGTCATTATAAAATACATTCAAGTCGTGATTATAGAGACCGAGAATTAGTGGTTCTTTGTTGTAGTCACATGTTTGGTTGAACTTGTTTCTAGCCAGTTCTCTAAGGTTTTTGATTTTATTTCACTGAAAATTCATACTCATTATCTTCGACATGGGAATCAGGAGAGTGGAAATCATCACACTTATATCATAGCTAAACCAGAACTTTCTATTATTCCAAAGGAGAAGATGAATGTTCAGCTTCACGGCAGCTTCCTAAGGTTCATGTGATGCATGGAAAGATAGACAGTTCTTACCATTCCTTTGATGTGTCAGTTGAAAAGAGAGTTTTAGCTACACAATCTAATTTTCTTTACTGGGGAAGGGGGGCCCGGGAAACCATGTTCTAGGTTGATCTAGTCCAGATAGTCCTTACGTATCTCAAAACATTGGGAGATGAGAGGGTGAAACTTTTTGTGTATATGTTTCATGAACCGGCCAAGAATTGGTAGGATATTCTAGAGGAAGATAGGTAGATACATTAGATATCTTGGAAAACATCATGATGAAATTTTTGAGCCATTTATATCCTGAAACCTAGAGGAATGAAAAAGTGTGCGAGTTCAGGCATCTGACATAGATGGGTTTGTCAATGCTAGACTATGCTAGATGTTACACCGACCAATAGTTCTTTATGAAATATTTGGAAATGAGATCTCTAGGGAGAGACATTTCTATGATGGTATTCATTTTTAGATCAGGTAACAGGTAAATATTTTTCATTTATGCGGATTTGAAGATGTCAGAAATCAGGCACTCATCACAGAAGAAAATATGAGAGGCACAGAGTAATGACTATAATGTTTCAAAAGAGAAATGTAGATGTTTTTTTAGAGTTGTAATAAGAGATGTTATGATAGTTTTTGTAAATAAAATAATGGGTAGAGTAGTCAGGGAAGCGGACTGCCATCTCATGATCATGTTTCATTCTAGTGTTATTAGTGTGGAGAGTTTGGTAACAGACATCCATAATTTCCTTACCCCAAAGATGAGTGTTATAACATCCCATAATGATAAAGGGTTAAATGACTAAATTCATACATAATTACAACTCCATAGTAAAGAATGTTTTTACTAGATTAGTGATTATGAATGGTGACATTTTGGGTGGTTAAATATGATGGGTGTGACTGAGGAAAAAGCACACTGGAATGAACATGTGTTGGTATGTGGGTATAATCATTAGTCAGATAACCCATTCGGTAATGTGGGTGGGACCCAGCGAGGGTAACCAATGTCTGTGGGGAAACTGGGGGAACCTAGTATTGTTGGACCCGATGGTCATGTTATGGAAGGGTATTTTTGCTATCAGTAGGGCCTAGTTATTACATTTTGTATCAGAGTAGTAACCCATCCTTAAGTGTTGTGAAACTATTTGGGTTGGTATTTAGGGCCCCCATTGTGGATGTTGTTCACTAAAGGGGGAGAATGTGACACCCAATAATGATAAAGGGTTAAATTACTAAATGATGTGATTCATGTTAACAAGGTTCAACTTTATTTTTGGGAGCCTACCTGATTAGAACTCCATAGTCAACCGTGCATAGCCTGGTGTAGTGTACAAGATGGGGGAGATTCTAGGAAGTTTCTCAGGATGTGTGTGAATGTGGAAAAAGAACACTGGAAAGAATATGTTTTGTCCCGTGAGAACATTCATTAGTTAGATGACCCGTACGAGCACGTGGGTGGACCCTGGGGAGGGGACCGCGTGTCTGCAGGGAAACTGATGGTACCTGGCAGGCTACGACCCAATGACCATGTTAAGGTTGGGTGTCTATGCTATCAGTGGGGCCCAATTATAACATGTTTTATATATTTGTTCGACTAGGTCATATTTAGAGGTTCTGTACGATCCTTCCTCAGCAAAACAGTGGCAGAGGATTAGGACAAACACTATAATCGAGAAGGGTCTAGGCTACACCTCAGTAGGATGGTAGTTGGATTTCTACATTCCATTTAGGCGTAGGAAGGGTATGTGGTACCCCATTACAATAGAACTAATACCAAGCAAGGGATGTAGTTCATGATAGTCATACTGGATCCCAGGGTAGAAGGACAAGTCAGTTTCTCGTTATGTAGACAACTCTCGCTAACGCGATGTAGGACCGTCTATCTTTAAAAGTATAATTCTCATATAATCTACCTTATCTTTTTTTTATTTATATATTATAATTATATTCTTTTCTATCTTCTATTCATTCAATTTATTTTGGTATGTTTTTGGAAAGATTATATGATGTTTTAACCATTGACACACTGTTGGGACTGTGCTCAGAAAATATCAAACCTTTCAAGGTGTGTTTTCTAGATATTTTTTTATCATTTCTCGATAAATAAAGCACACTTATTAGGTCATGTCGTCTCAGAGGTAGGAGTGTTAGTGAACCTATAGAATTTATCAAAAATTGTATATTGGGAACAACCCAGGACTGTCTTAAAAATTTAGAGCATTCTAGGTTTAGCTGGATATTATTGGAATTTTATCTAATATTTCTCCCATTTGGAAGAAACAATGTCTTGGATGACCAAGAAAGAGGTGATGTTTATTTGTTATCATGGTTAAGAAATTGTTTTTCAAGAGTATAAATATAGTATGACTACACCACCAATCCTCACTTTACCTATACTAGGAAAATATTATTCTGTGTTCTGTGAAATATCCAGAGTTGGACTTGGAACAATTCTAATGTAGGAGGATCATGTTGTATCTTATTGCCCTAAGAATCTAAGACCAAATAAGAGGAATTTCCCTACTCACAATCCATAGTTTGTAGTAGTTGTACATGCCCTGAGATGTTGGATACAATATCTGATGGGTGATATTTTTGTAGGTGGGTCGAGTATTTGTAGTCTTTCGACATTGAATTGTGTTATACACTAGGAAAGTGCGATGAATTTTTCTACACATTGAGATGAAAGACATGGACAATGGCCATATGGAAGTATTTTTATGAGTGGTGAATAATGACCCTTTTAAAGACATTCATC
The DNA here is from genome assembly GCA_963277665.1 of Viscum album. NCBI lineage: Eukaryota > Viridiplantae > Streptophyta > Magnoliopsida > Santalales > Viscaceae > Viscum > Viscum album. The sequence continues at coordinate 785,961,580 of OY728161.1, forward strand.
TGGATGTTATGTAATCTCATGGGATAGTAGATCTGACTTTAGAATCTGCTACACCTATGCTTTTGGATCAAATTAAGACTAAGCATCTGTCTAATCTAGATTGATTTGTTATAATAGAAAAAATATATGTCAGTGAGATTTCAATGATATGGTATCATGATAGTGGCAATTATCTTTTTTATGTGGCTGAGTATGGGATCTTATGGGATTCCATTAATAACTAATGTAGTTTCATGCTTTTATGAGGGTGGTATATCTTAGTTTAACAAATATGTTTCGTGATCACTATAAATAGTACCAGTGGTTGGGAATGAATATGGTGAAAAGACTCCTGGAGAGATGTTTCACTTATCACCAGGTGAAAGATGAGCATCAGAGTCCTATTGGGATTTTGAATACATTACCCACCCTGAAGTGGAAATGGAATAATGTCACACTAGATTTTGTGATAGGATTACCCAGGACAACCCGTATGAATGATGTTGTATGGGTTTTCATGGATTGGCTGGTGAAGGTAGTCCACTTCTTTACTGTCATGGAAACCGTTAAAGTTGAAGATCTGTGAAATCATTATTTGGGACAATTATATGACCAAACAAAGTCGGTAGAAATCATATTCTGACCATTGATAAGGCCTCTGGAATTCAAGGTGGTGATCATGTTTTTCCTTTGGTGTCATCTAAGTTGGGTTCGTGTCGTAAAACAAAACTGGGAAATCTAGCACACAGGTTTTTTGGGTCATTTGAATTAGTGGTGAGGTTTGGTCCAATGGAATACCACTTAACACTTCCAAAGAGCTATAGTGTCTTGCATGAGGTGTTCACATGTCGCAATTGTGAGGATATCTTCCCGACTCTTCCCATGTGATAAACATACTCGATGTTGAGCTTTGTGATGATGCACCATTCAAAGAGCATTTGACACTATTTGTGGATCATAATGAGAAATATCTTCGAGGTTGGACAAAATATTTGGTTCATGTATATTGGAAGAATGGGAGAGTTCAAGAGTATACATGGGAGAGGGATTATAATATGAAAACACAATGGTTATGTTTGTTTACTGTGAACTCACAATGATTCTTGATTCAGCTCAGGGACAAGCTGTTTAAACACGAGGAGTTTGTAAGATCCCATCTTTCGCCAGGTGTTTCCCTCTCTGAGTTTTTTGTTTAAGCCTTGGTGATAAGGTATTATTTAGATATGGAGTTATTTATTGGATAAAATGACCTAAAATTGAGAGATGCATGATTTTTTGAATTTTTGGGTCTGAATATAAATGGGTTATGTGTTTCGTAGGTTCTTATAGAGTTAAAAATATTGAAAGAGGTTCTGGTTGGTTAAAATTAAAACAGGCTAAAAACTCAACTACTGAACATTTACATGTTGTGTAAGGGACAAAATTTTGTGTAATTGTTTGGGGTTATAATTCAATAAATCTAAGACGATTTGTTTTTTGGCGTATACCATTAAAAAACATTAAACGACATGTAGCTTCATTACATGATGTGTAAATTCCCAACCTAAAGTTTTAAACTAGTTGTGTGGCTGATATCTTTTTTATTAGGCTATTAATTCTTCCCTCTCAACACTAAAGAATTCTATAGATAATTTTGGAGTGTCAGACCCACTTCTAAATGTTGTTTTTACATCTTCAATCCCTGGTATGTCTTTTTTGATGGGTTTCTTTCCTCTCTCCCTTCCTTTCCATCTACTATGGTGAAATTTTTTTACTAATTTTTTTAGGTTTTTATCTTTATCAGTTTTGATCATGATCAGTATTGATCTAGGAACCTCTTTGTAATCATCTTAACTTTCTTCTAAATTTAACCCTATGGTTTGATATTTGTCACGTTTATGAAAAATTGTGATAATGCCGAAAAAATGTGCATTTCAATTGATTAAATAATTATATTGGATTATTCCTTTATTTACATTTATTTCATATGAAATTGTAACTGTCTAATGATGTAACACCCCAATCTTTCATGGTATTCTTCTTATTAATTATTCAATAGCTTGTGCACACACAACACCAAGTTCGAGCCCACCCTGTCCTATCAAACTAACCATTTAAAAAGTAGTTATATATATTATTAAAAACATTTTTAATTTTATATATATCCCATATAATTTTAACATTCATCTTATTTGTTTCTTAGACATAATATAAGTACAAATTCAATTTTTTTGATAAAAGTTTTTTTCCAAAAAAATATAGTTTTTCTACCATTTAATGGAGAACCCTTTGTAAATCCAATATCAAAAACATTTATCTTTTAAATTTGACAAAATAAAATTATTCATTATAATAAAGTCATAAAAATGTAGTTTGGATTAATGTTTGGTATTTTTCTGTAAAAATCCATATTTTAATGAATAGTGTGCAATAGTGCATTTTAATTCAAAACTGCATTTTCATCTTATTTATTTATATAGGATGATTTTACATTTAGATGGTTCTAAAGTATAATTGTATTATTTTTTTATCATTTAATTCAATGTTGGTAATTGGAAGTAATTTCACATTGATATTGGAAATAAACACATGTCAATCATTTGATAGTTTTTACTTCTTAAAACCCTGTTTTACGGGTTTAACAACACAAATTAAATTTCAATTAATATCGTACAATTATTTGTTTTTAAATTTGGAAAATGTATTCCATATTTGGAATCATAATTTCCAAATTTTTTAAATAGGTATCTTTTATTTTTGGACATTATTAATAGTAACTTAAGTATTTTTTTTATTTACTATGGTTAATGGGTAAATGAGGTAAATAAGGGTAAAAAAATAATATTATAATAATATAAAACTATCCTAAAACATTTATTAATCCTTTTGGATTGTATATGTCTGGACTTGATCATAATAAGATCGATTTTAGAACCCCATGGAGCCACTTGGGTGTGATAATGACCTTTTTTAATGTTTAATTTAATGAAAAGGGAAATATAACATAAACCTTAATCTCTTTACTAAGAAAATTAATATCATTTTTATAAATGATATTTTAGATTATCAAGAGTAATTAGAAATATAAATATATTTTCTACATATTGGTAATTTTTTAATATTTTTAGACCGTAAATAAATAAATTTATTTATGACACAATGATGACACATTTATTTACTTATTAATGAATGATTGAAATAAATGATATAATAATTATTAAAATAAATATAAAATGTGATTTTTGATGCCATAAAAGATTTTATTGGATAAAAATGAAAATTTAGGGATGATTTAATACTTTTTTCTTAGTAATCAAGTTGGTATGACTTTAACATAAATCAATTACTAAATAGTGTAAAAATTGACACGATTTTTTTTAAAACAAACACTATTTTATTAAATGATATAATTGTCATAAAAGTATAAGATTCCATAACATTACTTATATAGTGTTACAAATTTCATCAATTATCCACTAGAGGTCATCTTGTCATTTTATAGTAACTATATTAACCATATAGTATAAAAATACAAGAAGACATGGTAAGAGTTAACTTATTTAACTAATGGTTAAATCCAAAAGATAAGGTTATATTCATGCACTAAAAATGTATAAAACCTATTGGTTGAAATTATTTCCACCCATAATCATCTAATCCTATAAATAAATCACATTGGATCCATTATAAACCGAAAATCATTTTATAACAAATTAATATTTCAGACTTTCCAAAAGTGCCCCTCACCTCTCATATAAAATAGAACTTCCCCTTCTCTTTTACTCACGCATCCAAACCACATTGTCTTGGAAAAAAACTGAACAAATATCCTCCATACATCCCTTAATTCCTCATATAGGCCATTATTTAGGATTAAAACAAACTTAATTATTCCTTTAGTGAAAATCAAAAGGAGACACCTGAAGAAGAGGTTATCGTTTTGTCCCTTCAAAGATCTTTTCTTCTTCTACTACATATTACTAAGTTGTTACCACACTAAAATAATATCCCAAACAACTAATATATTATTATATTTTGTTAATATTATGGGAAACCAATATTCCCCCATTTACCCATCATATGAAAAACAGTATCACTATGTGTGCGTATGTACGACTTACCGTCTCCACATTGTGGTGTAAAATGTTTTTCTTCTATAATTTATTTTAATGGGTATAATGATGAATATAAATAAATTAAATAAAATATATAAAATTATATTATTTCTTTAAAATTCATAATTCATCCAATTCTATACCATTTAACCATTAGGTAAATGATACAGTCGCTCGTTCATACGTACGACTTACCATATCTACAACGCGATGAGACTCATCATCCACGTTCACCATCATAGAATGATTATAAATATATCAATATTATGAATAAATAAAAATATATGATATAATATTGATAATTTAATAATATGTATATGTATTTATGTATATATATTTCATTCACATACTTCCATTCAACACAACAAGAAAATGGAAACACTGTTCATGCGTACGTACGGGCTACATTCTCCATGAATGGTGTATTCCATTTCATATATCTATCTATTATATAGGTTTTTATTATAAATATATATGATATAAATATCATATTATAAATTATTTATGTAATTAAATTATGATATATGTTATATTATCAATAATAACAAGTCAAAACACGTATGATAATCAATGAGATTATTATTCGAAATGTTTCATTAACTTGGATTTTTTAAAATATGGGTAATATAAATTCATTAAATAATCATATATGATATAATAGATATTATTTTTATTTTTATATAAGGTAATAATATTTTTATAATCATTATATAGGATTTTTGGACATGTACAGAGAATATCAAACATAAGGTAAGGGTTAATTTGGAAATCTCATTATTATCTGTGATTGTTTATGTATATGTGTTTACTAGGAAATATTTATCACTCATGTCCATATTTCTTAAAAAATACTTCAAAATGAAGATTTTTTCGTTTTTATATAAGGGAATATTAAACTAAAACATTGTTCTAAATGTTTTAAATATTTATACTTCTAAACCTTTAACTTTAATGTCCATGTTTTCAAAAAGGTTTTAACGATTTATTTATATGTACAAAAATGTTTTAAATTGTTAATTCCTTTCAAAAGTTTAAAATTGGTATGGGAATTTTTTTTCCAAAAGCAAAAATGGATATTTCACTATTTTTTTAATTATTTTATTAGATTATTTTCTTCTACGACAACATAATTAGTTGGATTTTCTGCTTAATTGATATTGATTTATTATGATACAATCATCCTTATTGTATTGAAGGGTTTATGATATGTTTGACTATGGTTTTTTTATTTTAACACCATTCATGGTATAGGGTTAATGTATTAACATTTTTTATGCATGTTTTAATATGAGTGTTAATGTTATGATTCACCCTTTTCATATGAGGAATGTATTGGACATAGTAAGCGACGAGTGGGGCCTGATATATCCCTTCAGTGAATTGGTAGTTCTAATGAGACAAACTACTGTATTGGCATAAATACTTGACCTAATATTTGTGAATGGTCTTGGAACGATGCCATGAAGTAGTGGTTATGATGTCAGACATTATGAATTATCTCATTGTGAGATTAGTTATTGACATTACAAGTGATTATTTGACTAGTAGAATATCCAGGTGAATATTAAAATAGATTTTTGTGATATATTCTTGATATATTATACTGAAGATAATGTTTTAAAAGGCTGATGTTTTAGTTGTGTACCTTTCCTTAAAAGTTTTTGCTTATTTGTGATAGCTTCATCTATATTGTTTATCCTTACATAGCATCTGAGGTTTATGTTTTCATTTCCCAGGATTCCATGAAGTAATTTATAATTGATATACATGGTTAATCTGTGGGAATAATATAATTCTCAAGGGATTATCAATGTTGTATTATATTTAATCTATGTTCCAAGACTGTTAAACTGATCAGTATTTTGGGATTTCATTCTTTGTAATTATTCAAATGTATTAAAATAATGCACTGGCTCTGAGATTCTAGGGTCAGTGCGTTATAGTTGGTATAAAATAATGTTTAGAAAAAAACTTGGAAATAGATTTCTAACACATAGATTAGGGATCAAAACCCTATGATAGACTTTGGGGTTCAGTATAGAAGAACCCCGTAGAATTTTGGTAACGATCATGGATACCTTAATATTAAACCAAAGCTGTTGTAAATTGAAAATACCGTCCCTTGATTATGTGGTTTTATTCAGTGGGATATGTGTCTCGTCTTGTGATTTATATTCATAGTTAATGGAGGAAACTAGAAGGAATTTAATTAACATTGATTTTGATGGAAAATCAAGTGATTTTGAACAACAAATTTGGATAATTATTAGAGGAAAAAATATTGTGATTATTTCGAATCAGTTATCACGATATATGATTAATAGTGTGATATTTGATTACTTTCATAACACATTGCCTTACTTAAAGATGAATGTTTATAAATGTTCAAATTTTAAGAAGCATAGAGGATATAAGATTCATCATCATACATGTCACAAGGAAGGGAAAAAGAACCTTGAGGAATACCTCAAATGGTGGGGAAGATTTATCTATATGGGAAAAAGGGTCATAGAGTGACCAATTGTTATGGAGTTCAATGTATCATATTTGGAAATCATGGGAATTACCCAACTCAATTCCCAAACATAAGAATCGACTTCTAAGCCATGTAAATACCTATTCCATGACAACCATTAAATTGGAAGGATTAAATTGTTTATGTATTTGGATCCAAGAATTATGAATAATTAATTATATGAGGAATATTCAGTTTATATTTTTCTCTAAGGATTTTAATGAATATGTTGAATAGTTAAAATGGATAACATAATTGATTTAAGGGTAATATTATATATGGAGAACATATTATTAAGGTAAATATAACCCTTAGTATGTTCCTTTTGTTTTTGTAATGATGTTTGGATAATGATATGTTGGATTAGAATAAGTAAATTGGATGATGCAAATTTTTTGAGAACTAATTATTTATTTTTTACATGAGGGTTAAGAGATCATGTATGAAGTATTAAAATTTTTGGGACATAAGGAATAATTCAATATGTTTTGGAATAAGGAAACATGAATTTTTTCAATAAGGATATTTGATAATTATGGTTGTTACCATGACTAAATAGAATACAAGATGAAGGTGTTCACATATTTGGAATGTGACAACTAGGAACCTCCCTATGAGATATGTGAGGTAAATTCTAAGCCGATTTGGTTCACCTATTTCTAAAGTTGAAGATTTTATGTTCTTGGAAGGATTGTATGGTTCTCCATTTATTGATTATATAAGTTATACTCCGATGGGTGTTTGTTAAATTAATTTATTGTCTCACTATAGGTGGAATTACACATATGTGAAAACATGTGCTAACTTTTATTTGTTAAGACAAATTGAATGAAAAAATATTATATTTATGAATCACATGATCTTTCAACACTTTAGGAATGAAAAATTCCACTTCATTTCTTTGATTAAGAGATGAATATGAAAATTTTCATGGAATGACCAATGGTTATATTGTATGGGAATCAAGTATTTCTTTTAATTTTCATCAAATTTAAGAAAGGGATCTTGAAAACTGAAAATCTTTTCCTAGTATATTATTCTATTATTAATCAAATGTCCCATGTATCATCAAATATTTATACCTTTATGGTTGTTAACCTTTTTCTAATCATTATCTCTGTCACTCTCTATAAGAACATGATCATTATTATTTTTTACATATCCATATTTTTATACATGTAATCCAAGAATATTTTATCTCTCGTGTCCTTCATACTTCCCTTTATTTATTTTAAAATGAAGGTCTCATTAATCAATTTTTGAATAGGGATTTCAATAAATATATTTTGAAAATTCCAAGCCATAGTTTTCAATTCTGATTTTAAATTTTGAGGAAATAATTTATTGAATTGTGGGAGAATGTAACACCCTAAACATCCACAGTACGCTTCATCTTAATATATCAATAGATTGCACTACACACAACACCAAGTTCAAGCACACAATGACCTATCAAAATAAACATTAAAAAATGAGATTATAAATATTATTAATAAAATATTGAATTATATATATATCCCATATAATATTTTTATTCATCTTATGTGTTTCTTATAATTAATATAAGTTAAAATTCAAAAAAATGCAGTTTTCTACCTTTTAATGAATAACCCTTTTTAAATAAAATATTTTATACTTTTATATATTCAATATTAAGAAATTAAATTCTTATTTATAATATTCTTATAAAAATTTTTTGGATAAATTTTTTGTTTTTTCTGATAAAATCCATATTTTAATGAATTGTGGGAAATGATACATTTTAATTCAAAACTATTTTTTTAATCTAATTTATCAATGTAGTTATATTGTACTTAAAAAATTGGTTTTAATGTTTAATTTGATTATTTTTTATAATTGAATCCAATTTTTTTCCTAAGAATTAATTTCATAATGAAATTATACCTAAACACATATCAATCTTTTGACAGTTTTTACATCATTAAAACTAGTTTTCTGGTTTTGACAATGAAAATTAATTTTAAATTAATTTCTACCAATTATGTGTTTTAAAATTGAAAAAATTTACTGCATATTTGGAATTAGAAGATCCAAATTGTTTAAATAGGTAACTTTTATTTTTTTGGAATTTATGAATAGTAACTGCATAAATTATTTTTATTTACAATTGTTATAGGGTAAATCAGGTAAATCAGGTTAAATAAATAATATTATAATAATATAAAACTACAATAACACGTGTTTTAATCTTATTATATGATATATTTACGAAAATGATCATTCTTAAGTCGATTTTAGGACCCCATGGTGTCACTTGGGTGTGATAACAACATTTTATAATGTTTAATTTAAAGAAAAGAGAAATATAACACAATTATATATCACCTAACTAAAACAAATTTTATTTGGTTTATATAAATTATATCTTTAACTATAATTATTCATTAGAAATATATAAATATTTCCAACATCATGGTATTTTATTATTAATTTTTAGGAATTTTATAAATAAATTTATTTATGACACAATGATGCCGCAATGATTACCTTATTAATGAATGATTGAAATAAATGATATTATAAATATTAACCGAAATATAATTTGATATTTTTTACACCATAAACTATTTTTTTTTATAAAATTTACATTTTAGGAATTAGGTAATAATTTTTTATAATGAATAATGTTGATATGACTTAAAAAAACCAATTACTAAGTAGTATTTGAATTGACATAATTGAATTTAAAAAAAACACTATTTTATAAAATTATATAGTTGTCATAAAAATATTATATTCAACCAAATGAATTATATAGTGTTAAAAATTTAATTTATGATCCAATTTAGGATTACTTGGCATTTTATAGAAACTATATTAACCATATAGTATAAAAATATAAAAAGACATGGTAAGAGTTAACTTAATTAACTAAGGGTTAATGCCAAAAGATAAGGTTAAATTTCATGGACTAAACTTGTCTAAAACCAATTGGTTGAGAGGATTTAGACCCATAATCATTTTATTGACGTACTAAATTACTTTATATCCATTATAAATATAAAATTAAATTATAATAAATTAATATTTCAATATGTTCCAAAAGTGCCCCTCACCTCTCCTATAAAAGAGCACTTATCCTTCTCTTTTATTCCCACCTCCAAATACCATTTAATCATCCAAAACCCAAAAAAAGCTCCTAAAAACATCCCTGTATTCATCCTAGTAGACAAAATTTGAGAATAAAATCATATTAATGAGTCCTTTTGTTCAAATTAAAAAGAGTCACCTGAAGAAGCGGTAATTGTTTTATCCCTTCTTTCTAAGTTATTTTCTTCTTCTAATTCCCCTTCATAAGTTGTTACCATACTAAAATAATAACTCTAGAATACAATATATTCGGATATGTTTTTATGATTATGGTACAACCATATTTTTCTTTTTACCCATCCAAGGAAAATAATATCACCATGTGTGTGTACGTACGGCTGACAATCTCCACGCTGGGGTGTAAACTGTTTTTCAACTCTACATTATTTTAATTGGTATAATGATGAATATAAATGACTTAAATAATATATATAACATGATATTAATTCTGTAAAATTTAAATACCATCAAATTATATACCATTTAACCATTAACGAAATGATACCATCACTCGTGCATACATACGACATATCATCTCCACGACATGATGACACCCATCTTCAACGTTCACCATCCATGAATGATTATAGAATAATATATATTATGAAAAATCATTAAATATATAACATAATAAGGCTACTGGAATAATATATATATATATATATATATATATTTCATTCACTTACTTCTGTTAAGTACGATATGAAACCGGAAACACCGGTCATGCGTTCATACAACCTACCGTCTCTATGAACGGTGTATTCCATTTCATATATCTATCTATTATATATATTTATATTATTAATATATATGATATATAAATCATATTATAAATTCTTTAAGAAATTAAATCATGATCTAAGAAATATGATCAAGAATAACAAGTCAAAAAATATACGATAAGCAAAGTAATTATTATCCAAAATGATGAATTAACATGGAATTATTAAGAAACGAGTAATATAAAGTCATAAAAGAATAATATATGATATCATAAAAATTATTTTTATCTCTATATAAGTTAATAATATGTTAAAAAACATTATACATGAGTTTCAGATAAGCACAGAAAAAATCATAACTATGGTAGGGGTTAATCTTAAAATCCGATTATTATCAGAGATTATTTATACATAAGTGTTTAATGGGACATATTTATCATTAATGTCCATTTTTCTTAAATTTGATTTAAAATGGAATATTATTTAGGTTTTATTTAAGGGGATATTAAACTAAATCATCATTATAAATGTTTTAATGATGTATACTTCTAAACCATTTTCTTTGATGTCCATGTTTTCAAAAAAGATTTAATGATTTTTTATATGGACATAAATGTTTTACAAATTTTAATTCCATTAAAAAGTATAAAATTGTTATGGGAAACTATGATACAAAAATTCATTTTAAATGTATTCTTTTATATATTACGAAATTTTTAATGTTTTCAATGTAAAAGGGGATATTTCTCAGAAAACGTTTTAATGATTTTATTAGATTATTTTAATCTATTTCAACATCCTTGGTTAGATTTTATGTCTAATTTTGATTGATTTATTTTGATATAATCTTCCATAATTTATTGAAGTGTTTATGATATGTTTTACTGGAGGTGTTCTATTTTAATAGCATTCATGGTTTAGGGTTAAAGTTTTAACATTTCATATGCTAGTTTTAATATGAGTGTTTATGTTATGTTTCAAAAATTTCATATGAGAAATTTATTGGACTTAGTATGTGATTGGAGGGGACTGATAGACCCATTTATTAATTGGTAGGTCTCATGATAAAAACTATGGTCTAGTTAAAAGGCCTTAATATAATATTTTTGTACGGTATTTTACAAAGCCTTGACATAGTTGTTATGATGTCTGACATTATAAACTCTCAGATTATGAGATTAGTTTTTAATTTGACGTGTTATTATTTGACAAGTATAATATCCATGTTAATTTTTAGATAAAAATATTTTATTTACACTTTTATAATATGTTTAAAATAATATATTATAAGGATGAGGTTTTAGTTTTCTACCATTAAAATTTAATTTTTATTTGTGATAGCTTCTACTATATGTTTATCCTTACTGAGAATCTGAGCTCACCCCTTTCATATTTTTTATTTTCCCAACATTCCATGAAGTATTTTATAATTGATATTTAGTGTTAATCTAGGGGACTAATGGTATTCTCAAAGGATTATATATGTTTTATTTTATGTTATAAATTTTAATGTAAAGTTCATGTATTTAATATATTTTCCAAGGTTGATAAACTAATGGGTTATAGGGGTTTTTATTCTTTATAATCATACCAATGTATTAAAATAATGCATTGGATCCAGGATTTTAGGGTCAGGGCATTACATATGACATAAAGTATGCTTAGCATTACATGTTGCCTATGGTGATTTCTTGATGTAGAATACCTAAATTTTTTTTCACTTTTGATATAATTGATAATAAATTTTTAAGTGAAATGAAAAGTGTTTTATAAAATAATAATGTTAATTCAGATAATTAACCATTGATATATATGATCAGATATTACAATATCCATGTTGTATGAAAAGAAATGTGTTCAATGATGAGATGCTTATATAATGATCTAGGCCCACAAACATTCACATATATATGATGCAATTCTTATAGAGAGTTGGATTAAAAAAATCCCATGTTTTAATGCTTATGAGGATTTGAAATGGAAATGTTGTAATGCTTATTGTACTTTGACCCAGATTTTCTGTTGTGACTGTACCATGGGTGTATGGTTGTGGTTTTCATTGTTGTTATTACTATGATGATTGGTTTCCTTTTCCAATATGAATTTTTTCTTCTTAAATGGAATTTCATACCAATTGGTATAGTCTCCAAACTATACATTTCACACCCTCACTGCTATTCGAAAGCCTCTTGTGTACAAAGAGGCTCTCTTTGTATCTTGTAACCAACTACTTTCATCAATGGGAGAGAGCTCCTGACTGGGGAATGTTACATTATTAACCCCCATCCAATGTGTGTCTACACAATCCCTCGAGCTAAATCAAAACTATTAGGTCTAGCTAAATAAGTTCTAGTGGATCAGATCAACAAAGGTGTTAAAGTTGAATCAGTTCAATTTGTAAGTAATGACATTACTGACTCTAATGAATAAGTGAATAAATAGAATCCTTTGTAGGTGAAAGTGATAAGAATAAAAGTTCATCCTTATCATGTTGGTGTGGAAAGAGGAAGAGGAAAATTTGGACCTCAATAAATTTATATGGAAAGAGGAAGAGAATCATCCTCATTGTTTTGCTTCATATATGTTTTTTGAGTTCCACATAATGGAAGAAATGTAAAATTTGAAAGATGATATTAAGATTCAAGAGAGAGAAATATGATTTTGAAAGTATAAAAGTTGAGATGGTCTCTAAACCAAATATTGATGCATGAAATGTAGATATTATATTTAAAAAATACATTAATTAATTGAAGATGATGATGATATCCCAGTTAGAGATCATAAAAGGTCTCAAACCAAATCAAACAAATTTCTCTTCATTTATTTGACAAGCATATGCGACTATTCAAAAAATAATAGAAATATATTTCATAAAATTCGGAATTTTTAAATGAAAAATATAAGTTCCCTATAATATTATACGGTCTCTCTACAATGAGGAACCTTTATAGGCGAAATATAGAAGAATAAAAGGTGGACCTTCTCATATTGATGTGTAAAGAGAAAGAGGATCATTTGAACCTTAATAAGTTGATGTGGAAAGAGGAAGATAATCATCCTTAGTAATTTTCTTAATAGATTTTTTATGAGTTCAACATAATGGTCAAAATATAAAAATTCAATGACATGATTAGGATTCCAGATAGATAAATCTGAATTTGAAGCTATAAATGTTTTGATTGTCTCTAAACGAACTATTTATTCTCGAAGGGATGATCTGATATTTGAAAAATATACTTTTATTTAGTGAAGAATATGATGATAACCCAGTATGAGATCATAAAATGTCTCAAAAAAACTCAAACAAATGTCTCATCATTTATTTTACAAGGGGATGAGACTCTTTAAAAATAATAGAAATCTGTATCATTAAATAGAACTATTTTATTTGAAGTAAAATTTTATAATCTCAATTTAGTCCCCCTTTTGAGTTTGTGTGAAACACCTTCATTCTTTTTATTTTCACCATAAGAGAAGTTTAATTCATTTAAATCATGATAATCATTCATTTGTATGATAATTGAGAAAAAAATTGTTAAAATTGGATTAATCAACAAGATATTTAGTGAGGGAGGTCACATGATTATGAGTATAGAATCTTGTTTTGAGAAAAATTAGTGGAAGAAAAAATATTGTTTAAAATTATGATTTTATAAGAAACATATATGTTATGAGTATAAAATATTAAAAAATGTTGAAATTGGAATTATATTGTTCTTCTTTTAATGATTTTAATAGTGTGTGGGATTTAATAGACATGGAAATCAATGCTTTTCAAAAAAAATTATCTCTTTAATTAACTAATATTATAGTTTTTCAGATGTTTATCAATTGATAAAAAATTTAATTAATTATATATTATTATTAGTTATTACTATTAGTAGTAGATAAGAAAGAAAAAAACTAAAATAGAGAAGAAAATGAAAAATTTAAGCAAAAATAAATAAAGGACATACTTACAAACTGTATTGAAAAATGGATGGATAATGTTTATTTCATAGTATATCATACTCATAATAACAATATAAATGGAGAATGTTAAGAAAGATAATAAAATAATGTGCATTGACAATGAATTAAACGAAATTTGATTATAATGAACATAAAAACAAAATAAAGAAATAGAACATGAGATCACTCATAAAAAATTTTAATTGATTTATGAAAAGTAATTATTGTGTAAAAAATCATTTTAATGAAAAGTAAAAGAATATCAATTATATTATGATCCATTTTTTTCAAAAGATTCTTTTCATATTTTCTATCAATCACTTCCTAATTTGCAGTTATTCATGTTAAGACTCAATATGCATGTGTTTTTTTGAATGGTAGTAGGATTAATGGTTTGAATTCAAAATGCATACAACAGTGCATGCCCAAAGAGGTAGGCGAACAAAGCACTAAATATTAGAAAACTCAACACCGTTAATTATTATTTTCATGAATCAAATATAGGAGTCTTACCCATGATGTTCATGAATCTTTTTTCAACCACATCATGAAGCTTTTATCGTTTTGTTGAATCTAGTGAAAATTGATTTTATTTTAAATTCACCGCTCAAATTTTAGATTATCATACAATTGTAGTGAGAATTCATAAATCAGCATGAAAAATAGTGTAGTCATTCATGTTATCCATCGGGTATTTTTAATCCCCCTAAAACGTTTTCTACATAATAATGAATTAGGAAATATATAATTCTACACAGGTATATAGAAATTTAGAACTGGATTGATCAAGCAATAAAAACTGAATTTCCTTCAAAAAGAAAAGAACTACTTCTATTTTGTAATAATAAAATATGATATAGAAAATTTTCATTTGAAGTAACATACTTCAAATGTAAGAAAAATAACTGATAATCACAAATCAATGGGGTTCCTGAATAAATTGTGGATTATAGGTTATGTGACATATAAAAAAGAAAATTGAATGGTTCCACAAGTTCTAATTGGTGGTTAACAGAGGCTGTAATGTAATAAAATTAAAATAAATGGAATAAAACATTAATTAATTGATGGAAATAGTAATCATGTGAAGGAAAAAACTAACATTCTAAATAAAAAATGGAATTAGGGGAGAGGGAATATTTGAAGGAAAGGAAAAATGTGAATTAAAAAATGGATAGAGGGAAGAGGGAAATAAAACCTTAGAGCCTAAGGAATAGGGAAATCAAAACATAGAGCCTATGTTTGAATTCCATAATAGAGAATAAAAAAACCTTGGATTTTTTTATCTATCAATAATAATTAACCCAAATAATATAACCACGTAAAAGGTTTTAACTTCAATACTATAAGGAATATGTATCAACCCACAAATTATAAACCATACCTGAAGGTGTGTGTAATTCCCCACTAACTCTTAAAAAAATACAAGGTGATTATGAAAATGAATTCTTTTGGAATAAGATGTTGTAAAATCCTGATATGTAATAAAAGGGAAGATAATAATTTTTAGACATGAAATAGGGGTTCACAACTAAGATTAAAATAAGAATCTGTTGTTAATGAGTAGAAACAATAGAAAATGATGCATAGAAAGATTCAACAAGTGCAATGAACATAACCAGACCTGGTATTTATGAAAATATATTCATCTGGATTTAAATTGGAGATTAATTAAAGATATATAATACTATGATAATAACTTTTGAATTAGAATAATTAGTTTTTTAAATTTATCCTAAATAAAAAATAATCGACATGCATGTAAAATACTATACATAAATTTACACTAAGAATGAAGGATTATTATTATTTATAGAGTATTATGATAGGACCTTGATACATAAAAAACAATAATTATATTAATAGTATGGATATAACATTAAAAAACATAACTATGACTCATATCAAAGAAAATTAGAGTTTTTAAGGAGCCATTTTCATGGAACACTAAAAAGAACTAAATCAATCGAAAATAAAATGATTATTTGCTTAAATTTTCAAAGAAAAGTGATATAGGTAATATTTTTTTTCATTTAGTAATTCTATAGTTGTTGAAGAAGAATATTAAACCCACAAGTGGTAGACTTAATTCTTAATGTAAATAATTCAAGTGAATAGGGAAAAACCTAGGGTTTCAAAAAACCATTTTTGTGGGTATCGTGAAAATATGTAGATAAGATGAAAAAACCAAATAGTCTATGAAATGATTTATACCAATCAATATAAATAAATATACCAAAATTATAAACAAAATTAATCACAAAGATAGTTTATTAGAGAAACCTACGAAACAAAATAGAAGAAAATAACCGTGATGATTGATATAAACAAGGAAACGTAAGGTTTCACAAAACGTGGGGCACTAATAACATGGTAAAAAAAGATAATAAAATAAAAAAGATTGAAATATTGAAATTGATTTCTAAAATTGGAACATGGGGGCTACATGGTGGATTCTGGAAGTTGGAAGTAGAGGTATGGAAGTGGATTTGGTAATGGGTGGGTAAGGAAGAGATGAAGATCTAGGGGTCCCAAAGTGGGATGGGAGGATCAGGAGTGTGAGGTTCAGGTAGTGGGGAGTGGAGGCAGATAGGAGAAAGTAGCGAGGGAGGGAGAATCGATAGACTGTTAGAAGGTATCAGATACAACGTGTGTGGAGGGAAATATAAATTCAGTATAATAACTTATACTTCAGGTATGAAAAATCATGGGCTTATCCACCTTTGTGTTTAATAGATGCTCATATTTTCTTATTGTAGAAATTCATTTTCAAACATTTTGGATAAATAATGTCACTGATGAAAAAAAAGTCAAAATCTTAATTATTGGATTGGTTTTTATGTTGGATCATGATTTTAATAGAAAATAATAGAATCTCATGAACTTTTATGTAGAGTTGTGAGAGAAAATTCACAAGAATACCTCTGAGACTTTCACAAGATTACATAATTTCAATGAACATTAATATTGTTCATTGCAAGCATGCACAAATGATGATATTTATTACATATTTAGTAAAGGAGACATCATATATCAACAAAAAAAATATGAAAATTATTCAATGAAATTTCATGCATATTGAATATAAACTACATATGATATGTTAATTCATTATGCATAAAGAAGGAAATTGACTTCAACACAAGGAAAAAACATGTATATTGATATAAACTGTAATATATACTACTATGTAAATAACAAGGTAATTTCAAATTCATTACTGGATAAAGAAATATAAAATTCAACATAAACTACAATAAAAAGTGTTATCTACAATGAAATATAAATAGGAATGTAAACTTCCATTTCACTACACTATAAACTATAATTTAATGTTCCATATAAACTAAAATATAAACTGTAGTTTTAGTTTACGATAAATAATACTCAATAAAATTTAGTTCCATAGCATGAAACAACGTGTATATTAATATAAATTGAAATATAAATAATATATATAGGATTTAGTTAACTATAACACAAAAATGATATGTAAAGACCCGAAAATTTCAAAGAAAATTGTTTCCTAAATACTTTTTAATTTTATGAGACCACAGTTTCTGACTACGCCTGATTCTGAGGCACGGTGTGCCCAAAATCAATTTCTGATGTTTTTTTGGGTACGTTCAGTGAACGTACGAGTGGTACTTTCTAACATATAAACCGGTTCATTAAATCAAAATATGACGGCACTGATGAACTCACAGTGTCGGTATTTGCTTAAGGGGACCTTTACCGTAGTTGCCTTTTATCGGGAATAGAAGTTAATTTTTGGGGTTTGTCATTAAAAAATAAATAAAAATATGAGTTATAAATTTTTATATGGTTGGGGGATATAATCTCCAAAAGGTAGTTGGAGGTGGGACCCACACCCCCACATAACCACCCATGAGAGGCTTTAGTGTGGTGGGGCCCTCACGAAACCTAACCCTTTCACCTCCCCTCAACTCCCTTAAACTCTCCATTAACACCCCTTAATTAATTTGACATCCTCCCTCTTTTAATGTGAACTCTCCACCTCCCTCAATTGATTGTGCCAACCCCATCAATTGAATTAATTATACCCCCTTAATTAATTAATTCATGTGTCAACGATTCATTTTTAATTGTTTTTAATTGCATGGTAATGTTTTTTATATTTGAGGGCCTTTTATTTTTTTTCTTGGAAAATATTCGTCGGAAAGATTTGGGAGAAAAACTCTTGGGGGAACATCCTTTTCTTGACGAAGAACATACCCAATGATGAACATGAGGAACGATATCCTCGCGATGACTGAGGCAAGAACATGAGGCGAAGCTCATAAGGAACATCGTCATTCTTCATCATCCTCCACGTCAAGGGAGGAGACGCCGTCCGTGAGGAAACATCGACTGCGCTTCCTCCACGGACGCACCCCGACGTCAACGAATCGACATCGTCTTCGAATCCATTTCCCGAAACATGGACAAGAGGGCATCAGAATCAAGGTAGGGGGAAATATGGAATATTTATTTATTTATATGTGTGTATTAATCCTCGAACCTCGGCATTGATTTTGGTTGGTAATCATTTAGTTTTTATCATCTAATGCGGATTGTGCGGGCCGTACAAACACGGCCTGACAACCCTCCGTTGAATCATTCTTATGTTGGTGTCGGAGGAAGGTTGTCAGGGGAAAAAGGAGACAGCAGTGTCGGTGACCAGAGGTAATGGAGGGGGTGTGTCGTCCGTGTGTGGAAGAACCGTGGCCCGTAATCGTGGGACGTTTGGGCGAAGAAGAAATGGTCGGCCTTAGCCACCCATGCTGGAGAACAACAGTGCCTCTTCGCGATGCGCTGTTGGAAGACCACGACCCGTGTTCTGCTAGCCTCCACGGCGGGCGAACTAGTGGGCTCGCTAGCTAGCTGGGCGTAATGAACCGCGACACCTATAGGCGCCGCGTGCGGAGGATCAACGGCCTACCCGTGCGGGCCGCTCGGGCCGGGGAAGACCGATCGGCTTCGGCCATCCTAGCAGGAGTGGCAGTACCACTCGGCACCGCAAGTTTGGGAAACCGGGGGGGCCGCGCCCCACCGGTTCGGGCCACGCCCCACCTAGCAGGGCCATGCCCCACCGAGATGGGCCAACCCTATGTCGGGTCAGACCCGCGGAACCAAGTCAGGCTGACCCGCCATCCCACTGGGCTTGACGGGCCGGGCCCATTTCACTAAAACTTGAATTACATAATGAACGCGCACCTGATTGGCGTTTCGTCTACGGTACGGGGACCCTCGCATCGAGGCAGTCCTTTGACAATACCCTAACTGTGTTTTGGACAAAATTGGAAAACAGTCGGGTTTGGTACGAGCAGAATTCTAACCGGGCCCTCGGAGCAGAAACACTTATAACTTAAGTATATGTCGTCTGATTGACGTACCACCAACTATGTAGGTTTCCTTTTTATGAGACAGTTCTTTTGGAATAATCTAGTAGAGTTTAAGACGTAGTTGGAGTACGGTCATGTTGGTTTGAGCCTAAAAACCAACCGGGCCCCTGGAATAGAAATGCCAATAACTCACAGACCAGTTGTCCGATTGACGCGCCATCTGTTGCGTTGATACCCCTATGACGTGTCGGTCCGTTGAGATACTTCAACGTTAGACTTCATGAAACATGGAGTATCGGCTTGTTGTACGTGGATCGGGCCCTCCCGGTTAGGAGCAAGCAGATTACAGAGACCTAGTAGCTGGCTGAGAATTGATATTTGTTGATCGATCAACTCAGAGTGATTTGGATGGCACAGTGGGGAGCTCTTGGTTGTAGTAGTAGACCCATGGTGGAGGATCACTGAGTTGTAGCGGAAGACCCATGGTAATCGACAAAAGGAGTACCTTTGTAGGCTATGAGGGGGAGTTCATGGTATTAGCGGAAGACCCATGGTGGGAAGCGCTTGGTTGTAGTAGCAGGCACACAGTACTCGACAGGTGGAGTACATTAGTAGTCCAAGGATAGGGGGAAGTGCTTGGTTGTAGTGGCATGCCCACTGTACTCGATAGAGGAGGAGTTCTCCCGCATCCATGGTTTCGACTTCATGAATAGGAATCATGGTTGAGCTAAGTCAATGACCTTTGTGGTTTCCTTATGATTGAGATGGGTTATTTGAAAACATTGGTATATGTATGGGCATATACCTAAGTAATGGTTATCCATTGAAATCATACTTTCTGGTTTATCCATGTTTGATTTTGTGAGACCTTAAGGGTCTCGGGGTCCTTACTGAGTATTGTAAGAACCCGGTTCTTATTTTGAGGTATGGGCTCCTTCTTTTCCCATTTTCCGTAAGTTTTTTTGATAAAATATAAAAAATGGGGAAAATTCATGATCTTTGGAAAGTACACGCCGTGTACTTTGTCCACACGCCGTGTACTTTTGGCCGTGTGGGATGGGTACACGGGGCATGTGGCCATGGTAGGGATGAAGGGTGTAGGAACCACCTACACACCGTCTAGTGGTCCTTTACACACCGTGTAGTCAGTTGGCAGGCCAAAACATTAAAGCGGTGGAGCAGCCGCCAGCTGGACGACAGTACACGCCTTGTAGTCAGGAGTACATGTCATGTACTCATGTCGACGGATGAACAGTGTGGCGGTGCTACCAGAGGAACAATTAAATGAATAAAGTACACACCGTGTACTTTGTTTTTTTGCTTAAAATGGGAAGTATCCTCCCCTGTTCACATGGAAGGTTTAGAACGGGAAGAGATATCAGGAGAGGATGACCGAACCTTCAGAGATCCGTCGGGCGCATGTCTGGAATCTGATTCCACTTCGGACGATCTCGTTGGAACCGCACGGGTAGGCCCTTCGCTCTCCTTAAGCCATTCTTAACAATTCTTTCCCGAGGGAATGTTATTTATGTTTGAATGAGTTTTTTTCCTCATCAGATCTATGTCGTTCTTGGGCATTTCTGGAACCGACGTTCTTGTATAGCGCTCGTTGGCATTTAAGCTCGGTGGCTTGGTGTTAATTTTTCCAACTGTTGTGTTTTTTATGCATTTTTGTGCCACAAACCCATATTGGGGTGTCGTGTGGATGAGGAAATTGCTATATTAAACACCTATAATTTAATAGGTTATTAATTATGATAATAAAATGTTGGTTGGGATCATTGATTGGATCCAGGACCATCCTGAGGGGTGCGTTCCTTTGTTTAGCCATTTGGCCAGGATAACCGAGGGTATGCCTTGTTTAAATTATTCAATACTATTGACTTGAGAGGAATTGTTTTCAAATTTCATGTTTATATTTTGTTCATTCCCCAGTTACTTAGGCCTGAGGGTGATGTTTTGCTATAGACTGAGGGCGTGACTGTATTAGCCTGAGGGCAACATTCTATTTCGCATGAGGGAAACCTTTCATGCCTGAGGGCTTGACTTCTGTGCCTGAGGGAGACACTTCGTATTCCTAAGGGAGAGATTCTGTTATGACTGAGGGAGAGATTCTGATTACCTGAGGATGAGATTTTACTTGTCTGAGGACGCTGACTGATTATTTAAAAATTCACCGTGGTGCTTTCTAAATATTAAGTGGATTAAATGAATAATTAAATGACAATATAATTATTAAATTAGTTACTTTTTAGTAGTACTTAGCTCATTTCATTTTTACGACAGCACACTTGTTGCATGTTTTACACACAGTTGAGCACGAGCCTTTGGTGGGTGCCTACTGAGATATATTTCTCACACCCTGTTTTGGTCATGCTTTTCAGCCCAAAAAGATTATGTTTTTTCATTTATGGATAAGGGAAAAGAGTCCCAACATAGGTACTTGACTGTGGATGAGGAGTAGGATGGCGTGGGATAGAGCCGAGGCTCGTGATGCCGCTGCCAGCTGTTTTGCTTTGTATTGTTGTTCTCTACTTTTTATTGTACTATATTTTTGTATAACATGTTCTGGATGTTTTCATAGAACTTGTCACATGTAGCATCATTATTTATATATTGTTGGTTGTATACAATGCAGTTGTTTATTTCAGTTGTGTTTCGTTTATTGCTTCCACTGTTGTTGTATGTTTTTATTATATTCCGCAACACTACACTTTGACAAATGAGGGCATATTTTCCCCTCTATCAGACCTGGGCCCTCACAGCTAGTCGGCAGCCTCTGGAATTTGTGTAAATGCACTTGAGGTCATGTAGAGAACTGGGGTCCGGGCACCCAAAATGGGACGTTACAACTATTTTCATACTCACCACTGCACAGGCTATGCCCACACCTTGTTTTGTTGGATGCAGACGACGAACATTGCTGACGGAGGCCAAGAGCGCCAGGACTAGACGGTACCCGGAGGAGGATCTTACGACGTATCAGTACACTATAGAGTCTGACAGACGTGGAGAGATGAGGAGGCCATATGTACCTACCCTTTAGGTAGGAACCTCGAAGAACAATCCAGGAGCTACTTCCCTATTCAACTATTTGTCTTTTTCAATTGTAATTTATTTCAGTTGTAGTTGTACCTTTCTGTTGGGAATCTATTTCTAGACCCTTTGTACTTCAGCACACTTTTTATACCGCTTTAACTTAGTGTTTTCTTCTGATTGTACTCTGGTTGTGTGTTTTAAAAATTTCATAAAGTCAATGCCTTCCCAGTTTTATGGAATTACGCCTTTGGTGCTAGTCACCAGCCCCTGACCTATTGAAGGTGGGTTTGGGGTAGTCATGATGCGGGCCCCGAGGGACGGGTCATGACAAATTGGTATCATAAGACGTCAGTTCTACTATAAAACTTATGACTCTGATGTTTCTTATCTGTGAAGAAATAGTGTTAAGGGTACTAAGTGTGGTTTTCTGTTTAGGGAGTCCAGTGTTTGTGCGGGCAGCCGACATATCCATACACTAGGATTAAAACACTGATTGCGTGTGTGTTTTGAAAAAGTTTTTATTTAAGTCAGCTCAAACCAGGTCAACTCAGCAGTTATATTCTTTGACCGTGCCGCATCTGTTATTTCGGGATGCCTTCCCATGGACGACCAGCTAGATCCCTGAGAGTTGTACGTACTAACAGCCCGCTGAGTGACGAGGCCTCAGTACAGGGCCCTCTTCCAGTTGAGGCACCAGCGGAGGCACCAATGGTACTACTCCCCATTGGTCCACCAATGCCACTAGCCACATCAGCAGGTGATACACGTCGCTTGAGCGTGCTATATGAGTTCCAGTGCCAGAGGCCACCTAGGTTCAGGGGAGAGATGGACTCGCAGGAGGCTGAGGATTGGCTGGAGGCTATGGTGAGAGTCTTCAGGCTAATAAGGACGCTAGCAGACTTTATGGTGACCCTTGCTACCGGCCTCTTTCAGGAAGCACTAGATGGTTGGTGGAGCCTGATGCTCCAGATTCAAGACGAGGTGAAACTTCTATGGGAAGACATCATGAGCCTATTTCGGGCAGAGTTTTTACCAGCCACCCTTCGAGCGGTGCAGATACAGGAGATACTGCATCTTCAGCAGTGTAGCATGATGGTGATGCAGTACTCAGCGAGGTTCAATGACCTCTCACGCTACTCCACTGATATGGTACGAGACCCATTCCTCAGGGCCCGAACCTTTGAGCAGGGACTCAGGTGAGATATTAGAGCTTCATTTTTCTCCCACAACATCCCGATGCAGACGGGGGTGTTTGAGTGAGCCGTCATAGTGGAGAGTTTCCTTGATGAGCAGTCTCCAGTAGAGGGACCCAACACTAATCGACATGTAGGGGAGTCTTTTGTAGCGGGAAGTAGACAGATGACACAGAGTTCAAGGAGGACCATACCCAGAGGTCGTCAACCGCATGAATCTGGATCGTGTGTGTGAGGCAGTCGGGGTGGGGAACGACTTACTAGGAGCGGACAGTGTTACTCCAGTGGTGGGCTTGGTCACATGGAACATAATTGTACGACCCGCCATATAGATGATCAATAAATAGATGAGGGACCTCTCAGGCAGAGGCATATGTTCGATCAAGGCGGACCGCAAGGAGAAGGAGACCGGGGCAGAGGAGATGTATGTGCAGCTGGTGGTGGATGACGCTTCGAGGTGTTTCCACCACCACCACTAGGAGGTCCACCCCAACCGCATGGAATAGATGGACAGGGGAGAGCCCAAATTCAGGAATATGAAGCATATGACTATAGAGCTTCAGAAGCAGGTGGATAGAAGAGAGACTAGTTCCAGGCATGCTGGCCTTTGTTCATGGTGCTTCTATCTTCCTTGATGTTGTTTTTTGTGGTTGTTATGTGTCTTTGTAGGTTTAGCTACAGTAATAAAAGACACTTTTCCATGTGATGTTTTCTTTCCTACCTTTCTTGTGGATAATACTAAGAGGTTTGGGTTATAACTATTGACTTGACCATCACATTCGAGATTCCTACTTGAGGAGACCCAGTGAACACACACTGATGCCGAAAGTGTGACTAAACCCTTGGAGGCGAGAGTAACGGTTGGATATCTTGGTAGTAGCGCTGAGTCCCTAAGACTTCGTCCATGACAAGAATTTGTACTGTTCATGTCAGGATTGAATGTATTAGGAAAAGTATGTGCTTCATCCAGGGGACGAGACCAGATTTCTCTTTTCGGCAGAGGAGAAATCATATCATCTCTTGAAAATCGTTGGCAACGAAGGGTGTGTGAAACTTATATCTATGATTCATCGGACCACTCTACGTCCTCAGTAGAGTAGGAGAGGAGGCTTACCTCCGGGTCCTTCTACCTCAGTTGCACTGGGGGCACGACGTCTTCCACGTATCTCAGCTGAGGAGATACGTGAATGAATCATCCCACATCATCGACCACAGGGAGCAGGACATCGATGACGAGGTGACATTCATGGAGGGCCTAGTGGAGATCGAGGATCGATAGGAGCAGGTCCTACATGGATGGTCGATTCCTCTGGTTCACATTCGTTGGCAGCACGGGAACCTCCATGAGAGCACCTGGGAGTGAGAGGCTCAGATGCGTGCCCAGAACCCCATTTCTTTCCCTAGTGAGTGTTGTAGCATTACAGGGACGTAAAGCCCTGAGGTGGCGGTAATTTAATGGCCAAGAAATGTCAATTAAAATTTTTTCTTAAATACATTGGAATTTTATGAGACTACGGTTTCTGACAGTGGCTGATTCCGAGGCCCGGTGTGCCTGGAATCATTTTCTGAAGTTTTGTTCGGGTAAGTTCAGTGAACGTAAGAGCGGGATATTCTAACATCTAAACCCGTCCTCAGAATTTAAATATGAGGGAACCGATGAACTCACAATTCCTATATTCTCTTAAGGGTACCTTTACCATAGTTGCATTTTATGGGGAGGAGAAGTTAATTATTGGGGTATGACATTAAAAATTAAAAAAAAATATGAGTTAGATATTTTTTTGGTGGGTTGTTATAATCTCTAAAAAGAAGTTGTAGGTGGGACCCACACCCCCACACAACCACCCATGAGAGGATTTAGTGTGGTGGGTCCCACACGAACCCAAACCCTTTCACCTCCCCTCAACTCTCTTAAACTCCCCATTAACACCGCTTAATTAATTTGACAACATCCCTCTTTTAATGTGAACTCGCCACCTCCCTCCATTTATTGTTCCAAACCCATCAATTGAATTATTTATGATCATCTAATTAATTAATTTTGGTGTAAAAAATTCATTTTTAATTGTTTTTAATTTCATGGAAATGTTTTTTATATTGGAGGGACTTTTATTATTTTTTCTCGGCAAATATTCATGGGAAAACATTGGGAGAAAAAATCATGGTGGAACTTCCTTTTCTCGATGATGAACACCCCGAACGAAGAACACGAGGAGCGATATCCTCTTGACGATCGAGGAAATAATGTGTGGTGAAGCTCATGAGGAATGCCATCAATCTTCTTCTTCCTCCAGGTCAAGGGAGGAGACGTCGTCCGTGAGGAAACATCGACTGCGCTTCCTCCACGGGCGCACCCCGACGTCAACGAATCGACGTTGTCTTCGAATAATCTTCCCACAACATGGACAAGCGAGAATAGGAATCAATGTAGGGGAAATAGGGAATGTTTCTTTATTTATACATGTGTATTAAACCTCATACCATGGCGTTGATTTTGGTAGGTGATGATTTAGTTATTATCATCTAACATGGAGGGCGCGGGATGAACAAACACGGCCCGAGGACCCTCCGTTGAATCTTGCTTATGTTGGAACTAGAGGAAGGATATCAAGGGACAAAGGAGGTGGCAGCGTTGGCAACTGGAGGTAATAGTGGATGCGCGACGGCCGCGTGCGATAGAACCGCGGGCCGTTTGGCCGAAGATGAACCGACCAACCTTAGTCGGCTGGGCTGGAGAACCACGGCACCAGTTGGCGCCACACTGTGGGAAGACCAGTGACAGCGTTCCGCAGGCCGCTACAGCAGGCGAACTGGCCGGCTCGAAAGCTAGACAAGTGGAAGGATCCACGGCACCTATAGGCGCCGCGTGTATAGGATCAACGACCTTCCAGTTCGGGCCGCTCGCACCTGGGAAAATCGGCCGACTTCGGCCGACCGGGAAGGAGGGGCGGCGCTGCTCAGCGCCTCTGGTTCTAGAAACCGTGGGGCCGCACCCCCCGGACCACTCGACCAGATGTGGGAGGGGCCTCGCCCCACCGGTCCAGGCCAACCCTCGGCCGAGTCAGACTCCCTAAACTAGGTCAGGCCGACCCGCCAACCCACTGGGCTTGACAGGCCGGGCCCGTTTCACTTAAATGTGAATAACATAAAGACTTCGCGCACGATTGATGTGCTGTCTGTGGCACTGGGACCCTTGTGTCGAGGAGGTCCTTTTGCGATACCCTAATTAGGTTTTGGACATCTTTGGAAAACGGTGGGGTTTGGAACGAGCATAATTCTAACTGGGCCCTCGTAGCAGAAACACTTACAACTTAAGGACTAGCTGTCTGATTGACGTACCATCAACAACATTGGTTTCCTTTTGATGAGATGGTTCTTTTGACATACTATATTATTGGTTCGGATGTAGTTATAGTATGGTCAGTTTCGTTTGAGCCTAAAAACCAACCGGGCCCTTGAACGGAAATGCTAATAACTCATAGACTGGGCGTCCGATTGACACACCGTCTATTGTGTTGAGACCTCTGCGACGTTGTAGTACTTTGAGATACTTCAACATTATACTTCATGAAACATGGAGTATCGGATTGTGGCACGTGGAGTGGACCCTCTCGGTGACGATCGAGCAGATTACAGAGATCTAGTAGATGGATGAGACTTGACGAATGCTGATCAATCAACTCGGAGTGGTTGGATGACCCATGGGGGATCACTTGGTTATAGAAGCAGACCCACAGTGTAGGAGCACTTGGTTGTAGCGTCAGACCCATGGTACTCGACAGAAGGAGTACCTCTGTAGGGTATGAGGGGGAGCTCTTGGTTGTAGCGGCAGACCCATGGTGGGAAGCGCTTGGTTGTAGCTACAGGCCCACATTACTCGGCAGGTGGAGTACTTCAATAGTCCAAGCTTTTTTGGAAGTGCATGGTTGTAGTTGCATGCCCAATTTACATGACAGAGGAGTAGTTCCCTAGCAGCCATGGTTTCGACATCGTGAAGAGAAAATCATGATTGAGCTGAGTCAATGACCTTTTTGTTTTTCTCATGATTGATATGGATTACTTGATATCTTTGGTATATGTATGGGCATATACCTAAGTAATGGTTATCCGTTTAAATCATAGTTTGTGGTTTATCCTTGTTGGATTTTGTGAGACCTTGAGGGTCTTGGGGTCCCAACATAGTATTGTTATACTGACCCCTACACGGGCTTTGCACGCACCTCGTTGTGTTGGATGCAGACAACAGCCAACGCTGACAGAGGCTGAGAGTGTCGGGACTGGACGGTACCTGGAGGAGGACCTTACGACATATTGGTACATGGTGGAGTCTGACAGACGTGGAGAGTTGAGGAGGCAATTTGTACCTACCATTCAGGTACATACCCCGGAGGACGATCCAGGAGCTGCTTCCCCATTCAACTGTTTGACTTTATCAGTGGTACATTCTTTCAGTTGTAGCTATACCTTTTTGTTGGGATTGTATTTATGGCTCCTTTGTACTTTCATCAAACTTGTTATACAACTTTTACTTAGTGTTTGCTTCTTCTTGTACACTGGTTGTCTGTGTTTAAGTTTCATAAAGGTAACGCCTTCCCAATTTTAGGGAATTACGCCTTTGGTGCTAGTCGCCAGCCCCTGGCCTATGGAAGGCAGGCTTGGGTTAATCACGATGAAGCCCACGAGGGACGGGTCCGGACATGATATGTATATTGATTTATTGAAATTGCAAGCATAATGATTATAAATTTCAATTTCAGGTAGAAACTACATCCATATGCAGAAAATGACAGTCCCAGCCTATTAAATTAATGAAATTGCATGCATATTCAATATAAACTGCAATTTTAGTGCAATAAAATGCATACATATTGAAACTAATATGTAGATAGGTAAATAAAACTATTTCAACCGAAACTCTAGGTATATGTAGATAATGGGACTGCATGAATTTGGAGAAACATCAAATATATTCCTGAAATGAAATTACATGAATATTGAAAATAAATTATAATTTCAGTGCATGAAACTAAATACAAATTCTCAAGATGAAATGTTTCATGTTGCAAGAAAATTTAGATCATTAAATGAATATTATTTAGAGTATTTTTATATTTTTGGTTAATGGATTTAAAATATTATGCATAATCAATTATAATTGTTATAGTTCTGTGTATTATATTTTGATACATATTTGGTTTTGTTGTTTATTAATTAGCTATAATAACATTGAATATCAATTTCAATCACAATTCATGAAAGATATTAATTATGGACAATCCATGAATTATATTCATTATTGAAATTTTTTTTAGGTCATCCGAAAAAAAATTAGGAATTAGGAATATGTTTTATAGTGAAAATGTATAAGATTAATTGTTTCACATAATAAT
Source organism: Viscum album (assembly GCA_963277665.1). Taxonomy (NCBI): domain Eukaryota; kingdom Viridiplantae; phylum Streptophyta; class Magnoliopsida; order Santalales; family Viscaceae; genus Viscum; species Viscum album. The sequence goes on from OY728161.1 coordinate 785,990,919, forward strand.
AAAAAATTTGGAAATATGATAATAATGAAATAAAATATAGATACGTGGAACAAATTAAACATAATAAATGTTTGTGTCTTAAAAATAAATCAAGGTATGTAATTTAAATAACTTAGAAGGTCGACATTTTTTATAATTATAAATGTAATATTGTCAATATAATGAAAAAATAAGGCATACCTTAGGGGCCTAGAAAATCATGGATGTGACCATTTTATAATAGTAATATAAAAACTAAATGTTTATTAGACTACAAGAGCATTATACATGTATATAATCTCTATGACTATTAAATCAATAGTCCATTTAATTAAAATTTCAATTAATTTAAAGCGAATTGTATATTTATAGAAAAATAGTATATTAAAAAAATGCATGATTTATAAGGAACATATAAAAAAATATTATACATATTCATGGAAGGGGGTAGTTAAAGCAGGTTCAATAAATATATTTGGAGGGAGTTTTCTAATTTATTTCAAAATAGAAGATTGGGATGGAAAAAATATAGATTAACTTTTAACAATGGAAGATGCATTACAAAAGAATGGGGCAATGATTTTCATAAAATCCCATGGTTCATGACCAAAAGGGTACTGGTATAGTGATAAACACAATAATAAATACACACATATAGAATAAGAAGTTAGATATAAATATTGAAAAATGAATATATGAATGTACAAAACCATTTAAATTAAATTAAATTAAACATGTATTGAATGATAGTATATAAAATAAAAAGATAATATATGATAATATAAATTTAAAAAATATTAAATAGACATTGCATATTTCTCTAAAATTAAAGTGCTTTAAAATAAATGTGTATTAAAATGAAACTGAATTATACATGTTGATAAATTTAATGTACATTACACTAGAAGGGCATTATACATGTATAAACTGAAATCCCATTACTAGAATTTAGAAATTAAAATATAATTATAGTGAAAGAGAATTTTACATGCATAAATTGAAATAAGAATAATGTATAGAATGAAATGGCCTCACTTCTTCTAAAAATTTGACAACAAAAAAATGGTCTCCCTTTTGAATTTCCAAAAAGTGGAGTTTTTGGTCGGAAATAAAAAACTTGAAATAAAAGAAATAATAATAAAGTTATTATGATAGCTACGTGAAAGAAATGAACTATTCATCCAGGTCATTCCAATGTTATAAACAATAAACTACTTGAATTAAATTTATAGACAACCACAAGTATAAAATAAAATATGAATAATAATTCTTCTAGAAAAATAGTAACTGTATAGTAAAAAAGGGACCAAACACTATTTCATTTTCACATTTGTTAAGAATTATAATTTCTTCACCACGTTCCCAATAATGGATCCTATATTTTTTTTCATTTTGATCACAATGTCAAATAAAAATTTCAACCATTGTTTAGTGATTGTGTTTTAGAGGAAAAACAATATGTATTTGTTGACTTACTAATCTTCTATGATACCTTGCTTCTCAATAAGTAGATTTGGATTGAAAATTCACATATGAAATATTTGTAATAAATTCATAAGGATTCTAATATAATAACAACATGAAACAATATTTGAAAGGATAATAAAATTAGAAATTTAGTTTATTTAAAAAATGGATATAGAAATGAGTTATATAAAATGAAAATGAAGAGAAATAATTGTACATGTAACTAAATATTTATCATAGTTGAGTGAATTGGGGAACCTAATTAGGATAAAAGTTTTATGTAGTTGATTGAAATAGAGATATACCATATATTCAGATGGAAACACAAGATTTAAGTGTTCATTGAAATGCCTTGAGTTTGAGGTTGGGTGGACATACATACCTTATATTGAAGTGGAAATATGACCCTTCCTTGGTGAAGAAATGAAGAGATCCATGAGGGTTAGGGTTTATGGACAATGTAGTAAAATGGAAAAAGGATGTAATCAAACCTAATAGAGGTGGAAGGCCCACAATTCATAGAGAAGTAATGTCTTGGTTTTAGAATATTTTTTACATAAATAAGATTGTATTGGGAAGGATGAAGTCAATCATAATGAAGGGATCTTGTGGAAGAGGAGGATAAGAAGAGTATGGAAAATTTGAAGGAATATGTGAGGGATTAAGGACTTACTGGGACATAAATTTCATACTATCTAAAATTATGATACTACGAGAAGAATATATAATCACCTATCTGAGAGATGATGTGATACAACCCAAATTTGGAGGCGAGTAGTTGGGGATCATAGGTTTATGAAAACCTAGTTTAATGGAGAGATTAGAATCGTGACTGAGGGGATGAGGAGGTAGTGGAAGAGGTAGACCCATATGAACATGATACCCTCATTGAATGGTGATAAGGAGGTGGAGATAAAGGGGAATCAGTAGAGTGAGAGTGGACGGGAATTCTAGAAGGCATTTAGAAAGGGAATATTCTAGTGAAGGTGGAAAAGAATGAAGGTGAAAAAATAAAATTAATGGATGATGAAAATGATGGAGTTGATGGGAAGTGGAGAGGAAGGGGATTTTGGAAGGTAGAGGGGGACCCATGAGTCAGGGGGAAGAGTCGAGGGGAGTGATAAATGTTGGTATAGGATAGAAGGATCTGAAGTAGATTAATACCCATTTAATAATACATAAATACAAATCCCAATAGTGAATTTAATATTTACTTAAATTCTCAATCCTTTTAAATTCCCATTTTATTTTTTATTTTATTATAAATTTTTTATTATAAATTCGGTTTAAATTCCATTCATAATCTAGTGTTTTATAATTCTATAAATAAAATTAATAACTTGTATATATTTCTCATTTAATATTTGGTCCTCCATCTATATTGTATTTTTCAAGGATTTGATTGATTGTAGAATACCCTTCATGTGTCATTTTCTGGGAAGCCTCTATATTAAGCATTTAATGTATAAAATGAATATCTAAAAAATATTTTATAATTAAATGTGTGTGATCATGAATGAAATGATGCATTCATCCCCTCACTTTTTTGGTAAACAATGTAGAAATTTTAACAATAGTAAAGATAATTAAGAATTTTAAAATAGGTCTTAATGTTGGAAAATAATCACTGCTACAATTTTTGGTTTATCCATCTATACCCTTTATCAATAAAAATAAAATGCGGATTAAAGGGTACCTATATCCAAACTTTTATAAGAACTAATAATCATATTCCCTTTATCAGTGATAAAATGTCTTCTTTTTATCACTGAAAAAATTAATATTTAAAAAACTAAAGATCATTAAAAACTACATATTAATATATTAATATATTAATATTAATATAAATATAATACATTTTAGAAAATATTATTTTTATAATTCAGAATATGTAATCAAACATAATATATAATATATTTAGTGAATATAGTGTGTCAAATAATTTAAAAACAATATTAATTAATAATTTCCAAATTATTATTTAGTGATATTCAATTTATAAAAATTTAGTGATAGAAAAATTAAAAAAATTAATAATTGATCTAAATAAGTTGAAAACATGATACGAACTTCAAACAACCATAAATTTTGACCAAGTGTCAATTTGATCTCCACCACATATCAAATCAAATCTAGAGAAAATATCTGACTTGCTGATGGGGGAGACCTTTAGTCAATGTTTTTTTAGGTCAAAAAGGACTGAAATGCCTCTAAAATTGAGTTTTCTGTAAGGGCGCTATAATTTTTGAACCTTATATGGAATTTTAGTCTCATATACGGGGGTCTTATCTTTTCTCAGAAAATATATTTTTTATAAAGAATTAAAATGATATCGATATCATGAATTTAAAATTTTATCATTTTAATATTGTATTATTATATATAATTAAATACACACGCACACACACATGTATGTGTGTGAGTTTAAACATAATTTTCTAAATATATTATCTATATCTAGATAAAAAATAATATCAATTTTTTTAAAATAAAAATGTATGAATATTTACATTCCTCTATAATGTATATACAATGTATATATATATTAATATATATATGTGTGTTTCTGTATTAACAAACATTTAATTATTTATCTATATATTATAATATGTATATAAATATTAATATTTAATATATGTAAATAAATATAAATATGTATAATTATATTTATATAAACAAACATATGTATGTATGTATGTATGTATATGTATCTATGTATATATTTACATATGTATGTATATAGGTAGGTATGAACGTATGTATCATTGTATGTATATATGAATATTTTCATTTATTTATTTATAAACAAACACACACAATACTCTTGAAACAACCACAACAAGGTACCTCACCATGATGATATATGGTTGGAATCGACCACCATACCCCTACCAGCCACTAGACAATGCCGTAAAGAGATTTCCAGGTGGACCTTACCATGACGAATAGGCAGAGACTCATGGCACCGCCACATCCCAACGTGAATCCACAACACCACCACAGAGACTTCTAGACAAAGAAACACCATAGGAAGCACTCCACGAACCTAAAACGTCACCACAACACAACATGAACTCTTGACACGACCACAACAAATCACACCTCAACCCACGACGCTACCACTGGATGAGGAAACACACACCTCAAACCCGCCAATATGAACCGCTGTGGAGGAAGGTCCCCTCTAACACAAGAATGAGGGGAGATGACAGTGAAGGTGGAAACCATAATCGGCACATCACCCCTTACAGTCTCATTAAGAATCTATCATTGAGATTCTCCCATGATACTAAAACACTCTCCTTCTCAGGGTCAACTAATACTTCTATCTCTCGGATGATATGACCCCAAAAGTGAAAATGACTAATCCAGAAGTGGAACTTTGTGAGCTTATCATATTACTGATTGTATCTCAGTGTATCCTAAATGATCACAATATGTTTATAATTGACATTTCAATTGTGAGAATATAGTAAGATATAATCCATGAAAATCACCAAAAATTAATCTTGATAAGAATGGAAAAATCAGTTCATCAGTTCCATGAAAAATGCTAGTGCAGTCGTGAGACCGAATAACATATCCATATACTCATATAGACCATACCATATACAAGAACTATACATTGTATGTCTATATGATGAACAGAGACCTGATAATGTCAAGGCCTCAAATAAATATTTGAGAAAGCCCAATCTCCTAGAAGCTAGTCAAAAAGGACATCTCTCCATGGAAAGGTATACATATTTTTAACCATTAGATAGTGCAGTTTTGAATAATTCATGCATAGCCTAAGGGCACTATGAGCTTTTTTTTGGAAAAAAAGGACTGGTGTGCCCTATAGATAAGTACTGGCTCAAATAAACCCCTTTACCTCCAAATCCTATAACTGCATATTGAGATCCTTCAACTCCTTTGTAGACATCATGTAATTTGGAATGGATACTTGTGCATCTTCTAGTTCTAGATAAATAGAGAAATAAACCTCTATATCAAGATTTAAACTATAAAATTACTTTGGGAAAACATCCTTGAAACAATAAACCACTATAGGAATGACTTTTTAACACACTCCATAATCATCTATATATAAACTAGAAATTTAGGTTGTCATCTCACCCAGCCCAGGATGTTGTGGTCTAGATCAACTTTCCTATACATCCCATTCACCCCTTGTGAATATAAACTGTGTTCTCTAGTGTTGTGAATGTCACCCTATGGTGACAGTAATCAATGAAGGCTCAATAATCCACTATCCAGTCTATTCTGAGTACGACAGCAAAAATTGTCATGTAATGGAAAAAAGATTCAATTTTAAGTGAAACCCACCAATATCAAGTGTTAACTCCTTGTACTAGTGTATACATTTTCTTATAATACCTAATTAAGTATATAGTTTTAAGATGCCCTTTGGAAAATAAATCATGAGCCCAAGGTTCTCTAGAAAAGGAACAAATATTAAATTATGTGATGAAACAATGTAAAAAAGAGAATATACAAGATAATAGGCTTCGAAGATCATACTTTTCTCTATAGATTGTATGAAACCCTTCTCTTTAGTTGTTGGTTTTAAAAAATACACATCTCTTGAACCACAACCATGTGACACAACCTCACTACTCAGAGTAGGCCTATTATGTTGTCTCGATAGAACTGGTGTCTTGCTTCCTCAGGCATGACCACCACCTCTATATCCGGATTGAACGATACTACTCTACCTCCATTTATGATTCAATGCTAAGAAAAATGCTCCTGAACCTCATGTTAGAGATGACCCCCTACAACTCACTATTGGAGGAAAGGTCATGCAAAAACGTTTCACATGTCCCATCCCATAGTAATCTCGACAATCAACTAGGTCGTGATCACATTGATTCTTCATGTGCCCCATATCCCACACCGATGACCTAAAACCAAGATACAAGTGCTAATAGCATGACTGATATTCTTCTCAGAGGAAGCCTTAAAACATCTCTTCCTACCAATGGAATTCAAACCACTAGGTCAAGAGACTACACTACTTTACTCTACACCCTAAACATTTATCATCATCTACTCAATAATATGTTATTGATTTATTATCTCTGTAATCTTCTTCAACTTTAACACATTGAAGTAAGATCAAAAAGTACGTCAGAGACTTTCATTGAAGTATATCTATCATGAAATATCATAATCAAGTTATATCGTCACAAAAAATTTATGATCAGTAAATTATTATTAATACTCCATAACAATCATAGTTCCCTACCCTAGAGTCAGGAACTCACTATCCTAATCGATTCCTAGAGTCTTGAGGAAAAATTAGTTTATAACCGATCATGGAAATCATCTTAAACCATATCTCCCAACCTCTCTACCTGGTTCAAAACATCCCACTTATTCTTAGCTTCTACACGTATCATATACATCTCAAGATTAACAACATCAAACATAACTACCATGACACATATCACAACATCATGTATAACTGTCATGACACATATCACAACATCGTGCAAACTGGTGATTCATCCTCTAGGGATGGGAATTATGTGTGGCATTTGAATCATGTAAAGTGCCTAAAATGTTTCATGAGACGTAATACCATAATATCAATGGGTTTAAACAAAATATAACACATAATAATATCATTAATAGTTGAACAACTCAAGTGCATCACCCATCTATGGAATCAAATCAACTGTAATAGCCAAAATATGGAAACTAGTAATTCCATTTGAGACAATTTGTCTTTTTCCTATATGTGGGTTATCTACACTCAGGAACAACTAAATACCAAATTTCCATACCTTCTTATCCTTGTATATTTTCATCAAATAATAATGTAAACTAGAGAAAAACCTTCTTTGATACAACTTTGTAAAATCCTCGATCATGATCCCACTCCATGGTGCCCTTAGCCCAGTTAGCGACATGGACTCAAGTGTATCTCCCTAAATTCCAGAGGTTATCGACTAGAAATGAGGGCCTATGAAGTTTCTGTGGAGTAACAATACCCTCTTCACCATAGTTCAACACAACATAATTACAATAATAGTAAATATATGTAGTAGTAAAACATTCAAACAATATATATATAAACAAACTATGAATTTATAAACAAATCGATAAATAATCTCATATAAAAAAGATGATACATCTCTCTACAAAATTTAAAAAACAACTATACATGTAATATATACAATAATAATATCAAAATAAAAAAATTCCCAAAGTTCTATATCCAAATATCGCCATGAGCCTCAGCTCGGTCCTGTGCTCCCCTTCTCCTAAGCATGATACAAATTCAAGAATCAAACTATGGGTGGTTTCCCTAGTCCCTAACCACATCCATATATTTTTTTCAGGTTCCCAATGGAAGCCTCAATGGAGTGTGAGATACAATCCTAGTAGGCTACCACCTAAAGGCTAATAAGATGTCCTGGATGTGAAAAATAATATGATAAAGTAATGTGCAGAGTAAAACAGGCATGGAGGTAATACAAGTAAGGTACCAAAGAAAAAGTAAACCACCAATGATACATTATTTCCATACATGGATCCCTGCAAAATAAGTTTTAATCTCCTATAACAATTAAACTATAAGAAATACAAATGTAACTAACAAGACCTCATTGTACATCCACATATAACATGTCAACCATGAACATGTCCTACAAACAATATATTAAACAATTATGGCCTTTCTGTATATCAAAAAAAGTCACATTCACCATATCCATGATGTTCATCTATTCATATCACATTTATAATGACTGTGTCATATAATAATTACTGTTAGACCCCTTGGGGCGAGATCTAAGTTATAGTATACCAATATATTCTCGTCGAGTCCCATGAGCATCTTGGTGGAAACTCGGTTACAATTCAGTTGGGGTCCAAGGATCATGTCTTTTGACCATGTCCACTATGAGCCCAAGAAAACCACATCCAAGGGTTATCAATAACCATGGAATCCAATGGAATCATAATCCAATGAACATATAGGTCCAAGGAATTATCTACCATTTCATTGTCCTATGGTGTAGCACACCCATGTAATACTATGTAATCATTCATCAATTTACATTCAAGTACCCTGATTATACCTACTCATAACACAATTCACATTTAAATTTATCCAATGAGTATACCCACTCATATATCAATTCACAATCAATTACATTACATCAGTTCACCCACTCATTCACATACTTGATAATAAATCCATTCAAGCAATTAAATCAATATAAACATGTTATCACATGGAAAAAGAGGCATAAAATCTCATAAACATCAATTCATTTCAATTCATTTATTATTTGTCTTACTAAAGCTAAGAAATAACAATCACACACCCCATTGGTGTTATTATAAAGGAAAAGTTAAAGGCTCAACCAATAGTTGAACTTGGTTGGGGAAACAACCTCTATCATGTCTCAAGGGGAACTAAATGGGATCCCTATCATGTTCCATTTTATTTAATTCAATTAAATAGTTAAATTTATTGGTCGCTTTGGAATGTCTGGAGTGGTGGAATAACTAAAAATAGCTCAATAAAGCACCAAATCAAATAGGAAAAATATAGACAACCCACCATAGGCTGGTAGTAGAGTTTTCATCTAGTATTAGCTTTTGATTTGACTCAAATCATAAAAAAAATTAAAATGGAGAATGAAAAAAATGAATTGAGTATTCACATATGATAATCCAACGAGACCAATGACACTAAATTATAAGTTCATATTGAGGAAAGAGATGAATGGATATGAAAAATGCTCAACTGAGCTCTCAATCCTAATGGTTGTCAACATAGGAGAAGGATAGAGAAAAATAGTTTGAAATAGTATACTAATTAGTGTAAATTTCATAAATTCACTCAAATAATTGGGCCTCATGATTTGGCCACATTTTTTGATAAATATTTTGCTAATAATGCACCTTCTACTATAATACAGGGAACCATTCATGGATATCCCACACGGTTTTACAAATTGTACACAAACAGTGTCTCAACCCACTTTCAAAAAATGCAGAGGTACTCGCAAAGGGGTGAACCTCCTTCCACATAGTTTGAAAACCCATGTGGGATCCACCAGGCCTTTTTCAAGGTCTTTCACACTTAGTCAGTCAATGTGGACTATCTAGCGTGCTTTCTACTAATCATATGACTTGTTGTTTCCTCCCAAAAAAATCGGTTTCTAGGCTCTGAACAAGCCCCAAACACCCTCGATACCCCCATAACCTCAAAGGGTATTCACATTATGCCATATTTAATCATTTTAACCGAAAAATTGATCTATAACTTGTATAAAAACTCATTATCATATAGTTTTGGCTATATTTGTGTTTTTATTTTGATCATATATTTTGTTATGTCGATCCTTTTTAGTTTTATGGCATGCCATGTCATTTTAACAACATTTTATTTATTTTCAATCACCATCACCAAAGGTAACTAGGTTTCATCCATTTGAGGTAGGTGTTTATATACAATGGTTTAATTTGATGAATTTAATGTATTTCTTGATAAATTAATTTGGGTTGCTCATTAATTAGAAGTGATATGTGGTTTCAACAGATTTCTTGGAATTTTTTTTCAAAATGGGTATTTTTCATGGAAAATATATTTTCATGATATGAAAATGAGTATTCAAACTCTAAAGAGTATTTCTTATATTTGAATTTCTTTTTTAAAATTTTGATCATGGTTCTAAAAATTTATTTGGAAAGTATCACATTGGGAACCTTGGGTGAATTGAGAAAGAGACATGGGTAGCCTTAGTGTGTGTTGCACTATTAGACGCTAACCTTTTGTGATACTGACTAACAAGACTTAGTATCTTTTGGATACAACGTAAGTATGTATATGATTTTTAGTGTTTAGTATGCATTGTTCTATATACTAGAGCCTAATATATGAGGTGCCTTGTCATTTATAGTTATTTATCACATGATTTCTTTTATCATGGATTGATTCTCATAGATTTTTATATGAGGTTATATCACATAGCTTTGCATGATAGGTTTTTTCAGGGATATGTATTTACCTATTAACATGACGTGATGGTTCGGGTGACTTGTCTTGTTGACCCAAGTTGGTTCATTACATATCCATTGGTGGGATGAGGACTACCTCAACCACATAAGGTAATATGGTGAATATGAGGATGCATGTGATCTCTATAGGTGGGGAGACATGTGCGCATGGTGGAGCACTAGTGAAGACCTAGCACATAACTTAGGTGGAAATTTTGTATGATTAGGTCCTATGGAATGGGATATTTAATGCGGATACCATGAGAAATGCATTTTTATTTTGGATATGGAATATTTCAAGAACATTTTTAAGCAGTCGTGGAATGATTTTTTTGATATTTTTGATGAGAAATGACTTTATTGATGTATATTTTTAATCGTTATTAAAACTAAAAATTTAGCCAATCCTTGGCCATATGAGGACTACCTAAATAATAGAATATTTTTAGATGGGTCTACCACATGGGAGGAAATATACTTTTCCATCCTTGTTTGAAAAATTAGGATGTATATTTGATATTTTTGGGGAATAGTGAAACATGTGTGAACATAAGGGAATATCATCATAAAAGACATGTATGGGTGGGAAGCATCGGGGTTGTTGGGTCAGTTCACTTGATACAAGTTGTGTGTATTGTGATCGGGTTCCAACCCTAGTGCTGACTCGAAGATAGTAAGAAATGACGTGTCTTTTAAAGAATCTCTAAATTGATAGTGAGTTCGATGGGGGGCCAAATTGCATGTTACTGTTCATCCATTTAAAATAGATACATGCGTATCATCATCATCTAATATAAAATTATTGTTGATCATATATTCATCACATCGACATCTTCAACATTTCTCTACCTCTTGGTATTCTCACTCCCCAACAGAACTGGTTCGATGCAAAAAACACAACCAACATCCTTACATCTTCAGTGTTTCACATGACAATCACCTTTTACCCCATCATAGTTTTTATTTGGGAGCTTACAATAAGTGATAAAATAACCACATACTTCTGTATATGAATAGGGATAAAATCCAAGAACCCTCCCTTAGGGGTAATTTCTGGGCTATTTATGGATGATGACACAATAAGGGTGTCAACCTAGGTGCAAGTTTGTGTGATTCTAGATGTAGTAATAGGGCCTTTAGGTTAGGATAAAGGGAACATTGGGTCATCAAATGGTGGGCCTTTGAGATTTAAAATTAAAATGGGTAACCTTTGCAGTTACCCAAGACATAGAGAGGGTTTGATCATAAATTTTCATTCTAGGGTGTGTGTGTGTTGTTTTCTTTCTTGTAACACCTAAAAGCTTAAATAAATTATATATGTCTGTATTCATATTTGTGAGTGTGTATATATATCTTTGTGTGTTTTTTTATTTTCTTATTAAAATATATTTCTATAGTTCTATATATATATATTTATATATATGTGTGTATTTATGTGCATATATGTTGTGTGACTGTGAGTGGGAGTGTATACATGTATTTATTAGTGTGAGTTTTCATATTTATATCTTTGTATTTATGTAAATGTCTTTATATTTTTGGGTATTTAACTATATTTTTAATTGTGTATATGTGTATATGTAGATGTACATAATAAAAAACTATCAAAAAATTGAGTAACTAATACAACATATTGAAATGTTAATTCATAATTGTACAAAATGATAAAAAATATAATATACCAAAATAAATAATAACCTTGAATCCTAAGATTCTAGTTTTTTTCTCCCTTGAAGACTGTATACAATATAAGAATTAGGATCAAAACCATAAAGCTTATTTTGTCCGACACTTTATCTATACAATAATATGTAATAGAATAGTTCTATTTTAGTCACCCTTGTGTATATAGGTGAATTTAATTTAACTAATCGATTATGATATAATTATTATTATAATGCAAGTTATTCAAGAAACTCATCCCACATCATGCAACCAAGAGTAAATTTGAAGTAGTGTATCAACATGAATAACATATGAGAAGGTGAAACCATATTACATGGGTTGAACTCACCTGCAGCTAGTCAAACAATTTCTCACATGTTTTCCACCATACAAATCCACGTAGGAAGAATAACTTTTTGAATCCATGAAATTAGGGTCTGAGACGTATAATAATTAATGAAAATGTAAAATAAAAATATATATACGAATCAAAGGATATTCATGATATAATATAAATGAAATTTCATGTTAGAACATATGTTAAATAAAATGTATGTGGGAAGCATAAATATAATATGAGGCACTACTTTATATGATATATTTTCGGTGTTATAGAATAAATGTATTTTTTTATCATTCATAATGATCATATTATAACAACTTATGTTATTGAAAACATTCTTGGAAAGTATAATACTTCAAATTTTTGGAAAATAACCTAAAAACATTAATCAATGGAGTTTCAGGATAAATTGTGAAGAATATAGGTGATGTGACACAATATGAAGATAATTGAATGGTTGAATAGTTACCAATTGGTAGTTAATAGAGGTTTTAATGTAAAAAAATTAAATGAAATGGAAAAAAGAAATAATTAATTAATGGAATGAGTGATCCTATGAAGGGAAAAAAACCTATGATGTAAAAAAGGGAATGTGGGAAGAGGGAAAATTTTATGGAAAGGTAACATGTGAATTAAAAAAGGAATGAAGTAATATATACATCAAACCATAGAGACTGATAAAGAGGGAAATCAAACCTATGTGTCTATGGTTGATTACCCCAATAAAAAATCAAATCACCTTAGATTTTTTATCTATAAATAATAGTTAATGGGAACAATATTACAATGTAAAAGTTGTTAAACTACAAACTATAACGAATCCATATCAACCCACAAATTATAAACCAAACATAAATGTGTGTGTAGTTACCCACTAATGGTTAAGAAAAATCTAAGGTACTTTTGAAAATACATGCATCTCTAAGAAGGTATTGTAACATACTAATATTCAATAAATGTGAAGTTGATAATTTTTATAGACATGAAATAGGGTTTGATAACTAATGTTAAAATAAAAAATTGTTTTCAATGAGTATAAGATATATAAAATTATGTACATAAAGATCCAAGGACTATGTTTAACATAACCTTACATGGTATTTATGAATAAATATGTTTCTCAATTTTACCATTAGAATAATTAAAGATCAATAAAAACAAGATAATAAAATGAGAATTAAAATAATTAGGGGACAAAATTTATCCTAAATAAAAAATTATTGGCCTGAATATAGAATACAAAAATTAAATTAAAACTGGGAAGTGAGGCTTATAATAATTTATTGAGTGTTATGTTGGGACCTTGATTCATAAAAAATAAAAGGACATATATGAATAAGATTGAGGTAAAATTCAAAAACATACATTGGAGTTATACTAAAATAAAATCATGGTTCTTTTTCGGGATCCTATTTCATGGAACACTAAAAAGAACCGATTCAATGAAAAATGAAATTAAACTTTGTTAAAATTTTCAAAGAAACATGATGATTGAGATAGGGCTGGTTATTCAGTTGTTCTACATTGGATGAAGAAGTAACTAAAACCCACCAGTGGTGGAATGAAAACATCCTTAATGTAAATAATTATTGGAGAATAAGAAGAACCATAGGGTATTGAAAAAGCATTTATGTGGGTATCCTAAAAATATGTATATATGAAATTAAAATTACAAAAAACATTTTCAACAAATTAATGATGATCAATATGAAAAAAGATATCACAATTTTTTAAAAAATATGCACAATGATAACATATTATAGAAACCTAAAACACAATAAAAATTCAAATACCAATGCATATTGATATACACAAAGAGATCAGACTACATAAATTATGAATATTAATAATGTTGATTTTGAAAAACATGGAATTAATAACATATAATAAGAATTGGAAAATATTAATGTAGAGATTATAGAGTATAATTCACAAAGAAATTGAAACAAATAGAAAAAATATTATAGTATTATGAATGTAATATTATAATATAGAAGATTCAAAAAGGATCTTCATTAAAGAATAAAAAAAATTCAGGGAATATATTCTATAATATAAATATTATAGTATATGATGAACCAACAGAGTGGTCTTCTAAGGAAATATTTAGAGGAAGAAGAAACTAATTTAGGGTTTCATAATCATGTGTGTGGGTGTCATCAATGAATTAAGAGAAGTAAATCAATGTTCAAACAAGTTCTTATTAAATAGATATTGTGGGTGGATATGGAAATAAACTTAGGGTATCATAAAATTAGGGGCACTGATAACATGGAAAACAAATATATAGAAAACTAAACGCATAAAATTGTGAAATTCTTTTCCAAAATTGGAGGCTAGGGGTGACATGGTGGAGGTCAGAAGTGGAGGTAGGGAGGAAGATTAGGAATGGGTGGGTGACAAGGAAGAGATGAATATCTAGGGGTCCAAGGTTGGGAAGGATGCATTGGGAGTGTGAGGTTGAGGAAGAGAGGAGGGGAGGTGGATAGGAGAAATCAATGATGGAGGGAGAACCTGGAGACTGAGAGAAGGTATCAGGTATAATATGTATGGAGAGAAATCCATATTCAATATAATAACTACTAATATACATATGAAAAAGCACATTCCAATTCAAAACTCTCTTTAATAGATGGTGGGGGCTTCTTATTACATCCAATTATTTTAGAACTTATTTCATAAATGTTGACATGAAGAGAGAATTCATGAGATTAAGGGAAAAATTTTAATTATGGGAGTGATTGCTAATTTGAGTGTGTCATTCATATATAAAATAAAATAATATAAGGAAATGTTACATATAATAATGAGTGATCATTCAACAACATACCTCCTAGACTTTTACATGAATACATAATTGCAAAGCACATTAATATTGTGCATTTAAGGTAGTCGTAGTTGATGATATTGCTTACGTATTTAGTAAAGGAGACTGTATGTATCTACAAAAACAAAATGCATGTTATGTAAATTAAATTGCACCCATATTGAATATAATATTCACTTTTGGTATATTTTAATTCATATAGAAGGAAGTTGACTTCAATATAATCAAACAACATGTATATTAAAATAAATTAAAAAATAAATTAATATGTAAATTGTATGGTAATAAAAATTTTAGTATATGATAATGAAATATAAACATAAATATAAAATTAAATAAAAAGATTTATTTAAATGGAAATGTAAATACGAATGAAAACATCAATTTAATAATAGTATAAAATTTAATATAATGTTAAATATAAACTATAGTTTCAGTTCACGATAAAGAATACATAAGGTAATTTTTTTATATACCCTGAAACAACTTATATATTAATATAAATTGAAATATAAATAATATATATAGGATGTAGTTAATAATAATGAAAAAACAACATGCATATTAAGTGATTGAAATTTCATGCATAATGATTATAAAATTCTATTTCAGGTAGAAACTTCATGTATATGATGAAAATGGGACTCCATGCATATTAAATGAATTAAATTTCATTATTATTCAATATAAACTACAATTTTAGAACCTGACTCTATATATAGAAGGAAACTTTTTTGTAGATCAGGAAATTGTACTATTTCAAGTAGAAACTGTAGTTATATGTTGAAAATGAGACCGCATGAATTTTGAGAAACTTCATATATATTCATGAAATGAAATTGCATTCATATTGAAAATAAAATTTATTTTTAGTACATGATACTAAATGAAGAGTAAAAAGATGAAATGTTTAATGTTGCAAGAATATTTATTCTATTAATTGAATAAAATTTAGTGCATTATTATATCCATGGTTAATGGAATCAAAAGTTTATGCATAATCAATTATAATTTTGGTAATTATATATATTAAATTTAGAAACATATTTTTCATGATTTATATTAATTAAATATAATAACATTAAATATCAATAGTCATGTCAATGCATGAATGATATTCATTATTGACATTTTTGTAGGACATCCAAGAACAAAATAAAAATATGTTTTATACTGAAAACGTTTAGGAGTAGCTTTTTCACATAATAATAGAAATATTGGAAATATAATAATAATGAATTAACAATGTACATGGATCGAATAGATTAAAAATCATAAATGTTTTTGACATAAAAATAAATCAGGCTAAGTAATTAAAATAACATATAAGGGTGCAATTATTTATAATTATAAATGTAATATTGTCTTCCTAATGAAAAAATAAGGCATACCTTTGGCACATATCAAACCATGGATATGACCAATTGAAATTTGATTTATAGAAACTGAAAGCGTATTTAACTAAAATTTCCTTATACATGTTTAGAAATTTAATGTTCATTAAATTGTAATTTAATTTAAATGATAGTGAATTGTATATTTATAGAAACATAGAATAATTTAGGAAATGGGTTATTTTTATGACACATATGAAATAATTACAATACATAATCAGGGAAGGGTTAGTTAAAGTAGGGTAAAAAATTTCAGTTAGAGGGACTTTGCAAATTTGTTTCAAAATTGGAGGTTCGGATGGAAAAAAGAATATTACCAGTAAATAGTGGAAGAAACATTCCACAAGAACGATATACATATTTTCCGAAAAACTAATGGCACATGATGAAAAAATTAATAGCATAGTGGTAAATGAAATTGAAACACCCCGAGCTTCCACAGTATGCTTCCCTTTTAATAATGCAATAGCTTGCATTGTACGAAACTTCGAGATTCTAACACACCGCGACCAATCAAACTAGCCATTATGAATAGTAATACCCACTATTTGAAATTTTATAAATTTTATAATTCAAATTGGACTTCATTTTCGGATTTGGAATATTGAAATTATCCTAGGTTGATGTTTTGGTATTTTTTTGAGAACTTCTAATTTTTTATGAATAGTAAAAAATTCTAAACATTATTTAAAAACTACTTTTTAACTCAAAAAAATTTATAGAGCTAAATTAGAATGTTTAGTGGTTTTAAAGTATAATTAGAATATATTTTTACCATTTAATAAAATGTTGATCATTGGAAATAATTTTAAATTTAAACTGGACATAATCAAGTGTCAATCTTTTGATAGTTATTATTTCATAAAAACACACTTTTTTGTTTTGATAGTGGGAATTAATTTTAAATAAATTTCTGCCACTTCTGTGTTTTGAATTTAGAAAAATTGATTCCATATTTGGAATCAGGATGTCCAAATTGTGTAAATAGGTAACTTCTATTTTTAGGCATTTTAAATAATTACTTCGGTAAATATTTTATTTAATGTGTTTAAAGGGTAAATGCGGTAAATAAGGGTAAACAATTATATTATAATAATGTAAAATTACCTTAACACGTTTGCTAACCCTATATAATGATACATGTCCGGCCATGGGTATCCTTGGGTCGATTTTGGGAGGCAATAAAAACATGAAGGCATCAGAGAAATTCCTGGAGTTTTGGAGGTTGGGTTTATATACATTCCTTCTATTAAAGTTGAAATATGACCCAACCCCAATGAGGAAACGTTGATACCACTGAATTTTTGGGTTTTTTACATTATATTAAAAGGTAAGAGATATAATTTTAACCTTCCATAGATGGATGGTATGGAATTTAGAGAGAATCCATGCCCGTGTTTTGGATTTTCGTATACCGAAAGATGAAAATATTAGGAAGGAGGAATTAATTCATACTGAATGGATCTTGTAGAAGTTTACGATACATAGTGTATAAAAAATGGAAGGAATATGGGAGGGATATAGGTCATATCATGAGTTAAATTTCTTACCAACCAAAATTGTGATTCTACAAGAAGGTTTTGGAATCACCTATCTAGAAGATGAGGTGTTTCGGTCCATATTTGGTGTTGATAAGGTGATGATCACAGGTACATAAATCCTACTCTATTGGAGAGATCAAAATTGTGAGTGATGGGAGGATGATGTAGAGGTGGAGGCAGAGGTGGAGGAAGTGGCAGAGGAATATGAAAACCTAGTTTAATAGTGAGAAGGAGGTAGGGAGAAAGGGGAACCAGTAGGGTGAGATGAGAGGAGAATTACAAAAGTCATAGAGAAAGGGAATATGTAAGACAAATAAGACATGAATTATGGAAACAAAAAGAATAAAGGGGTGATGGGAATTAGGGTGGAAAAGATAAGTGGAGATGAAGGGTATTCTAGAAGCATGTATTTATTGTATAAGACTCTTATTACATCTGATTTTTGAAATCCTTTACCTTAATAATTTAATATATAAAATGAATATTTTAATTAAATTTGAGAATTAAATGCATGTGATCATGAATGATGAGATGGAGCCTATTGGATTTGCTGCCCTACAAGATTCTTTTATGTATATTACGATTAAATTATATTCGTGGTTTTGAATATTAATAAATTTATTATCACATAATTATTGTTCTTCTCGTGACATAGCATGTGATAATGTCCAAAGAGTAGTTGTTCCACTAAAATGTTATAACAGTTCCCAACTATGATGAGATCCTGGAAGAGGTATGACACTATTCTTAAATAAATTTTCTATGCCCGCATGATATTATTTTAAGTGACACAAATGATACATGCAATCAGGGGTGGAGACTAATTGGACTTTGATGCACCTTCTCACGGTGTACTCCCTTGGTGATATTTAGTAGGATATTATGAGAATGAGACCCGACAATAAAAAATCCACATTTATAAGTGTCATTGTATTTTTCTATCTATGGACATGTTTATTTGTCCTTAGACAATAATATTATGATTAATGGGTATTATGATCCTCTTACTTTGATGTATTAATGAAAACTATGATGTTCGATGTTCACGGTGAGGTAGGATATGTTTGCTAAATCAAGAGTAATATTGCATTAATTAATAATGAGATAAAGGAATTATCCCTTTTTTTATTAAATGAAGTTAATATCTTGGACCCTTTGTGGAAATTTATATATCCTAAATAAATCCATTTCCAAGGTGTTTTCAAGGAACATTATATTTTTGTAAATTCAAAGAATGAGATATCGAGCATATAGGTTGATGAAACTAGCATGCAACCTGCCCGATTAAAGATATTATGATAAAGGTATTATATTACATGATAAGCATTCGTTTGAGGTGACACATCACTATAGAATTATCCTATTTCTATATGAGAACCTTGGTGTTTTTCTAGACTCTATACTTGGAATTTAGGTAGGTTCACCTAATGCCTATAAGAAATATTCCTAGTGGTTCATACACAAACTGTATCCAGAATCTGATTTAAAAATTTATTATTTAAGAAGTTAAATAAATATTATTCCCGATTGTGGTTTAATATTTATTCATTTATTCCTAATCTCATTTATTCCATCCCTAGTTATTCAGGATAATATATTATGAGTGAAATATTTAATAAATATTTATTTTTTATTTTTGGTAAAAATAATATATATTTATTTATCAAATAATAATGTAGTTCTATTTATTTAATAAATACATGGTCACTATTCAATTCCTGAAAAATATTTAAAAGGATTGGAAGATTGATTATAAGGGTCTAGTGAGAAATAATAATATTAAATATTATTTGAATAAATAATATTTAATTAGAACTTATAGGTAAAGAACATCTCTCAATATAATGACAATGTTGTTATTATTTGATTTGGGGATTCACTTCGATTAAAAAAATAAATAATGGACCTTGTGAAAATTATTTTTTATAATCTATTGAATCAAATGCTTGCTTATATTATTAATATATCATTAGCCTAGGGAAAGATAATTCTAGACAAATAGTGTTGTGTATAACACTTATGGATAGAACTCTCAAGCATAGATAGTTCTTTCCTCACTATGAATGTTCTCAAGAACGAGAGCGTCCATCATTCACCAAATCAAGGAGAATGATTTGGAAGTGGTTCTCAAGGTGATCAAAGGTGGATGATATATGCGTAAGGATATTTCATGACATAACCATGAGTCTCCTTCGATGACCTTTAGATATTTTGAGAACATGTTTGGATCACCTCTAGGGAAAACCTACCCTTGGTTTCGTGGATGAAATGTTGGTGCACTGCAGATCTGTGGTCGAACACATCAATGAATAAATAATCACATTGGATGTATTTCTTTAATTTAATTTAATTAATTATAAAAAATATGTTGACCCTCTATTTTGGGTTATGTGATTTCATCCTCGTTTTCTAAATCCTTGATTCAATTATGTGGAAACTGGTGTTCGTCATCGTATTGATCCCAGATTAATAACTGATTTTGGAAAAGGCAAAGTTGGGAACTGCACTCTCCAACGCTTCTGTTGTGCCTGAAACCAAACGGTGGTATCTGAGTGGGAATATAATTTTATTAATATTTTAATCAATTTTTAGATTATTTACACATTTATAATTTAGTTTTTCAATTCACGTTTAATAAATATTTTTTAACATTAATAATGAGATCTTCTATTTCACTATCGTTTTTCACAGATATAACTGAAATGATTAATATTGGGATTTAAATTAAATATAGGAACACATACAAAGGTTCCAAGGATTCTGTTAAGGTAAAAAAATAGTATACATCGTTTAATTAGGCATACATGCCCTGTAATCAGAATTACACTTTGTTTAATCCGAATTTCACACCGTGTAATCGTAATTACACACCATGTAGTTGTGTTCAATGCATCAGGAGTAGTTCATAAATTACTCAAGAAGTGTACATTAATGACTCATGTTTTAGTTAATTCTTAAAGCCTTTGTTTTTGGGATAGATCATAACATGGTTACCGACTACACACTATGTGCCCCACTGGGCACGGTGTATAGTCCCTTTCGGTACAGTGCCAAACCATGTATCCCATATAGAGATCAGCCATCCAGTGTCCATGTAACCCAAAGAAAACACAACATGTGACCCACTGAACATGCCATGTACTCTGATATTTCTAAATTACACCTCACACACTGAGTCCCATGGTGTGTAATTCTGATAAACGGTGAAGATAGTACACTCCATGTAGTCAGAACTACACACCATATATTGTTACAAAATTACACAATATTAAAACATTTATATTTGTGAAATGTTCGGAACTGCATATCATGTATAAATCATATTAAATTTCATTTCTATTTGAACTGAATCATTACACGTGGCATAAAGAAACATGTGATTTGTTTAATCATTCATGATGTAAATGTTTTGATAATACCCATTAAATCGTGTATTCCATATATCACAAGAGTAAAAAACTATACAAATATAATACATGTTGGGTAGATTCACATATTTATTCACCATGTTTCTTCTAAGGTACATTTCTATACAAGGTTAATTCTAAATGAATTTATTTTTAAAAAAATTATACTGGATGATAATATCAAGGAAATTCAGAAAAGGATTAAGATAAAAGTATTGATTAATTAATGAAAATAATTAATAAATTCAAGCATGATTTATCTTAAATTAAAATTATTACATAATTGAATGATAATTATATTAAATTCATAAATTCATTGCTTGTATGTGGATGATCATGAACTAGACCATATGTTTTTATGTGATTGGATTCATATTTATTTATTATTATATTAAATTATTGGCCTACAAGCCTTATCTACTCATTATTGTGTAGGGCCTATGTTCTCATGGATTCATTTATGTAAACCCCCTTTTACCCCTCACCTACATATGAGTAAAATCATATGTAATGGATGGAGCTCCCATGCTAGTGGAGGTGGTTCAAGTGAGGATCCGAGGAAAAATCAATCCAAGGAGATACAAAGGTGGACAGGTGGGGAGCTGTAAAAATGAATCATAAATGGTTCAAGGTGTTTCTACCGTAGGTCAATGGTACGTTTATCAATCACTAGATTAACTAACCATTATAAAATCTCATGATCATACACTTTATTTTATTTATATCAGTTTCATGGTTATTCATTATGGATGTATTTTTGCGATTACATAATTAATGAATTAACAAGTAAGAAAGATTAAACTAAAATAATATTGGTTTATGTGTAGATATTATCAAGACATGGTTAATTTATTATGTATATACCAATTAATATTAACAAGAATGTATAAAGATAATAATTGTAAATTTTACGAATAAAGGATTAAAATCCCTCAATAAAATATTATATCAGTATATCCTTCCATTACATCGGTTAGAATCAAACTATATTTCAAATTTCCTATTCATCCAAAGTTGGGGTGATTTCAATTATTAGGAAATTCTAATTTTAGGTTTTGGGTTGACTTTACATGGTTGACATAAAGGTTTGACGGCCCAAACATGACTTAGTGTATCTGAGTGGAAAATCATGTGGAAATTTTAATTAATGATTTTTGGATTGGGGGTCCACTCAATGAATCAAGGAACTGTGAGTTAATGTAGTTGGTATTTGGAATGTCTTCCTAAAACCATTATATTTTGTTGACCATCCAAAGATGGCGTGATGAGAATGAAATATGGATCCTTTCCACTGAAATATTCTAGCAATATGATATTCGTAATCCAATGGTGATGATTATTGGGTTTCAATTAAATAGAGGGAGACTAATAAATAAATATTTATTTATTTGTCTAAATTTTATCAGATATTGTACTAAAATTTTTCAATTCTTTTTTTTAGAAATAACATCATAAATTACATCATACATATCGTTGAGATCCGTACTCAAGAAGGAAAACCTTATCACCATGACTAATTTCTAGGATTGGAAAAGTAGACTACAGGTCAACCATTTCCATGAAAAGAAACTATATGTGATGGAAGAACCTTTACCAGTTGCACCTGGAAATGAGGAAAGTGGTGAATTACTCTCTTTTTATGAGAAACATCTGAATGAAAATAAAAATGTTCAGTGCTTCGTGAAATCATCCATGTCTAATGAGCTCATGAAGCAACATGAAGAAATTGATGGTTATAGCATGATGTCTCACCTTTGGGATCTCTATTAAGAGAATGCAAAAAAAAGCGGGATGGGATCTCAAATGTTTTATTCACCACTAATCTAGGAGATTCTATTCCATATGGGCCTCATGTTAGTCAAGCTTATCATCTACACTAAGCATTTGGACATCATAGGGATTAAATTATCAGATGATTTGCATATGGATCTCAAAATTTCATCACTCCCAAGGACTTATCAAGTTTTATTGTGAATGTTAATATGAGAAATAATGGGAAGAGACCATCAAAACTTCTGACCCTAATTCACTATGTGTATAAAGACATGAACATGACCAACCCACTATCTTTATGGTGGATTGGAAGAGGAAGGACAAGGAAAAGGGACCTAAGACCTTTAAATAGTCTAAACCCCTTAGGCATTGCCCGACCAAGAAGAAGATCAAAATATGTGGTAAGTAAAAGGAGTAAATGTGTTTTTCATGTTGAAAGTATGGCCACTGGATGAGGAACTGAACCCAGAGGAAAGATGAAACTAATGGTGTTTTTTATTGAGTAAAATATTTCTATTTCTACACATTGGGTATCATATACACCTTTTGGTGATCACATCTATATTAAAATGTGAGAACCAATTATATTTTGGAAAATTTCCTAAGGAGAGCTACCAAAGATCCCATGACAGTGTAGTAAGGGCTACTTCTTGTCATCCAAGAGACCCGGGATTGAAACCAGGTGGAGGAGAATTTTGGAGTTACAGTTGTAGTAATGTAGATTTACTATAGTAGATGGATCTAGTCCATCAATTCGGGCCTTCGGGAAACCAGTTTCGTCCTACGGGTCTCAGGGCCTTCTGGCCATCAATGGCCTTTGGGACACAAGGTCTTTGGGCCAGAGATACCTTGGAGAAGCGTAGTTCACACAGAGCAGGCCCTAGAAGAGGAGTCAAAGAAAATAGTAATAGTCACTAGAGAAAATCTAATAGGATTGGAATATTGAGAGGGTATCAAAACATCCATTAGGATAAAGTACCATGAATCTTTTGATAGGGAAATTATATCCGTTCAACAATATGAGGCATGGAGATAAGTGTTCAATTATACAGATGATAGGGAGGGGTAGTTATAGTGGGTTGGTCTAATGGGTCTTGTATTGTTCATAGTAAGACTGTAGGGATAAAGGTCATGTAATTAGACATTGGGTCATGTTTGGCCCTTTTCACTTGGACCTATGGGTCAAGTAAGGGATCCCCTTAAACCCTTAAAATGGGGTATTATCCAAAAATAAATAAAAAACCATCCTTTGGTCCATTTGGTCTAGGCTAGAGGAGAGGTGGGTCTGGGAGCTACCAATGGTGCAAGACTGGATACTCTTTCCTTTGGTGACTACCACCTTTCATTGCTGACCGAGATGATTTTGGTTTTACGTGACTATTATTATTTACCAACTATTACCAAGAACATAATTTATGTATAATGTTTAGATATAGATGGGTTTATTTCTTGTTTATAAATAAAAGTTGTTTTCTATAAGGAAACCATATTTTTTTGTATTGAAAATTTAAATATCATTCTCTATGTATTAATTTATAAAAACCAAGTGTTGTAAATAAATAAATAATATTATTCACATGACTTATATAACACCCAGTTCGGGCATCACCATCTTTGTCATGTAAACGAGAAGCACTTGACAAAGCTCTATCAAGGTGGATATTTATTCTCTTATAAGCTAAACCCACTTGATATATGTCATTCTTGTTTACAAGGGAATATGACCAAACCACAATTTTTTGGACAAGGTGAAAGGGCCACAGAGCTTCTAGGATCGGTACCCACATATGTGTGTGGACCATTTCTAGTAGAAACTTGTGGTGGATATTCTTACTTCATAACTTTTACTGATGACTTGAGTAGATATGGCTATGTATACATAATGAGATATAACTCAAAGTCCATTAATAAATTCAATGAATTCAAGAATGAATTATAGAATAATCTTAGTAAGAAGATAAAGAAGATTCAATCAGATTTAGGTAGATAATATCTTAACCAATAGTTCATCAATTTTCTATGGGAGTTAGAGATTCTATCTCAACTCACTCCACCTTATACACCATAGTAGAATGTTGTTAGTGAAATGCGTAATTGTGACTTATTGTACATGTTATGTTTTATAATGTGTCACAAAAATAATCCCTTATCCTTTTGGAGGTATGCATTGAAAACTGTGACATACACATTAAACCGAGTACTGTAATGACCCGGTTCTGGGTTCTTCCCAAAGATTCTCCATACCCAATTGGTTACATGGACTCAAGAACATTTTATCAAATTTGAGAGGCTTCCAGCTTGTAGTGAGGGTCATGGGTGTGATTGTGGGGAAGCTATGCCCTCATCGTAAGAGTAATAAATTGTAAAAATAGTAACCAGTATAAGAAATAGTAATACCCTACAAAAATGTAAATATAGGAAGTCTGATATTATGAAAAACATTACCATATATATAAAAACAAATTCTGCATGTCACATGTTTCTAGTAAATAATCCAAAAAAGACACAATGTTGTAAATACTGTAATGAAACCAAAGTACGTAAAATAGCAATCTCCAAAAGCATCACAAGCCTCTGCTTGGTCTCATACTCTCCAGCTCCAACAACAATCAAGTACCTGATGAATAAGGGCACATTCCCTTATCTATACCTAAAACCATATAATCTATTTCGGTCTAAAATCATCGACCAAAAAGGGTTTGAGATGAATCCCAGTAGGCGAAAACCAAAATACATGTTCCTAAATATCAGTGAATATATATAGCAGGTAATATTCATTAATGAAGGAACAAACATGGAAGAACTCAAAAGTAAACAATCCTACAGTTTTCAATTACATTCATTTACATTAATTATTTATTAAAACTATTGAGTAATTTAGCCTTATGATCTAGCCTAAGCTCTGTATCCCCCTATATAATAATAACCCACATACTTCCCAAAAGACTATCTAAAGAATCATGTCTGTCTATGTCCATGTTTGTGATTTGTCTTGGAAGACTCATCACAGTCATTCAATCATTGAAAAGAAAGCTTTTGTGAAATTTTACATAGTCTTACCCCTCTTTTTCAACATATCATCAATTAAATAAATAATGACCTTCTGTAAAATCTCACATAATCTAACCCCATAGGTCCCATATAGCACTAATCATTTAATAACGACCTCCTGGGTTTCTCTCAAGGTCAATACTCCATCGGTCTACATAGAAACAATACAATATAATTACCCCTAGTATCTCTCACAGTCAATTCCCTATGGTCCAACATTCATTTAATAATGACCCTTCGGGTAGCTCTCACAGTCTAACACCTCTAGTCTATGACCACCTGACAGCTCTCACAGTCAATACCTCTGGGTCAACATAACAACAATTATACATAAATGACCCTTCCCCATGTATCTATCAAAGTCAATTCCCCCTGGACATTCTATCACAATTCTAAACACATGCATCTCAAATAATCAATAACTCTATCCTAACAACCCAAGGAATAGAAAACAAAGGAATCCTAACATGATTTATAGACCCAACGACCAATAATCAAAAAAGACATGGGAAAAACCCATAATTAAGATAATAAACATTATGAATAATCAATTACACTTCTTCAAGCAAACACACCATACTAGGTCTTAAACAGGGTTAAATTACATAACATGCATGGACCCAAACATAGTTATTTGGAACTTTTAGCATATGTAATCCAAAGAAAACAAAAAAATGGCAAAAACCACATACCATGATGTTGTACGATGAATAGTCTAGAACGTCGACACTTTAATTGGCATAGAAAGACGAAGATCTATAAAAAGGTAAAAAACGTTCAAACCTTAATAACTCATGTGGGAGGAGAAATCAGGTTGAGAGGCTCTAGGGAAAGATATAACTCACTGGAGGGTATCCAATGCTGTAGGGAGTGTCTCAATTGGATCTCAGATGGAATAATAGAAGGATCTATAAGATTTTTGGCCATAAGTCGCTCTCCTTTACATGACACGGGGAGAAGAAGATTATTATAGAGATTAAATATGACCCCATATCTGATTAAAAAATTAAAATGAAAATTACATTAAATGTTAATTTAATCTACACGCTGGGTACTAGCCTCAACCAGCCCCCACTTTAGGCATTCTTCCAAATCACCACATGACCATGTACTCAGCCATTACATGGCCAGTACATGGCTACATGAGCCAACAGAGTACACAACATGTACTCAAAAGTACATGTTGTGTACATATAAAATTTTCCATTTCTTATTTTTTTCTCAAAAAAAACCCAAAATAAAGATCCATACCTGAAATGAAGTTCTGGGTTCATACCAAAATCACCCCTTAATTAAATTCATCCCCAAATTTCCATTACAAGCGTGGTGAAGAAGAAACATCAAACAACTTTGGTCACTATGGTCGTGCTTCAGCCTCCCTCTCCCTAGTCTCATCTTGTACTTGCATGTTGTAGAGACCCGAAGCCTGACATACATGGACATTACATTACTTTTGCGGAATACTTAGTACATAACAAAAACACACACACAAGGATCGTAATAGTTTAGTGTCTTTGGAAACTCGGAACATAATTTTCTAATCTTGGTGAAATATCTTTAATATCTCCAATAAAGATCTTCCCTTTTTTACCTAAAACCTTTCTTTATATCCTGGGGAAAAGAAAACATAAAAGGGTGAGCTCAAATGCTCAGTAAGGGTAAACAAAGGAAATGAAAATCATATCATATCTTTTTGAAAATCATAACCTGCAAAAGATATCATAATATCTTAACATGGAACAAATCATAGAAGTGAAAATGAGATCCCCATAATCATAACATGAAACTTGAAACTTTGTGTCATGCACACATATTCATGGAAAATCATTTCTTGTTAGTCATGACTCATTGCCAAGACTATCTTAGCGGACAAAGTCCCTTTCTGAACCGAGTTCACTCCTCGTTTCAGTCCTGTATCACTGAACCGAAATAACCTTCCGTTCCATCCATGTCTATCTCATGAGATATAAATCTTTACCCAATGCATTGGAGGGAGATATAGGTCCCACCCATCTTATAATGAATCCTTTCTTATGTGTGCCACATAATCATAAACCATACATCATAGCGTAACCCATGTAATAAAAATGGAATTCTTAAACAAGATGACATCATAAAACAATTCATATAAGATAAAGGAATTCATAAAAAATAATTCCATCACAACATAGTCAAATCAATGTAAAAATAGGGATAGAAACAGAACCCTTTATTATTTTAGATGGAAAATAATTTTGATAAAACACTTGAACACCATTCTTGAGGAAAATATCCTTTCTTCTTCAAAAACACTTTTCTTTTCTTAATATGTCATACAATTATAAACTAAAAGAAGTTGATTAAAAATAAACTTGCAAACTTGTAAAGGAAGCTTCTTGGAAATAATGTTTTAAAAAATCCATTCATGCCGTATAAGTTAAAAAACATTCTTCGTACTTTTGTCGGAAATGTCAAAAAGTACCTCGTATGAAAAAAAAACGACAAAAGATTCCTTTCATATTATTTACTAAAAACTCACCGAAGGGTAAAATTGGATTTAAACTATTGTAAGTGGATGGAAACAATATTACATATTGAGGGAACATGGATGTGGATGATAAAATACACCCCAATAAATACTTACGAATAAACAATCTCGGATAAAAATGAGATTGTGATATTTTCCCTTACCTTAGGTCCGACTTGCTTTGTAAGTGTCCGAACCTCCTGTATAATGATTTAAATCATGTTATTTACATATTACAGAATCATATTCATTGTTATTATATCATATATGGTTCACTTATGTCTTTATATTACCCGTTCTTTTGTAAATTCCATGTTAAAGAAGCGTTTTGGGTAAAATTGTTTCATTTATCGTAGGTGTTTTGACTTGTTGTTCTTGACATTATTATTACTTATATCATGATTTACTTACTTCCAGAATATAAAATATGATTTATATATCATATATATTCAGTATATATATATATATAATAGAAAGATAAATGAAATGTAAAACACCGTTCATGTAGACGGTAGTCCGTACGTACGCATGAACGCTGTTTTCCTTTCCTTATTGTCTTGAATGGAAGTAAGTAGATGACATACATATATATATATATATACATAAATCCAGTAGCTTTATAATGTCATATATTTCATTATTATTTCTTATATATACTTTATAATCATTCTTAAATGGTTAACATGGAGAATGAATCTCATCGCGTCGTGGAGACGGTAGTCCGTACGTACGCACGAGAGATAATATCATTTCCATAATTATTTAATTGAATTGGATTGGATTATACAATATATCAGAATCAATATGATGTTGTAATAACTTTGTATAGTTATTCTTTACACCATAATACCCATCCATGTAAGGTGTTGGTGGAAAAACAGATTACACCACGGCGTGGAGACGGTATTCCGTACGTACGCACGCGCGGTGATTTCGTTTTCCTTGGGATGGATAGATGGTGAATTAGGATTGTTTCATACTTATAATAACATATCATTATATGAGTGATTCTGTTGTTATTAATTCATAATGAAACAACCTAAGAAGAATAAGTGGAAGAAGAAATAAAGGTGAAAGAATTGGTAACGGAAATTACCTCTTCTTTAAAGCGCCTCTTTGAGACCTCCTCTTAGGGCACTAAAATTGGTCTTTGAGGAAGACAAGAACCTCTAGTATGTTGCTAGGGAAGTGGAGAAGGGATTTTGGCAGGGGTTTCCCGAGCTTGAGGGCTCAAATTTGTGTGAGGAGGAGGGGGAGGAGGTGTCCTTTTATAAGGGAGGAGAGGGGCACCTTAGGAATATCTCAAAATATTATTTTATATTAAAGTCAAAATCGGTTTATAATGGTTCCAAAGTGTCTTATTTCGAAGCTAAAGTGGGTATGGGTCGAAATCCTAACATCCAATAGGATTTAGACAAGTTTAGGGTATTATTTTAACCTTATCAATTAGATTTAACTCTAAGTTAAATAATTTAACTTTTACCGTGTCTTTTTGTTTTCTTTCACTATATGGTTAATACACTTACTATAACATGACAAACGAACCCCAAATTGTTTATTATTAATATATATATCCTTATATTAGTCATTTGGCCGAACCTTAGATTTTTAGTAATAAAATAACAATTAATAATATAATATTTTATTTAAAAACTATTTTGTGTCAATTTTGACACTATTTGATATATTATTTATGTGAAAGTCATAACAGAATTATATGTTCGAACCAAGTTGATTACATCAACACTAATATATCATAGTAACCTAGAAAATTAGTGGAATTCTTAAAAAGTCTCAAATTACATTTATTTGGGTATTTATAACATCAATTATGTTAACATTGCCTTAAAAGGGTAAGTACCGCATCATCGTTGTCTCATAAATAAATTAATTTATTTAAAGTCTAAAAATTAAAAATAAAATATCATTATGTAGGAAATCTGTTTATCTTTCTAATGAATATTTATAGTCGAATTTATCTTATGTATAACCCTATATTAAAAATGTTTTAGTAAATAAACTTTGATTTTAACTCTTTTAACTCTTCTTTGAATTAAATAATAATAAATGTCCTAATCTAATCCAAGTGGGCCTAAATGGTCATATTTTATTCCTAAGCTTGTTTTCGGTCGATTTACACTTGTCCAATAGAATTAGGACATGTGTTAGGGTAATAATAATATCATTTTTACCCTTAATTACCCTATTTACTTTTAACCGTGGTAAAAAAAAATAAAAAGTTACTATTCACCAAAAATTATTTTCATCTCATTGAACCACATTTTAGTCCTTGATATTAACCGTGTCTCTCGGATTTTCGAAATTCCATTCACAGAAGCGGTAAAATTAAGTTTTATGCAAAATTCAGTTTTTAACCTACCAGTTAGTGGTTTCACTATTCATCAAAAATTGATGTTTTTCAGAACAATGCCAAAATTTCATCTTAAGCTATATTTCATATTCCGAATTTAAAAATGAATTCTATTTTACCAAATTCATAACATAGAAGTTGCATTAATTAATTTTATAATTAAATCCCGCTGTTAAAACAAATAGCGTGTTTTTAAGAAACATTATCTATCAAAAGATTGACACTTGATTATGTCTGGTTTAAATGAGAAATTACAACCAATGACCAACATTGTATTAAATTGTAAAAATATATTCTAAATATACTTTGAAACCACTCAAATTAATAATTTATCACTATTAATTATTTCGATTAAAAAAAGTTGTTTTTAATTATAATTTACTAATTTTCACTATTCATCAGAATGTGAAAGTTATCCGAAAAGTACCAAAATTTCACCTTAGGCTAAATTCGATACTCCGAATCCAAAAATGAATTCCATTTTGAGATCTAAAATTTCTAAAATTTTAAAATTTGGTTATTAATATTCATAACGGCTAGTTATAATAATATTTTAATAGCATATCGTTGTTTAGTGAAACTCGGTATTGCGTACTACACACACTATCGAGGAAGGTCGTGATTGCGTGTAATGCAAGGCAAGTCAAGGATGTGTGTTGTGCAAGCTCCTTTTGGTGTAGCGTACAACACAAGACATTAATAAAATTAAAAAGAATATTTTTCATAAAATCTCGGGCTGTTACATTCTACCCCTCTTAAAATGAATTTCGCCCTCAAAATTTGTCGGGGTTATAAATGGTTTACTATTCGAAAGTTTCTTTAATAGAAACCCACATCGTAAAAAGGAATATCAAAACCAATCTTTAAAAACAAAAGTATGAAGCGTAACGGTTACCCAAATAAACTAATCACTGGGTTTCCACAGAGGTGAAAATATGGATATGGAAGAGAAATCTAACCATCATGTTCTGATGGAGAGTGGTAGAGAACATGGCTATGGAAAAGCCAGCAATCACAAAGCCATAAATTTGTGACGATCTAAGGTACCATCTGATTCATCAGATATAAGATCACTAGGACAACATTTTTGGTTTTCAAGATCGTTTCCCTAAAGTTAAAGAATTAGAATAAATACTTATTTATTTTGGTACAATCTCACTGTTGTTCGTGCCTTTAACAATTTCCACTTCATCTCTTAAATAAATGAAGTTGAATTTGTTATTCGTGAAGTGTTAGTAGATCATGTGATATAATGACGGGTCATTCCATATGTCTCAAACAAAAGGTTAGCAAAAATTATATACATAAGTCGATCTATAGTGAGATTAATCATATATGGTTCCTAAAATGGACTTATACTTAATATATCATACTGATTAATATAATAAGACTAGTTTCGACTAAACAAGGGCTTCCTGTAGGCCAGTGGTAGGCGATAAATGCCAGTCGCACTTCGATTGTGGGTTCGATTCCCACAGCCTTGTCCGACGCGATGGGATGTCGCCCGTCCTGCAGGTTTTCCTTTTTCTAAAGCTATATTACTATAACTTCCCATCAATAATATCGAAAAAACTTTTATCTTTAAACAATACTAACTTATGTCCAACATAATCCATTCCAATCTTTAGGCTTATCCATAATACTGCAGTCCACTCTCATAACATAGTGAAAACGATTACCAGATATTTAACACCATCGTCGATCCCCATATATCATAAGATATGTTTTGTTGGTCACATTCCAAACATTCAATGTCCATAATCGTGTATTCTCTTCAATACCTTAGTGAAAACATGAATGCAGTTAAAAGTTAACACTTTCCACATACCAAAATCCTCAAAATTCTATATACTCAAACCATGATATCACTTATTCCTTATATCAACCATGAGCTCATTAATACTGTTAAACATTTCGTTTTCTCGTTTTTCCTTCATTATGCGCATATCATCTTATTTCCTAAAATATCTGAATAACCTTTCATGGATACTGGTAACATTAATCATACACTTTTAAAACTCAAGGAAAGACAACAATATAACAATCCTTAGATGTCTCTCTATTCCATAGTACCATGAGATTTCTTATACAACATTACACATGATAAACATGTAATCATTTCTCTACATTCTTAAACCATTAACCGAGCATCAACAATTCTTTCATCTCACATATCATTTGTAGTCTCTTCATCATCATCCACATAAATACTACCCATACGACCATACTGATTCTCTTCATGAGTCTTTCCCTTAGGGCATTGGTTTGCATAATGCCCATACATTCCACATTTAAAACACTTAACCATTTTTTATGTCGTAGCAATACCATTATCCTCATCCATGGTGTTAACTGAACCTTTTCCTTTGCACTTACTTGCTTTGTGTCCTTCTTTTCCACACCCAAAGCATCTTCCAGTTCCCTTGAAACATTCTCTTTGATGCCTCTTCCCACATGATTTACATAGGGGAAATTGAACTTTATTTCCTCTATGATCATCATGAAACTCCATCTTTCTCTTATTAGCAGAGTCAGGAAACTTACCAAATTTTACTTTATTGATCATATTATGAGATTGCTGATTCGGCATAATAATGATGTTTGGACTTCCAAATCCCATTTCATTATGAATAATATCATTCCATTGTCCATCATATTCTCCATTATCGTGAATCATCTTGTTTCCAGCCATTTTCTAATACCCAAAAAGAATTGTGTGAGAGGAAAAATAATGCTAAGGAAAACAACATAGTAAAGGGGGAGTACCCTTAATATCTAGCATTTTAGGTTAAATTCTAAGATCGTTATCATAGTTCTAGGATTATATCCTATACGTATACTTATCCTTAGGGACATCCCTAGACATACCTTAGAAATATCTCTAGGGATCTCACTAACGTTTTTGCATCCTAGTTTCCAATGGTTGACTAAACCTTTCCTCTGATACCAACTGTAGATACCTGAAGCCTGACATACATGGAGATTACATTATTTTTGCGGAATACTTAGTACATAACAAAAACACACACACAAGGATCGTAATAGTTTAGTGTCTTTGGAAACTCGGAACATAATCTTCTAATCGTGGTGAAAGATCTTCAATATCTCCAATAAAGATCGTCACTTTTTTTTACCTAAAACCTTTCTTTATATCCTTGGGAAAAGAAAACATAAATGGGTGAGCTCAAATTCTCAGTAAGGGTAAACAAAGGAAATGAAAATCATATCATATCTTTTTGAAAATCATAACCTGCAAAAGAGATCATAATATCGTAACATGGAACAAATCATAGAAGTGAAAATGAGATCCCCATAATCATAACATGAAACTTGAAACTTTCTGGCATGCACACATAATCATGGAAAATCATTTCTGGTTAGTCATGACTCATTGCCAAGACTATCTTAGCGGACAAAGTCCCTTTCTGAACCGAGTTCACTCCTCGTTTCAGTCCTGTATCACTGAACCGAAATAACCTTCCGTTCCAGCCATGTCTATCTCATGAGATATAAATCTTTACCCAATTCATTGGAGGGAGATATAGGTCCCACCCATCTTATAATGAATCCTTTCTTATGTGTGCCACATAATCATAAACCATACATCATAGCGTAACCCATGTAATAAAAATGGAATTCTTAAACAACATGACATCATAAAACAATTCATATAAGATAAAGGAATTCATAAAAAATAATTCCATCACAACATAGTCAAATCAATGTAAAAATATGGATAGAAACAGAACCCTTTATTATTTTAGATGGAAAATAATTTTGATAAAACACTTGAACACCATTCTTGAAGAAAATATCCTTTCTTCTTCAAAAAAACTTTTCTTTTCTTAATATGTCATACAATTATAAACTAAAAGAAGTTGATTAAAAATAAACATGAAAACTTGTAAAGGAAGCTTCTTGGAAATACTGTTTTAAAAAATCCATTCATGCCGTATAAGTTAAAAAAAACATTCTTCGTACTTTTGTCAGAAAAGTCAAAAAGTACCTCGTATGAAAAAAAACGACAAAAGATTCCTTTCATATTCTTTACTAAAAACTCACTGAAGGGTAAAATTGGATTTAAACTATTGTAAGTGGATGGAAACAAAATTACATATTGAGGGAACATGGATTTGGATGATAAAATACACCCCAGTAAATACTTACAAATAAACAATCTCGGATAAAAATGAGATTGTGATATTTTCCCTTACCTTAGGTCCGACTTGCTTTGTAAGTGTCCGAACCTCCTGTATAATGATTTAAATCATGTTATTTACTTATTCCATAATCATATTCATTGTTATTATATCATATATGGTTCACTTATGACTTTATATTACCCGTTCTTTTGTAAATTCCATGTTAAAGAAGCGTTTTGGGTAAAATTGTTTCATTTATCGTAGGTGTTTTGACTTGTTGTTCTTGACATTATTATTACTTATATCATGATTTACTTACTTCCAGAATATAAAATATTATTTATATATCATATATATTCAGTATATATATATATATAATAGAAAGATAAATGAAATGTAAAACACCGTTCATGTAGACGGTAGTCCGTACGTACGCATGAACGCTGTTTTCCTTTACTTATTGTCTTGAATTGAAGTAAGTAGATGACATACATATATATATATACATAAATCCAGTAGCTTTATAATGTCATATATTTCATTATTATTTCTTATATATACTTTATAATCATTCTGAAATGGTTAACATGGAGAATGAATCTCATCGCGTCGTGGAGACGGTAGTCCGTACGTACGCACGAGCGATAATATCATTTCCATAATTATTGAATTGAATTGGAGTGGATTATACAATATATCAGAAACAATATGATGTTGTAATAACTTTTTATAGTTATTCTTTACACCATAATACCCATCCATGTAAGGTGTTGGTGGAAAACAGATTACACCACGGCGTGGAGACGTTATTCCATACGTACGCACGTGCGGTGATTTCGTTTTCCGTGGGATGGATAGATGGTGAATTAGGATTGTTTCATACTTATAATAACATATCAGTATATGAGTGATACTGTTGTTATTACTTCATAATGAAACAACCTAAGAAGAAGAAGTGGAAGAAGAAATAAAGGTGAAAGAATTGGTAACGGAAATTACCTCTTCTTTGAAGCGCCTCTTTGAGACCTCCTCTTAGGGCACTAAAATTGGTCTTTGAGGAAGACCAGAACCTCTAGTATGTTTCTAGGGAAGTGGAGAAGGGATTTTGGCAGGGGTTGGCCGAGCTTGAGTGCTCAAATTTGTGTGAAGAGGAGGGGGAGGAGGTGTCCTTTTATAAGGGAGGAGAAGGGCACCTTAGGAATATCTCAAAATATTGTTTTATATTAAAGTCAAAATCGGTTTATAATGGTTCCAAAGGGACTTATTTCGAAGATAAAGTAGGGATGGGTCAAATCCTAACATCCAATATGATTTAGACAAGTTTAGGGTATTATTTTAACCTTATCAATTAGATTTAACTCTAAGTTAAATAATTTAACTTTTACCGTGTCTTTTTGTTTTCTTTCACTATATGGTTAATACACTTACTATAACATGACAAACGAACCCAAAATTGTTTATTATTAATATATATATCCTTATATTAGTCATTTGGCCGATCCTTATATTTTTAGGAATAAAATAACAATTAATAATATAATATTTGATTTAAAAACTATTTTGTGTCAATTTTGACACTATTTGATATATTATTTTTGTGAAAGTCATAAAAGAATTATATGTTCGAACCAAGTTGATTAAATCAACACTAATATATCATAGTAACCTATAAAATTAGTGGAATTCTTAAAAAGTCTCAAATTACATTTATTTTGGTATTTATAACATCAATTATGTTAACATTGCCTTAAAAGGGTAATTACTGCATCATCGTTGTCTCATAAATAAATTAATTTATATAAAGTCTAAAAATTATAAATAAAATATCATTATGTAGGAAATCTTTTTATCTTTATAATGAATATTTATAGTCGAATTTATCTTATGTATAACCCTATATTAAAAATGTTTTCATAAATAATCTTTGATTTTAACTCTTTTAACTCTTCTTTGAATTAAATAATAATAAATGTCCTAATCTAATCCAAGTGGCCCTAAATGGTCATATTTTATTCCTAAGCATGTTTTTGGTCGAATTACACTTGTCCAATATAATTAGGACATGTGTTAGGGTAATAATAATATCATTTTTACCCTTAATTACCCTATTTACTTTTAACCGTGGTAAAAAAAATAAAAAGTTACTATTCACCAAAAATTATTTTCATCTCATTGAACCACATTTTAGTCTTTGATATTAAACGTGTCTCTCGGATTTTCGAAATTCCATTCATAGAAGCGGTAAAATTATGTTTTATGCAAAATTCAGTTTTTAACCTACCACTTATTGGTTTCACTATTCATCAAAAATTGATGTTTTTCAGAACAATGCCAAAATTTCATCTTAAGCTATATTTCATATTCTGAATTTAAAAATGAATTCTATTTTACCAAATTCATAACATAGAAGTTGCATTAATTAATTTTATAATTAAATCCCGCTGTTAAAACAAATAGCGTGTTTTTAAGAAACAATATCTATCAAAAGATTGACACTTGATTATGTCTGGTTTAAATGTGAAATTACAACCAATGACCAACATTGTATTAAATTGTAAAAATATATTCTAAATATACATTGAAACCACTAAAATTAAAAATTTATCACTATTAATTATTTCGATTAAAAAAATATGTTTTTAATTATAATTTAGTAATTTTCACTATTCATCAGAATGTGAAAGTTATCCGAAAAGTACCAAAATTTCACCTTAGGATAAATTAGATACTCCGAATCCAAAAATGAAGTCCATTTTGAGATCTAAAATTTCTAAAATTTTAAAAGGTGGTTATTAATATTCATAACGGCTAGTTATAATAATATTTTAATAGCATATCGTTGTTTAGTGAAACTCGGTATTGCGTACTACACACGCTATAGAGGAAGGTCGTGATTGTGTGTAATGCAAGGCAAGTCAAGGATGTGTGTTATGCAAGCTCCTTTTGGTGTATCGTACAACACAAGACATTAATAAAATTAAAAAGATTATTTTTCATAAAATCTCGGGCTGTTACACATGTACTTCCATATAACCCGTACCGGAAGAACAAACCATCCCTGGAGAATATATCTACCCTGATTTTTTATTACACACATAAACATTATTTATAAAATTAAATATTAACTTGATACAACATAGAATATTGAGAGGTCTAGAATCTTTGGGGATTATGAACACTACATAATGACATAAAACTATAAATAAATCATATTTATTGAAGACTTCCATTACATGACAACTCCATTCCAACATACTTAACATCGAATGGAATAATCTGGGGACATGCATAAGAAAAGGGTGAGCTATAAAGACTAGTAAAGGAGTAAACAAAGCATAACATGAAGATTAGAGTACATGTTAGGCAATAGGAATTTCAATGTATGGTAAGATAAACGTGAACAAAAAGGCATGATATAGAAAGATTATCATAACATGGAAATGTGGGAACAACACTAAACATGATATTAGAATGATCCAAGGCTCATTGACCATGGAGGATAAGTAAACACTCATTTACCTTGAATTTTCATGAATAAATCCACATTTCAGTAGATTTATCATGATAATAATCATTACCTAAGGCTTTGGAGCTCTATCATGGTGCACCCTTCATAATCATTTCATTTCATGCATAAGTGTTTCATTCATATCATACAACAAGGAATCATTAAAGACAATCATTTATTCCACTATAAAGGAATTTGGAATTCATAAATGACACTCTATAATGAATATGTAAACATTAATAATGTTAAATACCCTTGATAGAGAAATGGGCATGGTATTCACGACACAATGACTATGTCATGGAAAATCACAGTGCAATTTAGGCAGCATAACAGCGTGACATAATAATGAAATATAATGGTTTATTAAATAGAAATGGTTTTATCATCATATTTACATGAAATTTACAGTATGGGGGACATATATATAAATTTACCAACATATGTAATGGAATTTGAGATTCATAATACAATATAATTGTTTGAATGTATCTGAGGATAGAGAAATTCCTTACGAAATTTCGGCATGGTAACGGGTGTACATGGAAGGAATTAATGATAGAGAAAGGGATATATCATCATTAAAACATAAAGAGTCTATTATGGGGGAGGTGATAATAAATACCCCAACATTTTTAATTGAAAACATAAGTGAATATCTAGATAACAAAATTTAGAGAAAAATGAGAAAGGAATATATCCCTTACATGGAAGTGTGATACCAAAGGCATGGGAGAGGATTGAGAGAGGATTATTGGGAGCTTGGGGAGCCTAGGGAGTATTATAGAGAATAAAGTTTAGGGTTTTGTAAATCTAAAAAGGCTTTGAGTGAAGAGGAAGTGAGATCTTGTGTGGTTTTATTGAGGAAAAGGGAGGGAATTATTTATTATTAAGGTTTTGGCCACCACACATTAATCTAATCTAAACCACAAACCAACCCATGTTTTCCCTTGGTTTTTTAGAAAGGAGAGTTGAAAATATTATTTTTTAAGGACAATGGCAAAAATTTATAAAATTTTAGGCTTTCTTTTGTGGAGGTGAGTCACACATTCAAAGAAATAAATTAAAAAAGTCAAAATATTTTATAAGTCTTGGAGGGTCCACTAAAACATTTTAAAATAAATCCATCAAACCTAAAATCATATTATTTTAATGGTAAAACATATATTTTCTAAAAGTAATGTTTTTAGTATTTTATTACATCACTATTGGGTCATTATGATATCATAAAAACATTATATATTTAAACTGTGTTTAATTTTTAACCAAAAATTCGATTGTCTGAGAAAATTATGAAAAATTCACAATTGCATAATTTGGACATCCTGATTCGAAAAATAATATTCACTGTATTTAAATAATTTTCTAAATATGTCAATTTTTACTTTTAAAATAATTATTGACATTTATTAAAAATTTAATGGTTTCGAAAAAATAGCTTTCAATCCATAATTAAAATCACAACTATATTCATAATAATTATAAATTAATTTATATTTAATAAATAGTAATTTAGTTATAATATTTTATTAAAATATTCTTTAATTCAACAATCCATTAATTCATCAAAATATATTTCTAAATTAACTAGAAATGTTATTTTTTCTTTAAAAACTATTTATAATGTAACGATAATAAAATGAATGTATATTCTATAAGGAAAAAATAATATACATAATCATAGTACTAGGTAATAATTACATAAAGTCTTATAAAACCTGTATAAGACAGAAGGGTAAGGATTATGATGGTGAAAGACTCCTTCGGTGGCTCGGATAACATCCCTCGGGTGGTAATCTCTATCAACATCCACTTCTCTCGTAGGCGGTTCAGTTCGAGCTTAACATGTTAAAGCTCGGCGTGGGATTGGTTAAGAGAAAACCCCAATAACACCACCTCCATTACAAGTTCCAAAAAATGGGCTTCTTAAGGAGAAATTCTACTGAATGAGTTTATCACTTCCTTTGTCTCATTAAATTGGATTTTATAAATCCCTATATTTATACGAATCATGTGATCATTGTTCAATAGCTACATTAGAAATTGTTACAATTATTAACTATCTTTTAAAATCCAAATACATAAAACCAGAGAAGTTCATATATTATATAACCATTTTACATAATAAAATATTTATTTAGATCAAGAGGAATTTTCATTAATAAATATTTGGGTTTTTCAATCTTCCCCCCTTAAGAAATTTCACCCTCAAAATTTCCTTTTCCCACACTAAAACATATGCGGGTAACTATACTTCATCACGTTGATTCCCACGTTGCTTCTTCAAACTTTTGGTTTTTCACAACACCTTGATGAGGTGCATTGTATTATTTTTTAGAAATTTTTCTCTACGATCTAATATCTTCACTAGCTTTACATCATAGGATAGGTCATTCTCCAATGGTAACACCTCTGGATTGAGTTCATGCGATGGGTCAGGTATCAACTTCCTGAAGAGTGATACATGGAATACATCATGTACTTGAGATAGGTTTGGTGGGAGTTCTAGTTGGTATGCCACTTCTCTAATGTGATCAAGGATCTCAAAAGGGCATATGTAACTTGAAATAATCTTTTCCATCTTTAAAAATCTAAAAAATATCTTCCACTGTGATATGCAGAGGAATACCTTGTCTACAACATCAAACACTAGGACTCATCGATGTCTATCATTATAGTTCTTTTGTTGACTCTGAGAAGTTTTAATGTGCTACTGGATGGTCTTAACCTTCTCCACCATTTCATCATCCATTTTCAGACCTTTGATTTTTCTCACCCCAAATTCATCCCAACATGCTGGTGTTCTACACCTCTTCCCATACAGGGCTTCAAAAGGATCCATTTGGATGAATGAGGGGAAACTATTATTGTAAGAGAACTCAAGAAGATAATGATTTTGATCCCATCCTCCTTTTAAATCCATTAGCATTCTCTCAACATCTTATCAAGTGTTTGGATAGTCCGCTCATATTAGCCATCAATTTGAGGATGATATGAAATACTGAAGTTCAGATCATTATCCAGAACATGTTTAAGAGTCTTCCAAAACATATAGGTTAATCATGGAACTTGATTAGATACAATTGATATTGGTACTCCATGAATCCTTACCACATAAATGATGTATATTTATTCCAATTTATCCGATGAAAAATCCTCCAGAACTGTAATGAAGTGTGCAGTCATTATAAGATGATCCACAACAACCCAGATAGAATTGTTTCCTTTTGATTTCTTTGGAAGTCCAATGAAAAAGACTACGGTGATTTTCTCCAATTTCCATTATGGTAAGGGTAATGGTTTTATCATCCCCCTTATACTTCTGCCTCTCAGTCTTCACTTGTTGACATACTAGGCATTTTGATGTATACTCAGGGATCTCCTTCTTCATGTTATCCTACCAATAATGCTCTCGGAGATCTCGATACATCTTTTTACTTCCTGGGTGAATGGAGAATATTGATTTATGTGTATTATCCAAAAGAACCTTATTTAACTCCATATTCTATGGAGCACATATTCTTGACCAAAATATCACAATTTCTTCTTCATTGACATTAAACTCTAAGGATTTCACATTTTTTATTTTTTTTACTTTCTTCTGAATTCGCAAATCATCCTTTTAAGCATCCATTAACCTTTCTAATAGAGGTGGTTGAGCAATCATTTTTTAAATTATTTATGATTTTCCATTCTTTATGATTCCCATTTCCATCTTCATAAAATTTAAGAAGATTTGATCCTTTTCAATTGTAATCAATGATATAATAGCTGGTTCCATTCTACATAGAGCATCCACCACCTTGTTCATTTTCCCAGGGTGCTACTGGATTGAGTAGTCATAGTCTTTGATCAGTTCTAACTATTTTTTTGGTGCATTTTCAGCTCTTTCTATTAGAATATATAATTCATGATTATGTAGTGTGTATATATTTTGCACTTCTCCCCAAAGAGGCAACTACACCAACGTTTTAAAGCAAAGATCACTACATCTAACTCCAGATCATGTGTTGGATAGTTTTTCTAATGAAAATTCAATTTCCTTTAAGCATAGGCAGTGACTTTTTCATTTTGCATCAACACACAACCCAAGACCTTCTTCGAAGCATCGCTGAATACCACAAAAGTTCTCCACTTGTGGGTAGTGTGAGCACAAGCACAGTGACAAGACTCCTTTTTAAATCTAGGACGCTCTATTCACATTCATCACTACAAGAAAACATTAACCCCTTTTGAGTTAGCTTCATAAGAGGGTTGGACAATCATGATAAATTTCTCACAAATCAGCGATAATATCCAGCTAACCCTATGAAAATATGGATATCGATTACCAATGTTGGACTCATCCATACTTCAATTACAGTTGTCTTATAGGCATCCATAGATATCCCATTACTTGTCATGATATCGCCCAAGAATGCATCCTCTTTTAACTAGAACTCAGAATTTCAATAAATTTTATATATCTTCTCATTTCACAAGGTATCAAGTATAGTTCTTAGATGCTTCCCATACTCCTCCTTGGTTTTTTAGAATATTATAATATCATCTATAAATACTACCAGAAATTTGTCGAGGTAATATTTAATGTCTCTATTCATAAAGAACATGAATATTTCTAGAGAATTAGTGAGTCCGAGAGGAATTACCGTGAATTCATAGTGCCTATACCTCGTACGAAAAGAAGTCTACGGGATATCCTCCTTCTTCACCATTACTTGGTAATATATTGACCAAAAATCCACCTTGGAAACGTATTGTTCACCACATAGTTGATTGAACAAGTCATCAATTCGTGGAAGAAGATACTTTTTCTTTATCGTGATTTTGTTGAGCTCACACCAATCAATGAAAAGGTGCATTGACCCAACATTCTTATTGATGAAGAGGACTGGTGAACCCCATGGTGATGCACTATGGTGTATAATCCCTTTTCAAGATTCTCTTGTTTTTCTTTTTCATCTCCTCAATCTCCATAATAGAAATTCTATACATAGTCATGGATATTTGTAATGCCCTAGGTATAAACTCAATCTAGAATTCAATATCTATTCTAGGAGGAAGACCATGTAATTCCTCGGGAAACACCTTAGTGAATTCCCTCAAAATAGGAATGTCTACATGAACAGTTTATTCCATAGACTGAATCATCCGAGCAAGATACACAAGCTCATTGGGTAGTAATATCCACACTTGAGATGGTTGTTCTAAAAAATATTCATATTACTCCTTGCAGTTGTATATAATCGTGGGTTGATTCTCCATATGAAGAGTGATTTCCCTCTCACAAAAATTTATGTTCTCTGTATATAAGGAATGAAAATACATGTTTAGAATTGTATAAAATTATACTAAAGGGAGTATCAGGATGTTCTAAGGGATGTTCAGTCCACAAATTATGACAGGGGAGGAGTTATATTCATGGGTTGAAATAATTCCCCCCTTTGTCGTTCTCACCACCATCTTTACTTCCTTGATTTTTGGTGGTGTTGGGATTGTTATACTAATCATTAGGGGTATAAAATAATGCATAGAGCCATAATAAAAAAATTATGTTCTTTATTCGTTAATTAATAACTAGCGTTACTATCACAACTTTATTTTCAGGTTTCACATTATTGGTAGTGATGTTAAAGCTCTCCCTTTCTTCCTTGTAGGTTGTTACCCAAGGATTAGGGAACTGATTTTCAAGGTATCATAGTTCATTGTAGTTGAAGTAATGAACAACACCTTGGGGGTCGAACGGAGCGTTCCTCTCCTCTAGCGCAGCCGTGGTTTTTTCATGTTAGTAGTTAATGGCTATGTGACCTTCTCTTCCACACCTAATGCATTTCCTTGTCCCTTAAGTTAATTTATGGGGTGATTCATTCCGAACCTTCTGCATGTGGGGTGCTATATTTTCTTATCACCATTGGATTTATCCATCAGACTGCCAGAATTGAATTCCACCTTATGCTTCTTATCCCCACGATACCCCTGAGATTCACCGATCTCCATTTATAA
This sequence comes from Viscum album, assembly GCA_963277665.1. NCBI lineage: Eukaryota > Viridiplantae > Streptophyta > Magnoliopsida > Santalales > Viscaceae > Viscum > Viscum album. The sequence continues at coordinate 786,035,917 of OY728161.1, forward strand.
CTTTAGGGAACAACAAACAATTTTCTTCATAGCTATTGATGTCATGGATCTCCCGGGATTTCCGTAGGCTAGGTTTTATTCCACAAAATAAGAGATTAACCTTTCATATGGGGGTAATGAGAAAGAAAAAGGCGTATCATTCAAGGCTTGTGATGTTTTCCTCATACGCTCTGATGGATTCATCATCTTTTTTCTTGAGGTATAGGATGCCACTTTCAATCTTATGTTTGAGGGTTCGGGTAAAATATTTATCAATTTTTTTTTCAGAAATCAAGTACATTCCAACCCCTCAATCTTCTACTCAGCATTTGTATTTTTTTTCAATTCCCACCATTGATCGGCATCACCCATCATACAATAAGCATCCAAAAGAACCTTCTCTTGTTTGGAACATTTATGGATGTAGAAGATCGTTTCAATGGAGTCGATCCATTGTTCGGAAATTGAGGTATGTTATGATCCATTAAAATCAGGAGGCCTTAGTCTTATGAAGCTATCGATCAAGACTTGTTCTTTCATAGGGGGGTCGAACATTCCTCATGACCAATGTTTCTATTCAAATCATGAGTTAACTGAGAGATTATCATGAAAAAGATTGTGATTCTCTCTCCCATTGGAATGGAATCTCATTAGAATAGTCATGACATTGATCTTCACATCGGTTGTTAGCTCGAGTCGTCCTATTACCAGCCATTGGATGGAATAAAAGGAATATTAGGGGTAATAAAAAAGGTTAATCCAAGGAAAAAAATGTATGAAAAATAAATAAATTTTATTTCCTTGACTTAAGAATCTACAGGCTTCAATCTAAGTTATCCATGATCTACTTCCCAACATATATTGTTAGGGGCATTTTTTTATTCCCTTAACAATGGTTCATAACAAACATGAGAATTTAACAAATAATATCCCCTAAAAGTGTCATAAACAAGTGTTCAGCAAGGCCCATTGTCATATACCATGATACCCCAGGTCAAGCCCGAAACTCCTTGGAGTTTTCACTCCTAGGTACATCTGTGCCAGAGCCAGCTCTACCTGCTCAAATATAGACAGGGATTCATTTTAATGATAAACCACTTACTCAATACTAACCAAAACATAGTGATGTTTTTATTATAGTTAGTATTATCCCTATGTCTTTCACTAGGGTTTTCTAATCCTAATCCTCAAAATAAAAAAACATATCCTCTAATAACAACTATAGAAACCCTTCATTTTATTAAACACTTAAACATGATTTATTGCATAAAATATTCACTTGATAAAACATAAAATACTGAGACGTATTGTGTATTTGGAGATTAGGAACTTTACATAATGACTTAAAACATGAAATATAACATATTTATTGAAAACTTCCTTTAAATGACCCCTATATTCCCTTGTACTTAGCCTTTCATGGGACAACCTGAGGACATGAATAAGAAAATGGTGAGGTATAAAGCCTAGTAAGGGAGTATACAAGGTAGAACATGAAGAATACTTCACTTGTTAAGAAATAGGCTTACCAAAATATCATAAGAGATGCATGAACATAAAGGCATGATAAACCATTATTATCATAACATGGAAATATAGCAACAACACTTAACTTGGTATTAGCATGAGCCAAGGCCCATTGCATAGGGAGCATGAGTAAAACGTCAATGAACATGAATTATAATTAGTAAACCCTCATTACACTTGATGTATCATGATACTATTATTTACCCAATGAATTGGGGAGCTATCAGTGCACACCCTTCATAATCATTTCGTTTCATGCATAAGTGTGCTACACAAATCATACAACATGGAATCATTAAAGATCATCATTTATTCCACGATAAAGGAATGTGGAATTTATACATGAAACTATATAATCATTAAGTAAATGTGAATAAATGTGAATACCCTTGATAGATAAATGGTAATGGTATTCATGACATGATGACTTTGGCATGGAAAATCGAGGTGTAATTTTGGCAGGATAACATCATGACATAAGAATTCAAAAAAATGGTTGATGAGAGAGAAATGAGTCTCTCATCATATGTATATGAAATTGACAGTAATGGGGTCATATATATACATGTACCAATATATTTAATTTAATTTTGTGTTCATAATAAAAAATACATGCTAGAATGTAAATAAGGAGGGAGAAATTACTTACGGAATTTCGGCAAGGTAATAAGTGTACATGGGAGGAATTAATGAGAGATAAAGGGGTATCTCATCATTAAAACATAAATATTTTCATATGGGGTAGGTTAAATATCAAACCCCCCAAGTTTGTAATTAAAAATAAAATGTCATAACAATATAATGAAATTTGGACAAAAATGAGAAATGAAGAAATCCCTTACATAGAAGTGTGATCCCAAAGGCTTTGGATAGATTTGAGAGAGGATTTATGGGAGCCTGGGGCACCATGGTATAATTATAGATAGAAGAGGGAAGGGGTTCGTCGATCTGAGAAATCTTTGAGTCAATGGTAGTGGGGAGATTGGGTGGGTTTATATTCGAAAAGGGAGGTAATTCTTTGTTATTTAGGTTTTGGACACCACATATTAAACTAATCAAAACCACAAACCAACCCATGGATTTTGCCTATGTTTTTTTTCCAAAGGGGTTTTAAAAACATTATTTTATAAATAAAATGGAAGAAATTATAAAAATATTAGTCTTTCTTATGTAGAGGTCAGTCACACTTTCAAGGAAAACAATTTAAATAGTTAAAATGTTTAATAAGTTTTGGAGGGTCCACTAAAGCTTTGTAAGATAAATAAAACAAAGCTAAAATAAAATTATATTAATGTTAAAACATATAGTGTCCGAACATAATGTTTATAGTATTTTATTACAACACAATTTAGTCATTATTATGTCATTAAACAAATTATATATTTAAATGGTATTTAATTTTTACCCAAAAAATCAATTGTCTTAGAAAATTATGAAAAATTCACTTTTGGATAATTTCAACGTCCGGATTCCAAAAATAATATTAATTTTATCTAAATAATTATTAAATATGTTATTTTTTACTTTTAAAATAAATATTGACATTTATAAAAAATTCATGGGTAGTGACAAAAATAGATTTCAAACCTTAAAAAAATCACAATTGTATTCATATTAATTATATGGTAATCTATATTTAATAAAAATTAATTTAGTGATAATTTTTTAGTAAAATATTATTTAATTAAAAAATCCATTAATTCATCAAAATTGATTTCATAATTAACTAAAAATTCAAATTTTCCTTTAAAAACTATTTACAAAGTAACAATAATAAAATGAATGTATATTATCAATACAGAAATAATATACATAATCATAGTACTAGGGTCTCATTACATAATCCCTTATAACACCTGCATAAGACCAAAGGGTAAGGTTTGTGATGGTGACAGACTCTTGGGGTGGCTTGGATAACATCACTCATGTGGAAACCTCTATCAACATCCACTTCTCCTATTGGCGGTTCCGTTCGAGCATAACGTATTGAAGGTCAGATTGGGATTGGTCATGGGTGAAGCCCAATGATTCCAACTCCTTTAAGAGCTCTGATAAATGGGATTTATAAGGAGGGATTCTACAAGATGGTCCAATCCCTTCTTTTGTACAAGTAATTGAAATTTTTAAAGCCCAATATTTATACTAATCATGTGGCCACTATTCAACGACTATATTAGCAACATTAAAAAATTTTAACATTAGTTTAAAATCCAAAAACATAAAACCAAGGAAGTTCATATTTTATATAACCATTTTACATAATAATACATTTAATGAGATCAAGATTATTTTTCATTAACAAATGTTTGGGTTGTTACAGAGACCCTTCATGCTGTGATCGATAATTCGAATAGGGTGCTCCTCAAAGGATGCATCCACCACTAACTCAACCTCCTCAGGTTGAAAATGTGGGATGGATCTGAAAAGTAACATTGCTGTTGAGAAACATGAAATACGTCGTTCATAACCCAGTAAATCAGATGTAACTAAATTTGATAGGCAACTGGACCAACTCTCTCCAAAACCTCAAATGGTATGACGTACCTCGGTGAAAGCTTTCCATGTATCCTAATCCACATGTGTACCAACCTTGCTGTGACAAGTTAAGAAAACATGATCGCTGACCTCGAACTCCAGAGGTCATCTCGTCAATCAGCATACAATTTTTGGAGAGACTGTACAATTTCTATCCTCTTCCAAATCAACTCGACATTCTTAGTGGTCTCTTAGAAAAGATGAGGTCCCAGCATACCTACCTCTCCTACCTCCAGGAAACACTGGGGTGATCGAAACGGCCTCCCGTACAATGTTTCATAAGGTTCCATTAGAATCATTTCCTAAAAACTGTTATTGTATGTAAATTCCACTAGGGGTATTTATCTCTCCCATGAACCCCATAAATATAGGACACATGCTTCATGCATGTCCTCTAACACTGGAATCTTGTGATCAGACTGGCCCTCTATCTGGGGATGGTAAGCTATACTCAAATGTATCTGTGTACCTAAAGCCCTATTTAGTGCCTTCCAGACATGATAAGTAAACCATTCATCCCTATCTGAAATGATAGAGTGTGGCGTCCCATGAAAACACAAATTCACTGATATTTACAAGCATACAATATCATCAACACTAAATATTTCCTTGATCAGAATGAATTGTGAAACCATCATGAGTATGTCAACAACAACCAAAACCCCATCATTTCCTCGAGGTGAACTCAGTAAACCCGTCATGAAATCAATCACAAAATCATTCCACCACCACCTGGTAATGAGAAACTGTTGTAAAAGTCATGATGGTCTCTGATTCTCTACCTTCACCTGCTGATACGTAGAACATATCATAACAAAATCAGCAAAAACCCTCTTCATACATGGCCACCAATACTGTCGGTGTAAATATCAATACATCATGGGGAAACCAAGATGAAATTCCCAAAATAAGGAATGAAAATATTTCATAAACTCATCATGTATATCTGTTGACACCCATACACGTGTATGAATATGCAAGACCTCATCCTCCTATATTGTCTACCCAGTAGTAAGGTTTTATTTGGGCACACCCTCTCGTAGGACTATCCCTTTAGAATCTAATAGCTTCCTCTTTCTCACTCTCTCCATAAGAGTAGTGGTAACAACTACATAATTAAAAAATTTATGCCCCTATATGTTGTGCACCTCTAAATGCATCCCATATAATAGATCTATAAGCTACCACTCACTATTGGCCTCCTGAACTGCATGTATGTTAGTCCTCCTACTGAACGCATCAACCACTGCATTTCCCTTCCCTAGCATGTAGGTAATATGAATGTCAAAAGACAGAAGATAGTCAACCCACCAACATTGTCTCAAATTTAGATCTTGTTGAGTAAAGATATACTTGATGATTTTTTGGTCATTGAACACAAAAATTACACTCCCAAAAGATAATGTTCCAAGCATCATAAATCATGAACAACTTCAACCAACTCGATATCATGCATCAGGTAGTTCCTATCATGTGGCCTCAACTACCAAGATCTATATGCAATGACTCCTTCCCCTTGCCTAAGAACTACTCCCAGCCTAATACTTGGTGAAACGTAGCAATTGGGGTAACTATTTCTCAGCTCCAGAAAAATCAGTACTGGTGATGAATTCAATCTCCCTTTTAGCTCCTAAAAGGTAAAATTGTAGGAATATGTCCACAAGTACAATTCACCCTTCGTATTTGGGCCCATCAGTGGTTCTTCTAAGCCTGAAAAATATTGAATAAATAACCTATAGTAGTAAGACAGCTCTAGAAAACTTCGTACCTCGAAGACATTTTTCAGATGCTCTAAATAAACTACTACACTCACTTTCTCTAGGTCTACTGATACTCTTGTCTCTATGATAACAAGACCCAAGAATTTAATCTAACCCATCCAATATTAGAAATTTAGAACTTAGTATATAACTAATACTCTCTCAGTGTAGTCAAAATGATCTCAGGATGGATGGAATGGTCGTGTCAAATGTGATTGTAAACCCAGATATCTTCAATGAAAACTACCAAAATGGAATCCAAGTAAGGATGGAACACTCAGTACATTAGTTCCATGAAAACTACTGGTGCATTCGTGAGACCGAATGGCATAACAAAATAATAATATAGACTGTACATACTCTGAATGGCTATACGAGGTATATCTAATGGTCCAACACACAACTTATGATAACTGTATCTCAGGTTAATCATTGAGAACACCCTGGATCCTCAAAGCTGATCAAAGAGATCATCAATCCTTGGCAAGGTATATCGGTTCTTGATCATCAACTAGTTCCACTTCCAATAATCCAGACAATGTCTATGGGTAATGTTCGCCTTTTTCACAAACAGGACGGACGAACCCCAGGGAGAAGTACTAGGTTAGATGAAACCTTTTTCATGTAACTCCTCTAACTGCTTCTTGAGGCCATATAACTCTGGTGTAGCCATCCTATATGGAGGAATATACACTAGTTCCACTCCTGGAACAATCTCAATAGATAAATATTTCTCTCTAACCAATGTTAAACAATAAAAGTCATCTGGACGAACATCCCTAATGCGATCCAATAGTAGATGAAAGTATGTCTATAAGGTCCCTTGGTCATCCAGGTAATAACTAACAATGTAGTTTGTAACTCCAATCAACCCATAGAGCTCGGGTCCATATCTTCTCTCCTGAACATCCCATTCTCCCGTGTGTAGAAAAGAGCTTCCCCCTGGTGACGTGATTCTCACCCAGTGGCGATAGCAGTCAAAAAAGGTCTGGAAATAGAATTACTAGTCCATTTCGAGAATGAAATCAAAGCCTATCATCTCTAAGAAATAGTGGTCCAATAATAAGTAAAACCTACAAATATCAAGAGGAAATTCCTTTCACAACATACACTAGCTATAGTAAGTCCCAACAGAGTTTCTATGATCACAACATTCTTAGAAGTAAAAACTGCAAAGCTTACGGATCTCCACAACAGAAACATATATGAAACTATGGGATGCCTCGATATCAAAAAGAGTAGATGCTAAAATTGAGGAAACTAAAAAAATACCTCTAATCATAGAGGGTCCTGGATCATGTGACTACTAGGCCTGCTCCACTGCAAATGTTTGAAAAATATTGAGGCCCTGTGACCCTGCCTAACTACCCTGAGCTTATCCACCCTATTGTCTTTGAAAACATGCAGACTGGCTACCACACACATAACCTCCTCCTCGACCTAAATGGCATGAAAAACTCTAGTTCCCTAAATCATGAGAAATTAGTGGTCCTTCTCTTGAACATGGAGTCATAACAGATTCCATGTCACTAGATGCTGGTGAATAAAACTGGAACAAAACACTGAAGATTACTCATCTTTCCGCAAGATTGGCACTCCACTAGGTCTCTCAGGCAATGAGGTCTTGTGTTCCCACTCTTCCAACACTAGAAGCATACCACCCGAATACCTAAGGAGACATTATTAAAAATCTCCCTAAAACACATATTTCTATATATCGATGGATTACCAGCCCAGGAGGCAGAACCTTCCTGGCTCGTAGCTTCCAACTCCCTCAGGTTTCAGTCAGTAATTCGCACCAGGTTCACTATAGTAGAATCCAAAGTAAGCCTAAATACATTCAACTATGATCAGATATCATACCCGAGAACATCCTCTAATTTCCTATCCAATGATAACTCATCACCTCCCAGAATTGGTGTGAATCACTAATGAACTGTAAAACGAGAAGAGTACTTCATCGCTGAAAGGGTTCCCTGGTCCAAGTTCATGAACGCTCTGGATCGATCGGCCCTCAAAGTATCAGGGTAGAAGTATTTATATAAGGTCCTCAAAAACTCATCCTAAGATAAATCATGATCTAATCCCACCAATTAGATAACATCCCACCATATCTTAGCGGAATCACGTAGCATGTACGTCGTGAGCATCACCCTCCTCTCTAGAGGCATCTCCAGATTCACAAAGATAGAAAGCAAGACCTCCCACCATGACTCTGTATTCTGTGGTCCTCCATCCCCTAAAATAGTGGGGGGATACTACATGCTGGAACACCAACATAATCTCTACCATATATAGGTATGGATTTAGTGATCCCTAAAAAGTATTTAACATCTACAAAAATCCTTCATGGAACTATGCATCAACACATATGTTTGGTATAATGGTTGCTGCCAAGACAGGAACGATGGGAGGATCTACTGGTAGTCCTTGATCTCCCATTATTGGTGTATGATCATTTCCCTGTATCAAGCGAACAACTGGAGAACATCTTGGTGGTGTGACTCTACATGTTTAAGCACAAACCTCAGTTCAAAAATATCACATAAAAAAAACTTATAAGTGCTAGAAGAAATATGAGAAGAAACATAAAGTGTTAAAAAATAGGGTTACACCATGTGTGTATAACTCCTACATGGAATGTTCCCTTAATATTTTAAACATGGAGTGTACCTCTTCCAAACATGGTCTTATAACACCCATACACACTGCATGTTCCTTCTATGACACGATGTGTACTTGAATCATCCTTCCTAGACATGTACTTCTACACAGCTAGAACTACATGGTTCTCTCCTAGGTAACACTACATAATGTGTTCAACCTAGACATGGAAAGTAATAGTTTAGTTCCTTCTACCCATGTCACTAGTCACATGGTCAGATACATAGTCAACTCTATACAGTGTGTACAATCTTGACACGGTGTGTACAACATAATTTTCATCCACCCATGTTGTTGGTCACACATTCGGATACATGGTGTGTACAATATAGACTTGTGATGTTATAACAAAAGATTCCCAACCTCGTTTCCCTACTCACACAGTCATTCACATGGTCATGCACTACACGACGTGTACTCCCAGAATAAGACATGTACTTAAGAAAATTTGTTTAGTCCAAAATAGAATAACACATGGTGTGTGTTCATAACATCACACGCTATGTTGTCTAGGTTTTTGATCAGTAAGCCTCTGAAAATTCTATACAACCCATAAAAACTGATATTTTCTTCCAATTTCGGAAAAATTCTAACCCATGAGAGCCCATACTCCCATGAATCAAAGTTTTACATACCTATCCATTTCTTAACTAGACAAAATTCAACTAATGTTCAACATTATCCAAAAAATTATGATCCAAGAGGGCCCATAAAACCTCAATGACCAATGATTGGCATCCATCTAATGAAACTTTACATATTTTAATACCCTATCAAAATACTCGATATTATATCATAAAATCCATTAAAACATCATGAAAATCTAGCACCACATGTATTAATACAACGTGAAATTAGTAATGCGCCCTAAATGGCATGACAAGAATACATGACATGGGATCTATAAAAAGTTTCTATATGATTCACGAGATGGAATACCGTCATATCATTGAGTTGTAATAGAAATAGAACCTCAATAATAACAACAATATTATTATAAAACAAGTGAATCACCCGATGGTGATATCAAATCATCTGTAAAAATTGAAAAACCAAAAAAATTGTAATATTCGAGGTAACATGGATTTTCCCAGTACACGGGTTAGTTAATCCCTGGAACAGCTCATTACCAACTACCCACACCTTCCTATACCTATCTATAGGCTCTAAATAGTAAGAAGAATCCAAAAGAAACTACTCTGATTCCACTTATTGAAGACCCAGTTCCATGTGCCACCAAAGGTGCCCCGTACCTGATTGGTCATGTGTCCTCAAGAACATTTCCCAGAACACCAGAGGCTACCAACTAGTAGCAAGGGCCTTGGGTGCGAAAGTGGGGAAACTATTCCCTCAACGGTAGAGTAACACAGGGGAAATGAATAGTAAACAGTATCATAAATAGTAATACCCTACAAAAAATGTAAATAGAGGAAGACATATAGTATAAAAAACGACATCATATATATAAATAAATGATTCATTTCACATATATCATGGAAAGCATACAAACATGTCACAATGCTGAAAATATAGTACTAAAACCAAATTATTGAAAACAGTAAACTCCAATAGCATCACAAGTTTTAGCATGGTCCCATGATCTCCAGCATCAATAGTAATCAAGTACCCGATGAAGAAGGTTTCTTTCCCTTATCTATACGTGCAATCATATAATCTGTTTGAGTCCAAAAGCATGACCCAAATAGGGTGTGAGAAAAATCCCAGTATGAAACAAAAAAAAACGATCTGTACCAAACTATCAGTTAATATACATAGTAGGTAATATTCATAGATTAATCAATAAACTAGGAAGTACTCCAAATTATAAAATACTATAGTTTTCGTACTCATTCATTTATGTTAATAAGTTATTCTATCCATTTAATTATGTAACATCAGGTTCAAGCCTATGCTCTGTATCCCCCTGTATAATAATAACATGTAGATGTCTCAAAAGTGAATCTAAAAAATTAAGTAAGACTAAGTCCAACCTTTGGATTTGGATTGGAAGACTCGTCACAATCATTAAATCATAAAAAAGAAACCCTTTGGGAATGTTCTCACAGTCTAACCCCTATGGTTCAACATATCATCATTTCAATAAAAAATTAACATCTGGGAAAGCTGACACAGTCTAACCCCTTTGACCAAAATAGCCCTATTCATTTAATAATGTCCAGCTTGGTAGAACTCACAGTCAATACCCATTTGGTCTTCATAACAACAATACAATATAATGACCCCTGGCAGTAGTAACAATTAATACCCTATTTTCCAACATTTATTAAATAACGACTGCATAGGTAGCTCTCACGGTCTAACCCCTCTAGTCTATGACCACCTGATAGCTCTCATAGTCAATACCTCTGGTTCAACATAACCACAACTATAAATAAATGACACTACCCCAAGATTCTATCACAGTAAATTCCCCTTTTCTATATAGTCACAATGTGAAACACATGCTTCTCAAATAAACAATAACATCATCCTAACAACCATAGGAATGTAAATGAAAGCAAGAAAAACATACTTTCTAGACCAAAAGGCCAATAATCAAATAAAAATTGGAAATAAACCCATATTCAAGGTAATAAAATGTATGCATAATCAATAAACCTTTCTCAAACAAACACACCATAACATGTCTTAAACATGGTTAAATTTCATAACATGAAATACACAAAACCTGGGTATTCGACACTTTTAGCATACACAATCCAAATACAACAGAAGAAAGACAAAAACCACCTACCTCAATGTTGTAAGATGAGCAGTCTAGATCATCATCCGCTAAATCATCCTAGAATGACGTAAATCTACAAAAAGGTGAAAAAATATCAACCTGTGATAACTCATGTGAGAGGAGAAATCTTGAAGAGAGGATCCAGGAAAATACATAACTCACTAGTGGGAATCAAACGCACCTGGTGGCATCTCAATCGGAGGTCAAACAGTGAAATTGGAGGAGATAAATGATATTCAACCATAAGTCACTCTCCAATATGAGACCCAGGGAGAAGAAGAGCGTTCAGGAGATTAGACATGACACTACTCCGATTATTCAACTAAAAAAATTACATGTCGTGTTCATTTAATGTAGATGCCGTTTACTAGCCTAAACTGCCCCACATTAGGAGCTCTCCTAGGTCACCACATGATCATGTACTTGGCCATTACACAACTAGTACATGGAAACATGTGGCAACCAGGTACACGACGTGTAATCAAAAGTACACGGTGTGTACATAGAAAGTTTACACTTTCTTCCTTTTCCTAAATAACCAGAAATAAATATCCATACCTGAAATGAAGATCCAGGTTCTTACAAGTACCAACTAAGGGGGTAAATGGGATTACCTTCATGCTATGGAGTGGAAAGAAATACATTTTCCTGCATAAACGTGTATGGGGATGTGAGGCATTTGTTAAGGCTTTCTCAGGGAACAAACTAGCACCCCTAGGCATGAAGTTAATATTTATAAAATATCCCAAGAAAAAATGGGATATTACCTATAAAACTCTTGAAAAAAGAACATGATTATTCCTATACTGGAAAACTTTCTTGAGCGGGAGAACATACTCAAAATGTATAGTGGGATAAAGATTTACTTTGATGATGTTCATGCTCAACATACATAGGAGTTGGTACAGGAAAAATTTCCACAGTTCACCATTGAATAATTTGTTCTTAAAAAAAAAGTACTATGTAGGAGTGTAAGATAGGTAACATAACTAGTGACATATGGTTTTCTTGTCACTGAGTATAGTGACTCATTATTGTTGGAAAAAGATGAATGTCTCTCTGACAATAAGTAAATAGAAAGATCAGAAGCTTCAAGATTGATAGAAGCTGTAAATTCATATATGGATTCCATGTATGTGAACCATGTTTGGGTTCTAGTTGACACACCAATTGATGTAAAGAGTGTTGGGTGAAGAAGGATATTCAAGAAGAAACTGGACATGATGGTAATGTATGTACCTATAAAGAAAGGCTAGCGGCTAAATGTTTTAAACAACATCAATGAATTTAATATGATGAATCCTTTTCACCAGTTTTCATGTTTAAATGCATTAAAATCATACTTTCTGTAGAAGCATACGATGACTATGTGATTTAGAAGATTGATATCAAAACTACATTCTTTAAAAGGAAACATTGGGAAGATGTCTATGGGGCAAAACTAGTAGGGTTTGTTACAACAAGTGATTCCAAAAGGGTTTGCAAGTTACAGTGATCTGTTTTTGGATTAAAGAAAGAATCTAGGTCAAGGAACTTTTGATTTGATGAATCCATTAGATAATTTGGTTTCATTAAAAAGGAATGCGATCTATGTGTTTACAAAATTTTTAATCGAAATGAAGTTATTATCCTAGTAGTATATGTTGATGACATAAAATAATTGTAAATGACATACCAATATTAATGTCTTTTAAGGACTAGTTGAACATGTGATCTCCATTAAGGACTTAGGTGAACCAGCATAAATTCTAGGGATCAAGATCATTCATGGTAGATCCAAGAGGCTACTTGGACTACTTTAGAGTATAGACATTGACTAGAAAATAAATATTTTTAGTATGGAAAAATACAAGAGGGGATTGGTTCCAGTTTCACATGGAAAACACCATTCTATGAAAATGTATCCCAAGAGACAATAGGAGAATGATAGATTGAGTAATATAACATATGATTTAGTGATATGATAAATCATGTATATCATGCTGTATACTAGACTTAATGTTTCCTATGCACTGAGACTGCTATGAAGATATTAAGTAGATCCTAGAGAATAGTATTAGACTGCTATTAAGGCTATCCCTAAGTATCTGAGAAGAACTAATGATATTTTCCTGGAGTATGGAAGATATGAGGAGATTTTAATCAGAGGGATTACTAATTCAACTTTTCAGATAGATCATAATGATCTTAATTCTCAATCGAGATACGCTTTCTATCTCAAGAGAGGAGAAGTGAGCTAGAAGAGTTCAAAGGATCCACTTGTTACTGATTCTATACTAAAATCAAATTATATAGTGGCTTTAAATGAATCTAAGGATGTTGTTTTGTTTAGAAGCATTTCCTAGGATCTTGATGTGGTACCATGTAGTAGATACCATATTGCATTGGATTGTGATAACACCGCAATGATAGCTCTTTCAAAAGAGACAACGTCACATCAATAGACAAAGAACATAGTCCAAAAGTATCACATCTTGAGGTAGTTTAATTAGAGGGGTGAAGTTATATTGAGAAGAGTTTCTATTGAAGAGAACAAGGTGGAACCCTGGACTATAGGCATATCTTAGCAGAAGCATGAGTATCATGTGAGAGTTAGTGGACTGAAGGTTGTAAGTAGTTGGATCTAGATAAAATGGGAGTCTATTGGAGTTGGTTCCCTAGAAAAAACTTCTATTTACTTTATGATAAACTATAATTCATGGTTTTTAATATTAATAAATTTCATATTACATAATGATTGTTGTTCCCGGTGACATAGCATTTGATAATGACCCAAGAGTTTCTTTCACACTAAAAGGTCATAACAGTTCCCAAATATGATGGGTGACCAGAAGTGCTATGACACTATTCGTAAATAAATGTTATATGGTTGGATGATATCATTTGAAGGGATACGTATGATACAGACTATCAGGGGTGGAGACTCATAGGACTTTGAGGCACCTTCTCATGGGGTATTACCTCAATGATATTCAGTAGTATATTATATGAATGAGACCGAAAAATAGGAAATACACATTTATAAGTGTCATTGGATTTTCCTATATGTAGATGTTTGTATTGGCCCTTATACTTTAATATTATTAATAATGGATATTATGAGTCTCATACAATGATTTATTGAAGAAAACAATGATGAAAGATGTTCGCGACAAGGTAGGATATGCTAGGTATGTCACAAGTAATTTTTCATTAATGAATAATATGAGAATAAATTTATCACTTATGTTAATTAATGGAAGTTAATATCTATGGACCTTTGATGTAAATGATACTTCCCAAATAAATCCATGGCCACGGTGTTATCTAGGAATGTTCTTTTTCTGGGAAGTCGAAGAATGAGATATTGAGAAAATAGGATGATGACACTAACATGCAACCTACACGATTGGATATATTGTGATAAAGGGATTATATCACATGAAAATAATTTGTATGAGGTGACATGTCATTGTGGTATTAACTTCATTCTATATGGGTGTCTTAGTGTGTTTCTAGATTCTAACCTTATAAATTAGGTAGGTTCACATAATTACCTTGACAAAGATGCCTAGAGGGTCACACACAAAGTGTATCCATAATCATGGTTAAATAATTTAGTTTTTAACAAGTTGAATATAAATTACTCCTAGTTGTGGTTCAATAATTATTAATGTATGTCTGATTTCATTTATTCTTTCAATAGTTATTTCAGAGGATATATTGTGAGTAGAATGTTTAATAAATATTTATTTTCTATTTTTGGTAAATTTAATATGTATTTATTTATCAGAAAATATTACTGTGGTATTTAATTAATAAATAAATATTCATTATTCAAGGCTTGATAAATATTTAGGAGGATTGGATGACCAATTTTAAGGGTTCAGTGAGAAATAATAATATTAAATATTATTTTAATAAATAATATATAATTATAACTTATAGGTTCAGAACATGTCAAGAAATAATGACAATACTATTATTATTTTACATGGGTTTCACTTGGATTAATAAAATGAATAAATGTGCTTGTGTGAATTATTTATTGTTAACTAGTGAATTACATTTTGGGATATATTATTATTCTCACATTAGCCTAGGGAAATCCAACACTATCCAATTGGTGTTGTGCACAACATTCTTGGAGAAACCATTCAATACTAGAGAGTTCATACCTCTCCAAGATCATTATCAAGAACGAGAGAGGTGATCCTTTACTGGATCAAAGAGAACGCTTTGGAAGTGGATCTCAAGGCGATTGAAGGTAGACAATGCAAGTGCTATAATCTTCCGTGATAGCACCCGAAGACACCTTTGGCGATGCCCAAATATTCGCAGAACATATGTGGATCACCTGTAGAGGAAACTTAACCTTGGTTTCTGTGATTCAATGATGGTGCACTGTAGATCAGTGGCTAAAAAGATCAATAAAGAAATAATCACATTGCATGTATTTTTTTAATTAAATTAAATTGAATATAAACAAAATATATTGATCCTCTCTTCTGGGTTCCTTTTCTTCTTCCTCTTTTTCAAAATCCTTGATTCAATTCTATTGATTCTTGCATTAATCATCGTATTGATATTGTATTGATCGTAGATTATGGAAAAAGAAATATGGGCACCGCACCCTCTCATCTTTTCACTACTCCTAGAACTTATAAAGCCATACTCTCACTTTGTGTGTGCACATTGTAGATGTTCTAATAATAGAAATGTTAATTTAAATATCTAAATTATAGGTTTTCATGTCATACATCAGTCAATACTATAAATTTAGGTTTATTCAACAATAGCATTTATCAATGCTAAAATATCACTGATAATGTGGTACCTATATCAACATATTAATTAGAATTAATAAACATATTCCTTTTATTAGTGGTAAATCCCTTATTTTTATTGCTAATAAATTTTATCTTTAATGAAAATCAATGAAAATCACTTATTAATATATAAATCTATTAACATTTATATAAATATAAAAATTTATTAATATTTATATAAATATAATATATTTTATAAAATATAATTTATATAATTCTATATAGGTAATCACATTTAATATATAAAACATTTTGTTAAAATAGATTATAAAATAATTAAAAATTAATATTAATGATCAATTTTTTAATTATTATTTAGTAATAGTCATTCAATAATAATTTAATGATAGAATAATTCAATAAAATAATAAATGATATAAAATAAGTTGAAAACAAGACTTGAACATAATTTGGTAATTGGGAAGAACCTTAATCAGTTGTTTTTGAGGTCTAACTAGTCTAAAAGACCTCAATATCGAGTTTTTTTGGGGTACTATAATTTTTGAACATTTGGAAAAAATTTAGCCACATTAAAGGTGTTCTTCATATCTTTTTTCAATGGAGGATCAATTTATTATCATGGATTAAATTGATATCGATATTTTGGAATTATAATCTTATCATTTTTTATATTTTAGTGTTATTTATAATTAAATATATACAAATATATAAAAATATTCATATTTTTGTATATTTACCCAAAATAATTAACCAGTTGTAAATAAAGCCTCACCCCAAAAATATCTTGGTAACATTTCTTCTGAAAACAAACAATTTTTTTTCTAATAATGTTTTGTTCATCAAATCAACAACAATATCTAGATAACATGACTTAGGAGGCGAGTTTTGATTTTGAATACCTTCTTTCCTGTAATACTGATCAAATAGACCCCAATACTCACCCTCATTGTTAATGCGAATACATTTCAATTTCTTTCCAGATTCCCACTTAGCAGAAACATGAAATTGCATAAAAAACTGTGCACCAAAATTTAGGCATTCAAAATATAAAAAACTCATACATTAGTATTCATCGATAAATTTCATAAAATAAATATTGCTATAAAGGTCTTAGATTTCAAAGGATCGAAAACATCAGAATGTACTAATTCACGTACCTCTGACTTCCTTTGTAATGGATGACTATTGACACTCAATCTTCTATGTTTTGAATCCATATAGTGACCACATGAATATATTTTGACACAATTCATATATGGAAGAATATTTTTCATGGTCAAACAACTAAGAACATTCTAACTAATGTGGTTGATCCACTTATTGCATATCTTGGATGAAACACTACGCTCAAAAACACATGTAGTGTCACAAGGAATATAATCTCTAGTTCTGTAAAAACGTGGAAGATTCTTCCCTTGAGCAACAATCAATGAACGCATGGAAAGATTCCATTGTCCATAACAAAAAGTATCGATATACCCTTCATCATCCAGACTGTTGGTAAAAATAAGACTCAAGAAAACCTCAGGAACATGTCAATAATTGTTCAAAATCATATTACTTCTAGTAATGATCTGTAAAAAACAATCATGATACCTAAAACCTAAGTATGACCATCCATACCCATCTTTAAAATCAAATAATTAACTGAGTTTTAAGATGAAAAGAGATCATTCCTCATTTTCATGTGAAAACTGGAACCACTATCAATAAACTAGCAAGAATCAACAAAATAAGTATTAATGGAGTCATAAATAATAACAAGATCACCCCTATAGTGGTGTGGAAATGACCATATCCATAACCATTTTTCTTCTACTAATTTTCATTCATTCTATTTCCTCTTTTGAGCTAATAACAATATTGTTTAACATGAAAGTTCTTATCTCAATAATGATATTCAAATGATATTTGCTTTATCATGGAAATGCTTCTTCCATTTCTCTTACCTTGACTGCATTTTCCATGATCCTTTTAATGTATTATCCCCTAGTCTATGTGACTGAAAGATCAGATGAATATTTTTCTTGGGTACGTCTCCCGAACTATTCATTTAAAACTACAGACTTAAGAAAACTGAATATCACGGAACCATTAGGAGTAGAAGTAGTTAGAATATTAGGTAAAATCTCCCGTGAATTAGATAATGTGTTAAGAAAGAAACGTTCTAAAACATCATCTTGAAAATTAATACTGATATCAGACAATTGATCAAATCATCCCTAATATTCTCTCAAATATTCAGAAATAGATGTAAATTCCTTATGCCTGAATTTCATTATTTGTTTGAGAGGAAAACCATTATTGTTTCTTGTCATAGAAGAATTGGAATTCTCTACCTTCTCCTACAAATATCTGTTATGAAAATGTTAACAATATGATTAATCACATTGTCTTCAACCCACAGGAAAATGAAACCACAAACCATGTCATTCTAAAAAGACCATTTTTCATTTGAAATTATTTCTTGTTTCTGGTACTAAACACCAAAATATGCATTCATTTAACCAAATAAGATCCCTAATTTTTAATATCCACAAATGGTAGTTGGAACCATTCAACAAAATCACCCGGATGTAATTGGATTCTAAATTATATATGAAATAAAAACCAGACCATTTTATACCTGATGCTGGGAAATACGCCAAGTGATGAACACAGAAACAAGAGGAAAGAAAAAATGATGGGGAAATAAATTTTTATTCAATTTAAATAAGCTTTCAAAACTAAGGTGGATGCGTAGTGAGAAAATAGTATGTTAGAGAAATCATAGGAAATGGCCTAATCTTCAAATTTTTCAATGATAAAGACAAGTATAAGATTATGAAAGGGAGGCCCTGGTATTTTGACAATCAACTCCTTATGATGGATGATTTGGTTAGCAGTATTGTTATCCAGAATTTTAACTTCTCATAATACCCTTTTTACATATACCTTAATGGAATATCATTCTATGGGAGAACTGAATGCTCTATGTGGGGCATTGGAAAAAAAATTGGGAAATTCATGGAATTTTATCAGTTGGACCTCATTAATTGGAAACATGTGGTTCGTATACGGTTTTTGGTTAACATTCGAAGGCCCTAATGAATAGTATTTTCCTATCAATGGAGGGACACAAAATTCTATATTATTTGAATATGAGATTTTTCAAATTTTGTTTTCATTATTCATGGTTTCTTGGGGCATGCGGTGAAAGACTACACCACCAATACCACTGATGATGATGTAATAATTTTTTATACAATGGTCTGTGGATGCGTAACAGAAACCTGGGTGGTTCATTTACTTTGGAAACCAAAATAATGGATAGAGACAAAATTTTCAATGCTTTCAATGCTTAATCATCATAATACTAAAACAATGTTATCATTTTGGGGCCTCCTGAAGTCCCTATAGATAAAAACTAACCACCACCAATCAATTTTGGGTGAAAACCAAAGCATTGGGTTCACTTTAACTGATACTATAAATTATATATCCTTAAATACTACCCATATGGGGCGATGTCAGCCTCATTTATACATAAGGTATCTAAAATTCTTGAAAAAAACCCCTCTCAAATCCAAACCAAATATGATCTAACATCCAAGACAAACCCTTACCCCCAATCTTAAGGATTCATTTACCATTATGGAATTAAAAGAGGATATAATTTCCCCCTTAGTGACTAGAAAAAAAAACATTAGATGTGGAAGAGGATAGAAATATTTTATTATTGATGTGATTTCAAAATGGTGGAAAATACTGGGTCTAAAATTCATATGGAGGATTCATTTTCTTCTGAGAAATTCCAAAAAAGATAGAGAGTATTATAAGATGAATCCATTCTAGAAATCCCAATGGTGGAGGATGTAGTGATATATCCCCACCTATCCCAAGGATCATTTTATGTTGTAACTATCATGGGAATGTAAATTCATGATCAGTTTGTATGATTTATAGGTTTTGTGCTAAAAGTCACACAAATATAGTTTTATTGTCCAAAACAATATTTGAAAGAATGAAAATCGATGGTATCAATATAAAATATGGATTTCAAGTATGATTTTTGATTCCCTAAATTGGGAATTCGGGGGGGGGGGGGCTTCTTTCTTTGGAAAGAAGACTTAAATTCTAGAATCTCCCCCTTCTCCCTAAACTACTTGGCTTCCATCATTCACCAGCCTAACTCCCCGGCATGGACCATTTTTAATTTATATTGTTGTATATATCAAAGGGACAAGTGTAAATCATATATTTTTTTCCAATCCTTACATGAGAAGTTACCTAGAGGCCTCATTTATTTAGGGTATTTTAATGAAATAATGTTCTAGAATGAAAATAGAGGTGGTTCTCACTAACCACTCTCCCAAATTCAGGACTAACGGAAAGAAACACAATTAGATAATATTGTTAATATTAGGTAAACTATTATAAGTTTTACCTATATTAGAGTTAATTCAAAAAACAAATGCATTCTTGAAAGATTATAAAACAATTTGGGTATGGTTGAGTGGACCAACATCTTTTAGGAATTTCAATTTTCCCATATGGACCCTAATACTTCCAAACACTTCCCCATCCAAGTAGATACTTCTCACCATAAAATGAAATAGGAACATGAATGGGGACTCACATTTAAAATTTTTTGGACCAATGATAAGGAGTCTGTGGATAATTCTCACTCATGCTTGAATTTGGGAATCTCTGGTACTGAGAATAATCTTCTTCAAGTGGATACCAATTTAAAGAAATGTAGTTTTCATATGTTTTTCCAACCTGATTTGGTAAGAAATAAAATATAAAGGAGACATAAAATCCTTTAATCATATTCCTCATATGATATAACTTTATCTTTTATTGGATTTCTAGAAAAGGAGCTATAAAAATCTCTTCACACCAAGGAAATATATTGGTCTATGTAGGCATGAAAAAGTCACATCTTAGAGTGTGACACAATCACTTCTTACCTTCATCAAAAGTACTCAAAAGGCACCACAAGAACTCTATCACTAGTATTAATAGCTCAAAAGGTTATTCTACTTCAATGGAGGATGATATTCATGACTCTCTTAATCTATTCTTAAATAATCTCTAATATGAATATCCTGAATACCATATTTTTATTTATTTTGGATAATCCCCCATTTTATCATTGAGGAGGAACCCTTAAATGATGCGTAAGATCAAAGAACAAGACCCAATCACAAACCTTAAATGACTTGTAGGATTAAGGCCAAAGACCTAAACCCAACCCTTACATGAATCATTGGCCCATGGCACAACTCCCAATACATGAACATAAAGGCTTAAGATCTGACACACATGAAACAACACCTCCCCATCATCCAAATCTTAATGGAACCTGGATCCTCACCTCACATGGATAATTGTCTAGAAATTCCCCATGCAGAGCCACATGGTGCCTAGTCCTGACACCATTTTCCATACCCTCTCATTCTTCCAATATAGATAACTCTACTCCAGAGATTTTAATTTTTTTCTATGAATCCTCATCTGACCGTACTCATGTTTGGTATATTCTAGGTTCGTTCTTGGTCTTTTCTATGTCCCAAAATCCTTGTGGCCAAAAGTCCATTAGTGGTCCAAAGGCCCTTACAGTGAGAAGTCCCTATGGCTTGATGTCCTTTGGGGTCCCAAAGGCCCTGAGACCAATAGGCCCAAACTGGTAGCCTAAAGACCCTAATCAGATGAATAGTTCAAGATACTACAATACTGAATAGTACCTACTATAGTAATTCTATATTACCTGAAAATTCACCCCACCTGTTATTGAACCTTGGAATATTCGATGCCAAGCATGAGCCTCCACCACACGGGTACTGGCTCTTTGGCTTCCATAAGCTCTACAATGTGGGGATCCTTATTCATCATTTTTTAATTATACTTGTATTAAAACTTTTATCATATATACTATGGATTCTCATCTTACAAATGATCTTTATAATGATACAAATATAAGGGTTTTCAACCAAATTCACTCCACCAAGTCCCCTATACCGGATGGATTTCAGTCCCTATTTCTTCAAAAGTTTATGGCATCTAATTGGTAAGGATATCTCGACACTTATGATGGATTTATATGAAAGAAAAGGTAAATTTTTTTCATTGAACAAAATCATCACAAATATAATTCTAAATATAAAAAAACCTCCACGTAGTGGATTTCATACATATTTTGTTATGTAATGTGGTTTGTAATATCTTTTCTTTGATCCTGGTGAATCAGATGATCTTCTGGATTTTCATTATCATCTTAGAAAATAAACGAACCTTCATCCCAAAATGACTTATTTCAAATAAATTCATTGCTAATCATGATATTTTTCACTCTTTGAAGACTCGATCAGTTTCCATGAGAGGAATCATGGCTTGGAAACTTGATATTACAAAGGATTATGATATATTTCAATGGAATTTTCTTCAGTTTATCATGGTAAAGATGTGGTTTTTTTCAAAGTGGATTAATATCATTATGGAAATTTTCACAACGGTGGCCTATAAAATAATGATACATGGGGGTCTTTACCAATGTTTCCTCCACTCTAATGGCTTCCATCAAGGGGATCCTCTCTCACCTTTCCTCATTATTATTTTTGTCAATGATTTCTATATCCTTCTTTCATATGTTTCAAGGAGCAAAATTGTCAATGGGGTGAAGGGTTGTTGACATAGCCATATTATTTCTTATCTTCTTTTTGCCAATTACAACCTCCTTTTTTCAAGAGATGCACAAGATACGTGTACTTAAATATGTCACATTATTCATCACTATGAAAGTGCATATGGGAAATCAATTAATATAGAGAGGTCTGAAATTCCATTTGGAGTTGGTGTTCAGCCAAAGAGGAAATTTTCCCTCTACAAGCTGTTAGGCATCCAGGTGATTCAAAATCACATCAAATACCTTGATCTCCCTATGATCAT
Source organism: Viscum album (assembly GCA_963277665.1). Lineage (NCBI taxonomy): Eukaryota > Viridiplantae > Streptophyta > Magnoliopsida > Santalales > Viscaceae > Viscum > Viscum album. The sequence goes on from OY728161.1 coordinate 786,058,827, forward strand.
TATCGATTATAAAAAAATGTTTTTACAAATGATTTAGATTGGGTGGATAATAATATTTATATTTGGACTTGTAATAATGTTTCTAATTCTAGGATGGAATTTCAGATCGAATTTATTATCCAATCATTCCCAAGCTACGTCATGTCTCTATTTAATATCTCGATATCTATTACAGACCAAATCCATGCGTGTATTGAAAAATTTTTGTGGGGTAATTATAATCGGAAGAATAGAATTTCCCACCTAGCATGGAATAAGCTCTGAATGCCCAATTCTTGTTAGGGAATGGGTTTTAGGGATCATCGCCACATTAATGATTTGCTTTTGGCTAAATAGGATTGGAGGTTTTTCCTCCACCTCAACTCTCTCTGCTGCTTGATTCTTAAAGACAAGTACTTTCCCCACACTAATTTCAATGGTTCCTATCCCCATATTCCTTTATAGATATATATGGTGTAATCATATAGTTCATAGTCTAGAATTACATGGATGATTGGGAATGGATCCTCAGTTTGAAATTGTAATGTTCCCTAGCTGTCGAATCACAAAGGTGTAGTGGAAGCCTCTCTGGTGGTCCCTAGGTTTGAATATACTATGGTTGGATATCTCTTTAATGTTGTGGGTAATGGATGGTGTATGAAGAATCTTGGAAAATGGTTCAATCAAAGAGATTGAAATATTATTTTTAGCGTCCCTTTCTTGAAAGATATGGTGTAAGATAAATTTTACTAGTGTAAAGATATGTTAGGTGAATTCAGTATAAAATACGGTTATGTTGTGGCTCGTGGTATCCAGGTCATGGAGGAAAAATGGAAATCCCAATAGAAGCTTTATATATATCCCAAGGACTACTATTTTTTGTGTTAGCCTGCACTCCAAGAAGTTTCTAGTGCATTGTCATGCAATTGATGACCCATCATGCCCCCTTTGCATGAATTCTATAGAATCCCCATTTCATGAAATCATTTTCCCCTAGTTCTAGGGTGGTTTGGAATTTCTAGTGTTCTAAACCTGATCATTATTTATCAAAGGCCCCAGTTCCTCCTACGCTTCTTACAATTTGTTCTTATTCTCTCCTAGTGGTGTCAATGGATTCTTTATGCACTACTACATGGTTCATTTGGGTAAGGAGAAATGATCATGTTTTCAAAAAAATTCCAAACCACATTTTATATGGGTGGAGAGGGCTAGGTTGTGGCTGGATACATGGAATTATATAGTCAACCGGAAGGCTATCCAAGTCCCCCATCAACTTTTATGCATGCTAACCCCCACCCCACCCCACTGCTAGAGGATGTCATTAAAATAAACATTGTGCCTCACTACTCAGGAATGGAACTAATGGAACTATATTGAAAGCCCATAATTATTCTTTTCATTTCATTGTGGCTCACCTAATATCAACCAATTCCTTTTGGGACCCTTTATGGCTAAGTTCAATGCAATTTACATCGGTATGAGCTTCTCTATCGAGATATGTTGGATGTTTATCACTATTGAATCAGAATTCCTTACGATTATCAATACCATTCATGTGATAGATAGTAGCTTTAAATCATTTGGACCATTTTTTTTGAATATATGGACTTTGATCCCCCACATTGTGGCTTTTTGTTGTCCTTTATTATAAGATGTAGGAAAAACATTTCTCACCTTCTGGTGAATAGGAGTTTCATTTTTTGTTTCTCTCACTCGGTTTTAAGTTTTTACTCTATGTTTATTATCACTAATTTTACATGACCTCTAGTTATCTTAATATAATTTTCACTGTTTTTCAAAAACACTAAAATTTTACATTTAGAATTTATACTAAAAATATTAATTTCAAATATCCATTGAAAACATATTGTGAAAATTTACATTTAAATTTCCAATAGAAATTTTAAATGTATATTTTCTATTAGATATTTTCATTTTAAATTATAGGAAAAAATATTTAATGAAAATTTCAAATAAAATCTCAATTTAAGATGAATATTTTCTATGTAAATTAAAAAAACACATAACGCACATACACATACAAATATATATGATGATTATAAATTATAAATTTCTTTTGAAAATTGTACTTTGTAAATTTTCAGTATTTATATAAAAACATTCATGTAAATTTGAGTAGGAATTTTGTGTTTTACATTTACATATAAATATCAACCAATATAAATCTATATTAAAAACATTTAATGAAAATTCACAGTAAACAATTTTAGTGCATAAATATGTACGTACATACATATATGTATTTATACATATAAATTTAAAATATAATTTTCAATCACAAATTTACAGTATAAATTCACACAATTTCATTGAAAATTTCAAATGAAAATTCAGAATGAAAAATTATGATTATCAGTTGACCATACATTTTTTATAGCAATATCATTCCTAATATGATCAATTTTTAGTGTTCTTTGTTATTCATCTCATGATCATTCCATCAAGGATAGACTTGGAATGTATTTGGATTCTCTTTCACTACCATGGATCATAGGATAACCGCCTCATTATCATCAAATAAATTTTGAAATTTCCAGTTCCAATAAACAAAAATAAACATTTAATATTTTCAATGAAAGTTTTCATTTCACTTTTCAATTCAAATTTCCACTTAAATTACAAGTGAAAATAAATAAATAAATAAATTAGTAATGCATATTTGGGTAGGAAAATGACAGGCAAAATTTATAATGAAAGTTTTCATATAAAATTTTTCATTTGTGTTTCCACTAAAATTATAAGTCATAATATAATAATACAAAAATAAACAATGTAAATTTCCATTGAAAATTTACATTTTTTATTTCATCTGGAAATTTACATGGAAAACATCAACTCAAAATTTTTGGTGTTTATTTCTTACATATCAAATGATTCCTATTATATTCATAAAAAATATTTTTTCATAGGAATTTATAATAAAAATTTTCAGTGTATGCATACATAATATATTAATATATTAAAAATGTAAAATTTTATTGCATATTTGTAGTGTAAATTTTCACTGATAATTTCAACTTCTCATTTCCACTAGAATGTTGTATTTCAAATTCCCACATGAATTTACAATTAATTTTTTCAATACATATTTTCCACCAAACACATATTTCCTTTTATAAATATAAAATTTATGTTTTGAATGAAAATATATAGTGCGAATTTCCATTAAACCAAAAAAGGTAAAGAAAATGTGATTATCAAAAAAAGAAAATTTCATATACAATTTTAATTAAAAAAAACATGTATATGTAAATGAATATATAAATAATTATAATAAATCCATTTATAAAAATTATGTATAATATCTATATATTTATTTTAGAGGAAATAAATATAAAAAATATAATTTATAAAAAATTATTTGCAGTTATTGTAAATTTATAAACATATAACTAATTATTAGTTATTTTTATATGATTAGTTTTGTTACTATTATTATATATTTATTAATTTTGTTTTCTATTTTTACATGTCATTATTTATAATGATTTTTATTTATATATTATGTTTTTATTTAATATTTATGGGATTGAGTTTTTTTTAAATCCCATTACAGTTGAAGAAAAGGGCATTTCAATACAACACATTTAGATAAATCTATTTTTTAAAAAAAATCAATAAAATATAAAATTTATGTCTCTAGGGACATTATTTTTTACACGGGGAAAGAATCTCATGATATACCCGATTCATAGGTCACTGACCCAAACATTTGACGATATATCTGTAACACCTCGAGCTTCCACAATACGGTTCTCTTTCAATAATGCAATATCTTGCATTATACGCAGGTTCGAGATTCTAACACATCGCGACCAATCAAAGTAGCAACTATGAATAGTAATACCCACTTTTTGAAATTATATATATTTTATATTTCAAAATGGACTTTATTTATGGACTCATAATAACAAAATTAGCCTATGTTGAATTTTTGGTATTTTTCTGAGAACTTCCAATTTTTTATGAATAGTGAAAAATACTTAAAAACAACCTTTTTAATCAAAATAATTTATAGTGATAAATTATAATATTGAGTGGTTTTAAAGTATAATTAGAATATATTTTTACCATTTTATCCAATGTTGTTCATTATAATTAATTTCACTTTGAAATTGGACATAAACAATTATCAATCTTTTGATATATATTGTTTCCTAAAAACATGCTATTTGTTGTGACAGCGGGAATTAATTATAAAATTAATTAATGCAACTTATATGTTTGTAATTTTCTAGAATAGACTTGATTTTTGATTTCGTAGTATCAATTATAGCTTAGGGTGAAATTTTGGCATTGTTCTGAAAAACATCAATTTTTGATGAATAGTGAAACCACTAAGGGGTAGTTAAAAAACTCATTTTTCGTTTAAATAAAACATTACCACTTCTGTGATATTAATTTCAAAAATCTGACATACATGGTTGTCATTAAGAAGTAAAATGTTGTTCAATGGAATTAAAATAATTTTTTGGTGAATAGTAACTTTTAAGTGTAATTATTCGCGATTAAAGGTAATTAGTAAAATTTAAGGTAAAAATGATATTATAAAAATATGAAAATACCTTTACACTTGTACTAACCCTATTGGATGTGTCATGGGCGACCACGAAAATCCATGGGTCAACTTGGGGTCCCCATGGAGCCACTTTGGTATGAAAATGACAATAAAAACTTTTTATTTAATGTTAAAATAAAAAGTCACAAAATGAGTTGTTTTACTAAAACAATTTTTTAATAGGGTTATACAAGTCATATTTTTGACTATAAATAATCATTAGAAATATAAAAAGATTTCATACATCTTGATATTTATTTTTTAATTTTTAAACATTAAATAAATTAAATTATTTATGACACCATGATGATGCAGCGATTACCTCATTAATTAACGATTTAAATAAAATGAAAAGATAATGTAAAATCTAAGACTTACACTTGTCAAAAACCTATTGTATGAGTAGATTTCGAACCCTTATCACCTTAACCTTGAAATATATAAGTTTGGGACCCTTATAATTCGAAAAAGAATTTCATAATAAAGTAACATTTCAATCATTCCAAGAGTGCCCCGTCTCTCCTCTTATAAAAGGCCCCCACCACTACCACCTTACTCACACCATCAAAGCCTTTTGGCTGGGCCATCCTCTGCCCAAATACTCTCCAAAAATCCATATCTTACTCCTAGAAGCCTAAATTTGGGAATAATTTTTCCCAAGGGAGCCTTTGGCTCAAATCCAAAAAGGAGTTACCCGATTTTAAGGTAATGTCTTCTCTAATGTTGTTTTGTTTTATTTTGTTTCTCCAACCCCCTAAACTATTCTTATTATTTTATTTTGTAGAAATACCAGTATATTCAAAATACTAGGATTTTGTTATGTGAAGGGTTTGATTTACACTTACACACACCTTCATCCAATGGTTAATGAACATATTGTTTCTGTGGGCGGCGAATTACTGCCTCACGAAACGATGATTGTTCAAACTTCTTTTAACACCTCTCATGGTGACCAATATGATGACAATATTTTTTTATATATGATATATATTATGTTTATGTTTTCCTTATTCTTCTGTATTTTTCATTTATGGCACACCTTTATGATTTCCATTATGGGTAAACACGATAATTTCATTTTAGGAAGCGCGAACTACCGCCCCCTCAAAGTGATTTGAATCGTTAATGCCATACGAGGGATGTATAAATGATGGGGTAAATGGTATTATACATTATATTATACTGGAATTATATTATAACTTTATATAAATATAACTTCATCCCATTAAATATGAAATAGAAATGAAAGTAGCGTTCATGCGTACGTACGGCTTACCGTCTCCATGAATGGTGCATTTCATTTCTTACCTCTAAATGTTACGTAATATTATGAATGGATGTATATACTAGATATATATGATATATATGATATGTAAATCATGTATATAATTCTGGATATAATGGATATTTTACCACATGAACAACTTGTAATTATAAGAAGTTTATTTTTGACTCAAGTACCAAAGATCGACAAAATGACAGTTATTAACTTAAATAATTACACAATGTTCATAACATGGTAATAAGTGATATAAATGAAATTATAAACATGAAAAAGATTCTTAAGAAAATAGAAATTATCTCTAGTTTATTATTCAAGTGGTTAAAGAACGATTGAGTCAAGTCGGACATGAGGTAAGGGAACTTCGTAACCGAGTTTACATTCATTGGGATAATCTACGACATTCAAATTATGTCATGATATTATTATGTCCTATCTTGTATTTTTACTTCTTTATGTTTACATATAGTGAATACACATAATATATTTATTAAAAGAAATGATCTTGTTAAGGGACTTCGTCTCAATCTCCTTTCATTGAAGCTTATTTGGTTTTATACACAACTTTCCATTATATGGTGTATAACCCCCTTTGACTTTTACTTTTATTCAAAAGGAATATTTTTATACAAAACGTTTTTACTAAATGACAAAAGGAATGTTTTTTCTTACGTATGCGGTGACAATGACTTCTCCACCGCTGTGACTATTATTTGAGTTTCGGCTTCCTCTATAATCCATAACATTTTCTAAATGAAAAATAAATACCATGTTTTACTTTACATTTATTTTGGTATTGAAAATGCTTTTTATAATGTTTTTATTATATCAATGTGTTGTATTGATATCTTGTGATTGAAATGGGGAAATGTTATGTTTCCTTTATGCAGGTTTTATGTGATACGATTATGTTAGGGTTTATGATATGTTTAAAACTGTTCATATAAGGAATGCATTGGACTTAATAAGTAACGGGTGGAACCCACTATAGCACCTCGATGCATCGGTAGGTCTCATGAGACAAACTAGTGTCTTGGCACGAGGCCTTGACAAAATCTTATTTGTAGTCTTGGCACGAGGCCTTGGCTATGTGGTTATGATAGTCTAGCATTATGCATTCCATCATTATGAAAGTGGTTATTGATATTTCATGTGATTATTCGACTAGTAGAATATCCATGTGAGTAAGTAAATGAAATTATTTAATTTTATTTTTCCATATTATGTTGAAGTTCAAGTTTAAAAAGTCTTTTGTTTTAGTTATACATTGCCTTAAATTTTTATGTTTATTGATGAAAGATTCCACAATATTGTTATCCTTACTGAGCATCTAAGCTCAGCCCTTTCAATGTTTTAATATTTTCCAGGATGCGAAGATGTCTTTTATGAATGACCTGCAGGGATAGTCAGAAGAGGATATGAGTGTGGACTAAGGAGACTTTGTTATTGTATATATTCACTTTATTATGTAATGTAACATTTATGAATGTATCTAGTGTTTCCAAGGCCACTAAACCAATCAGTCATTCAAGACTTGATCTTTTGTGATCATAGCAATGTTACACAATATTTCACCGACTCCGGGTAACTGGGGTCGGGGCGTTACAATTGGTATCAGAGGCAGTTTAGTACTACCCTTGGAAGTAAGATTTAGATAAACTCTAATTTGAACACATAGACCGAAGATATACTTTTAGGATTAGTATAGAAGAACTTCCTAGAATTTTGGTATTGTAGATATTTTGTGAGTTTGCCGAGAAATAAATCCCTGTCTGGATATTAGCAGGTAGAGGGGGCTCGGGCACAGATGTACCTAGGGGTAAAACCCGAAAACACCGCTTTGATCTAGACTCGAACGGGAACCGGTGCACGACAACGGGCCTTGCTGCACTCTTGGTTACGACACTCCAGGGGGGATATGCTTAGGATAATTATCATTTTATTTACAAACCACTATGAAGGGTTATGAGTATATAAATCCTCGAAAAAAACAGTTTTATGATTATGGATTATATCCATAAATATTTCAATTTATGTTAAGTATTTTACAAGTATGGAATTATGTATTTTTATTCATAAACTATTCTGGTTTATGGCATTGTTTAGAAATGGCGCCTAGTGGAAAGAATGGAAACCGTATCAATGCACGCACTTCGTGTAGGGATTTCCCTCCTACTCAAGATAATTATTGTGGATCTAGAGATACAAATAGTGCTGATCAACTTATTACCATACTGGGACAACTCACTCAGGTTATGAATAATAACCTTACTCGTATGGAGCACCCTGATCCACAACGTGGAGGATCAATGTTAGACCGCTTCATGAGGAAACAACCACCAAAATTTAATGGGGGTACAAATCCATTGGTAGCTGAGCAATGAATAAACTCCTTAGAAAAAATATTCCATGCCTTGGGGAGTAGTGAAAGGGAGAAGGTTGTCATGGTCGTCTACCACCTCACTGGAGATGCCAATCAATGGTTGTCGCTGATTCAAAACACAAAGGAAGATGATGAAGTATCAAATATTGAATGGAGAGAGTTCAAAGATCTTTTCTTAGAAAAATACTTTCCACATGACCATCGAGCATATATGGAAAAGCTATTTCTGAGTCTGAGGTAAAAGGAGGATGAGAATGTCGCAAAGTATGAGGCCAACTTTACAAGGTTTGCTAGGTATGCTGAAGATTATATACGTAACCCAAGAAGTAAGATTGATCGTTTCTTTGATGGGGTAAAACCATTTCTCCGTCGAGCTTTAGTATCCCAATACTTCTCATCATACGATGATATTGTCTCATGTTCTATCAAGACAGAAAAGGAATTCTCTAAGTCTTATGAAAACAATGTAAAGCAAGAGAAGAATAGATCAATTGAACAAGAGACGGATAAAGGGAAAAGGGAATGAAGGATTTTCCATTATGTGATAATTGTGGGAAGAATCACCCCGGTACTTGCCTAAAAGGAATGAGAGATTGTTATAAATGTGGAGAAAAAGGTCACCAAGCTCGTGATTGCAAGGGAAAGAAAGAGGCTATCAATATTGAATGCTACAATTATTGTGAAATGGGGCATTATGCAAATGGATGTCCTAAGGATCAGGGAAACTTACCTCAAAAAATTCCAAGGGATTAAGGAAAATCTTATTTTCTTACTACAATTGAAGTGGAATAATTAATGTATTGGTGCTTTTGGACTCCTGGATTATATTATGGTTATAAGAATAATGTCATATATATAAGGATTGTACTGAAGTACTTATTATTTTCATTAAGGTTTTAATATGATGAAGGTAATCAAATTTTTAGTATGTGACAATAAGAGAAACTTTACTTTGTTTGGGGAATCTGATAAATTGATTTTGGAATTAAGAGACCTTTTAGAAAAAGTCTGAACAGAGGTATTTTGGATAACTATAAAGGATGGGATGAATTATGTTGAACTTTGAATAGTATTGTTTAAGGTTAAATCATTTCTGAAGATTATTTTTGGAATATTATAATACTATATTTTTTGGAAAAGGACAACCTGCAGGGTGGGGCATAACCCGTCGCATCGGACAAAGCTGCAGGAATCGAACTCACAACCATAGTGCGACAGGCTGTTATTACCTACCACTAGCCTATAAGAATTCCCTAGTTATTACAAAAATTTTTCCTAATCTAAATGGTATGTGATAATATTTGGAACCTTATACAATTATGATAAATAGAATATTTTTGAGTTCTATTACCTTTTAGAGTGAAAGATGGTTTTGTGGTAAAAATTTATTAAAGAATGAAAGTCTACATGACCAGTATATATATTCCCTTACGTTCTTAGTAAATCTCCTAAATTAATTCCTCAACTTTATAAAAGGTTACTTAAAACAAAAACGTTGCCGGTTAACTTTTCCAACTGGGGATTCAATGACCGTTTAACTAATCACAAGTTTGTGATTTTCTTATTGTTAACTTTCTCCTAATCCAGTTTTCTACAACTCTCCATAAAACCTTGATGGTTTGTTTTTCTTCTGTATCCATATTTTCATAGAATCCTAGTTTGGGCTATCTCGGGTGACCTTTTTACTTATCTTTCTTTCTTTTAAAGTTATATTTTTATTAACCATATTTCCGATGTGGGTTTTCCAAAAAGGTATTTTCTATTTTCATCCTTTTATTTTCAAAGAAAAATTTCAAATTGTGAGGACGCAATTTATTGAAGGAGGGGAGAATGTAACACCCCGAGCATCCACGATACGCTTCTCTTTCAATAATGCAATAGCTTGCATTGTACGCAAGTTCGAGATTCTAACACACCGTGACCAATCTAAGTAGCAGTTATGAATAGTAATACCCACTTTTTGAAATTATATATATTTTATATTTCATAATGGACTTCATTTATGGATTCAGAATATCAAAATTAGCCTATGTTGAATTTTTGGTATTTTTCTGAGAACTTCCAATTTTTTATGAATAGTGAAAAATACTTAAAAACAACCTTTTTAATCAAAATAATTTATAGTGATAAATTATACTATTGGGTGGTTTTAAATTATAAATAGAATATATTTTTACCATTTTATCCAATTGTGGTCATTAAAATTAATTTCACTTTGAAATTGGACATAAACAATTGTCAATCTTTTGATATATATATTATTTCTTAAAAACACGCTATTTGTTGTGAAAACGAGAATTAATTAAAAAATTAATTAATGAAACTTATATGTTTGGAATTTTGTAAAATATCCATCATTTCTGAATTCGTAATATCAATTATAGCTTAGGGTAAAATTTTGGCATTGTTCTGAAAAACTTCAATTTTTGATGAATAGTGAAACTACTAAGTGGTAGTTAAAAAATTGATTTTTCGTTTAAATAAAACATTACCACTTCTGTGATTTGAATTTCAAAAATCCAACATACATGGTTGTCATTAAGAAATAACATGTGGTTCAATGGGATTAAAATAATTTTTTGGTGAATAGTAACTTTTAAGTTTAATTAATCGCGATTAAGGGTAATTAGTGAAATTTATGGTAAAAATGATATTATAAAAATATGAAAATACTTTTACACTTGTCCTACCCCTATTTTATGAGTCATGGCCGACCAAGAAAATCCATGGGTCAACTTGGGGACCCCATGGAGCCACTTTGGTAGGAAAATGACATTAAAATTTGTATATTTAATGTTAAATAAAAATGTCACAAACATGAGTTGTTTTACTAAAACAATTTTTAAATGGGGTTATAAAAGTCATATTTTTCACTATAAATATTCATTAGAAATATAAAACGATTTAATACATCATGATATTTTTTTTTAATTTTTATACATTGAATAAATTAAATTATTTATGACACCATGATGATGCAGCGATTACCTATTTAATTAACGATTTAAATAAAATGAAATGATAATGTAAAATCTAAGTCATACACTTGTAATAAACCTATTTAATGAGTATATTTCCAACCCTTATCACCTTAAACTTGAAATATATAAGTGTGTGACCTTTAGAATCCAAAAAAGAATCTCATAATAAAGTAACATTTCAATCTTTCCAAGAGTGCCCCTTCACTCCACTTATAAAAGGCCCCCACCACTACCACCTTACTCACACCTTCAAAGCCTTTTGGCTCGGCCAAACTCTGCCCAAATACTCTCCCAACATCCCTCTATTACTCCTAGAAGCCTCACTTTGGGCCGAATTCTTCCCAAGGAAGCCTTTGGCTCAAATCCAAAAAGAGTTACCCGATTTTAAGGTAATGTCTTCTCTAAAGTTGTTTTTTTTATTTTGCTTCTCCAACCCCATAAAATCTTTTTATTCTATTATTTTGTAACAAAAACAGTATCTTCAATATATAATGATGTTGTTATGGGAATTATTTGATTTACAGTTTCACACACCTTAGTCTAATGGTTAATGAACATAATGTTTCTGTGGGCGGCGAATTACTGCCTCACGAAACGATGATTTTTCAAACTTCTTTTAACACCTCTCATGGTGGCCATTACGATGACACTATTTTTTATATATATGATATATATTATGTTTATGTTTTCCTTATTCTTATGTATTTTTCATTTATGGCATACCTTTATGATTTCCATTATGGGTAAATGTGATAATTTCATTTTAGGAAGCGCGGACTACCGCACCCTCAAAGTGATTTGAATCGTTAATGCCATATGTGGGATGTATAAAGGATGGAGTAAATCGTATTATACATTATATTATACTGTAATTATATTATACCTTTATATAATTATAACTTCATCCCATTAAATACGAAATAGGAATGAAAGTAGCATTCATGCGTACGTACGGCTTACCGTCTCCATGAACTGTGCATTTCATTTCTTACCTCTAAATGTTACATAATATTATGAATGAATGTATATACTGGATATATATGATATATATGATATCTTAATAATGAATATAATTTTGTATATAATGGATATTTCACCACCTGAAAAACTTGTAATTATAATAAGTTTATTTTTGACTCAAGTACCAAAGATCGACAAAATGACAGTTATTAACTTAAATAATTACACAATGGTCATAACATGGAAATAAGTTATATAAAAGAAATAATGAACATGAAAAAGATTCTTATGAAAATAGAAATTAAATCTAGTTTATTATATAGGAGGTTAATGAATGATCGAGTCAAGTCAGATACGAGGTAAGGGAACTTCTTAACCCAGTTAACGTTCTTTGGGTTAATATCCTACTTTCAAATTATGTCATGATATTATTATGTCCTATCTTGTATTTTTACTTCTTTATGTGTACTTATAGTGAATACACATAATATATTTATTTAAAAAAATGATCTTTGTAAGGGACTTCGTCTCAATCTCCTTTCATTGAGGCATATTTGGTTTTGTACACAACTTTCCTTTATACGGTGTATAAACCCCATTGACTGTTACTTTTATTCCAATGGAATATTTTTATACAAAGTGTTTTTACTAAACGAAAAAAGGAATGTTTTTTCTTACATACGCGGCGACAATGACTTTTCCACCGCCATGACTATTATTTGAGTTTCGGCTTCCTCTATAAGCCATTACTTTTTTTAAATGAAAAATAAATACCATGTTTTACTTTCCTTTTATTTTGGTATTGAAAATGCTCTTGATAATGTTTTATTTATATTAATGTGTTGTATTGATATCTTGTGATTGAAATGTGGAAATGTTATGTTTCCTTTATGCATGTTTTATGTGAAACGATTATGTTATGGTTTATTATATGTTTAAACCTGTTCATATGATGAATACATTGGAATTAATAAGTGACGGGTGGAGCCCTGAATAGCTCCTCGATGCATCAGTAGGTATCATGAGACAAACCAGTGTCTTGGCACGAGGCCTTGACAAAATCTTATTTGTAGTCTGGGCATGAGGCCTTAGCTACATAGTTATGATAGTCTGGCATTATGCATTCCATCATTATGAAAGTGGTTATTGATATTGAATGTGATTATTCGACTAGTATAATATCCATGTGAGTAAGTAAATGACATTATTTAATTTTATTTTTCCATATAATGCTAATGTTCAAGTTTAAAAGGCTTTTGTTTGAGTTATACATTGACTTAAATGTTAATGTTTATTGATGAAATCTTCCACAATATTGTTATCCTTACTGAGCATCTGAGCTCACCCCTTTCAATGTTTTAATATTTTCCAGGATGTGAAGAAGTATTTTATGAATGACCTGCAGGGATAGTCAGAATAGGATATGAGTGTGGACTATGGAGACTTTCTTAATTTAGATTTTCACTTTATGATGTAATGTAACATTTATTAATGTATCTAGTGTTTCCAAGGCTACTAAACTAATCGGTCTTTCGAGACTTGATCTTTTGTGATCATGCCAATGTTATGCAATAATGCACCGACTCCGAGTAACTGGGGTCGGGGCGTTAAATTTCACAAGTAATGAGGATGGTACTTTTAAAAAAAACAAACAACAAGAATAAAAGTAAAAAATTGACATCTCCCTATGATAATAAAATCTCAAGGAGATATAGGAGGAGGTCGATGAACCATATTTACTATAAAAGGAGGAGGTTACTATGGTTGGAGAGTGGGGATTTTGGAGTCCACAGATGCTAGAGTATTGAGGGAGAATTTGCGTTGAACAATCAACCATGGAGAGGGAAGGTGAATGCAGACCTACTGGCTCCCCCATTCGTTCTACCTAGAGTATCTCATACCTTCCTATTTTTTCATTAATTCATCTAATTATTCTTCTTCAATGACACAACTATAATGGATTTCAATTTTCAATTTCATAATTTCAATTTAATACGATTGAGTTTTTATTTAATTCTAAATATTTATATTATCTTTATTAATAAATTCATCCTCCCTCTTCTTGGTTTTGGATCACACTGATTGGTTGTCCTAAAGTCAAGGGGAGAAATTTTTAGTAACTACTAAACACATGATGATGGAAAAGTGGACTAACATTCATGTTTTTTAATTACAATACCGAATTAGGTATTGCCTAAATAATTAAAGGTAGACTAATTATGAATTTCAATAATTGGAAGGTTAATATTCCATGCAAAGAAATTTATTGAGATTATATTCATTATCATCCAACTTGATAAAGGATTAAAATAAGGATATGTAATTTTTAAACCATTCACATAACCAGTCAATAAATACAATAGAGTCGTTTCAAAAGGGCCATGATAACATTACAAAATAGAATCCAAACCTAATCCTAATAACTTATCTCTAATTAAAATTTTATAATAAATGTTTATTCACTTACTATTCATAAAAATCTATGTTATTTTATTTACATTCTCACTCATGAAATATAGATTAAAACACTACACCCTGGAGATTAATTTGGTCACTACTACTACTACTACACCCTTAGGGGGAAAATAAATATCTTTTTCAACACCCCATGATAGGTGTGCATAACAAATCAAATTAGTTTGATATTTTTGATGAAAAATGACTTGATATTATATTATATACATATAATTTATCTAATTATATTTCTGATGGGCCTTAATAAGAAATTAGGTTATCCCATGGCAAACCAAGGACCACCATAACCGTATATGGGACCTAGGTGGTCAAACATGTTGTATACAATCAACTTAGACACCCCTGTATGGAATGTGAGGATGAATAGGGCCTATTGAATGTGATATTTAAGTTTGAGATGATGAAAAATGTATTCTTATTTTGTATATAGAATATTTTATGAACATTTCTATGTTTTTTAGTTTTTTTGATGAGAAATGACTTGAGATTCCATTATATACTAAGGATTTATCTAAGTATATTTTGAAGGGACTAAATAAGAAATTGGGACATACCATAGAATCCCAAGGACCAAATCAAACACATATAGTACCTAGGTGGTCAAACACATGGGGTTCAATCAACATGGACAGCCCTGGGTAGCATGTGGGGATGCATATGGCCTATTTCATGGGAAATTTATTCTAGAGACCATGCAGAATGTATTCTTATTTTGAATATGGAATATATGGTGAACATATGTAAGTTGTTTAGTATTTTTGATTAGAAATTACTTGAAATTATATTATATACATAGAATTTATCTAATTATTTTTTTTATGGGCCTTAAAAAAGAATTGGTCTATTCCATGGTAAACCATGGACTACCTTAACAACATAAGGGATCTAGATTGATTATTTGGTGGGAATTTTTTAGGGATTTGTTATTTTTGATGAGAAATGGCTTTATCTAAGTATATATTTGATGGGAATGAGTAGTAATTTGAGCCATACCTTGTCTGGATGAGGATTACCTAAAAAACATTAGGGACTAAAGTGGAAAATGAGGAGGAATAGGGTTTGCAAAGGCAGGGAGGTGTGGGCATGGTGGGGAATTGGTGAAGAATTATTGCATAGAACTCATAATAGATCTCATTAATGGGGAGAATTGGGGAGGGTGGGTCGGTTTAGCCCATCGGGGAGGGAGTTCTAACCACGTGGGAGGAATTCAACACGGCTAGCCACAGGAGGCAATTGAGGATCTGTAGGGACTATTGAATGGGATATTTAATGCGGAGACCATGTGAAATATATTTTTATTTTTGTATATGGAATATTTGATGAAATAAATTAAATTAGTTTTTCAAATTTTTAATGATAAATTACTTTATATAAGTATATTTATGTTGGTCCATAAGTGGTTTTGTAGGGAGACATGTGTATGGTGGCACACTGGTGATGACTGAGTGCATAATGCTGAAAAGAGAATATGTGAAAGGGGAGCATCAAGGGGTGTGGGTTGGGCCGCCCAATCGAGGAGGGAATTTCAACCATGTGGGAGGCAATCAACATGTCTAGACCCAAGAGGAAAGTGAGGATGAGTAAGGGATTTTTAATTGGATATTTAATTTGGATACCATGCGAATTGTATTTTTATTTCTCATATGGAATATTTGATAAACATATGTATGTGGTTTGGTATGATTGATGAGAAATGACTTTATCTATGTACATTTTTTATGAATCATAAATGATTTGGTAATTTGGATGAAAAATGACCTTGTCTAAGTGGTTTGGTATTTTTATGATAAATTACTTTATCTCTATATATTTATGATGGTCCTAATTGAATTTATCTATGTAAATTTTAGATGGGAATAAAAACAAAAAATTTATCCAACACATGGATGGATGAGTACTACCATAACCACATAAGGGACTTGGAATTAAATGATATGGATTACAAGGAAGCACTCAATCTAGTGGGAGTTCAATATGGGATTTAATTTCTTATTACTATTCATATATCAAAAATACATGCATGAATATCATCAGTGTATGATATGAAGAGATCGCTGGTCATCAATCCTACACATCTTCATCTTTAATCTTGCTAATTCATTTCCTATTCAGGCTCTATGAAACCACTGGTTGGACGCAACAAACACAATCAAAATCCCTCCATTTCAAATAATAAAAACTAGATCAGTAATGAAGAAATCTCATGCATCCAGAACCCATACATGCTATATATGTCTTGAATTCATGCATGTGATAATTAGAAGTTCATGAGATGCTACCGAATGAAGTTCTAGAATGATGACTATATGGGAGTATGAGATCCATTTGATTTTGTACACATGAATTTGAGTATTTTTCATAAAATAAGAAGTTTAGAAATGATGGAGACTATACCATGAATCTCAGTGTCTTCATGTGATAATATAGAAACCTACGTTTGACGAATTCAAAATATTGAGATCTTTTTACATTCAAAAGAATTCATTGATCAAGGTATATTACATTGATACAGACTATGATAACTGATCTTTTAGAAATTCCCAACCAAATAACTCCAAAAAAACACGAGTGAATGTCTTTGAAGTAGGAAATAAAATTCTAGAACACAAGAAATTTTTTCCACACCACCATGTGGGATGCTTTTATAGAGTGGTTTTTATTTCTTTATATACACACATAAAATCAAGATATATTTACAACATATTTAAAACCATGTGGAAACATTATTGAGCTCAAACCATGTTGATCCAAAAATAAGGGATTAGAATGAGTGGGGAGGGAAAATAAAGGAGGAATAAATCCCCATTATTGAAATTAAACAAAAATCAACCACCAAATGTTTTTTGCATTTACAGGATATAAATGACCCCAATATTCATAAAAAACTGCTAAAACATGGCATGCCCAAGTGACATCATGAGAATGTTTGCATGCTGCTCCTCGGTGCGAGTGTGATAGAGAATTATTTTTCCTCCATCAATGAACTCTAGAATGAAATGGAATTGGGTGTTGATGTTCTTTATCTGGTCATGGAAGATGGAGTTATTTCTTGAAGAAATGGTGTAGATGTTTTTCACATTGAGCATCGGTGAACTATGGTCAGAGTAGATAAATTATCCGAATAGTTGATCCAACCAGATGCCTAGGCATGTTGTTGTTGTTGCGGAAATGTACTCTACTTCATATAAACAAAACCCCACCAATTTTTTATTCTATGATTTCAAAGTGATGGGTTTATATCCATGGGATAAGAACACCCTAGTGGTGATCTTGTGGTCTTTAATGTTATTGGCCATGTCACTATCACTAAATCCCAATAGGATCAACCAACTATTTAACTTCCTTGTGTAGAAGACACCGTAGTTGTGTGTCCTAGTGATATAGGGAAATTTGTGATTGACTACAACCAAGTGATATTCAAATGGTTACTACACGAACTAGAATACATAACCTACAATGTAGGTAATTTTGGACTTCATATGAATTTGGTACCAAATTCTATTGATGATGCTCCAGTACAGTGTTGAATCTACCAATGTGATGAAGATAGACCTTCTCAGATTTAAGAGGACCTCTATCGACACTTGAAAATGGATTCACTTTAACATTCCTATGTTCTCCAACAACATAGTCATATAGGAATATTGACATGGAGAAATGTTTTTTGGACCTTAGTTCACTTCTATGATGAGGTAGTATGATATAAATCCCATGTCACTCTTTTAAAAAAGCTTATTCATCTCGGCCTTGAACTTTTTGATGTTGGTGATGTGAATGTAGGTTATGATCTAGTCATCTATGTACACCCTATTGATCAGATGAGATATATAGTTTCCATTAGTGTATGGATCATGCTCAGAGCCACTCTTGTGAAACCCATGCATCAGAAGGCTTGCATCGTGCTTGGTGTTTCACACTCTCGATGCATGGTAGAAGCCACAGAGTAATTTTTTCAGATGTGGCACCTTGTTCTCATTGTTTTCAATGCTGAATCCATGTGGATTCTGAATTTATGTCTCCTTTTGAATGTCTCCAATCAGAAATTATGACTTTACATCCATGTGATGACCTCCTTCCCTTCTTGTGCTACCAACATGATGAGGAACCACACTGATTCCATGAATTAAATAGGGTTAAAAACCACCTAAATGTTGATAACCAACTTTATTATATGTCCCATTGAAATGATCCTAACATTTTTCTTTTCTACCACACCATGATCACCAGGATTCACCTTGAAGACCCACTTGAACCCAATTGGAAGATGTCCAATGGAGGGATCGATGAGCTCCCATGATTCACTGTCCTCGATCATCTTAATCCCCTTATGCATCAACTTGATCCAAAACTGTTGTTTTTTTCTTTTACCAAAGGAGGTTGGCTCATCGGTTACAGTGAAATGTAGCTCACCAGGGTCGATCTCACATAGTAGAAATCCAGGAGGTGTTATGGCCTCAATGATGATGTTTATGGTGCAGAACAAGAGGGATTCATCATCATGATCATCGTCTAGTGATTTTTCCATGTTGTATGGCAGTGAGGAAAACATCAATATGTTTGATGGAATATAAATCACCATGACCATATCTAGTGTTGGAACATCTGCAGAGCGCATGCTAGTGGTTTTGGGTGATGTTCTATGGCCTCTGACACTGGTTTTAGTCTTCATTGTCCCTGGTACACATGTCATTGTTTGTTCAATGGTGACTGGATCCTCACTACTCAAAAAAACTTTTTCATCATGTTAATTCTGATCCAACTAGTCTTCCTCATTGAATATGACATTGCACGTTACATGCACACACTTGCTGATGGGGTCAAACACACGGTATTCCATAGACCTGAACTCACACCCAATGGATATCATCA
Organism: Viscum album; assembly: GCA_963277665.1. Taxonomy (NCBI): domain Eukaryota; kingdom Viridiplantae; phylum Streptophyta; class Magnoliopsida; order Santalales; family Viscaceae; genus Viscum; species Viscum album. The sequence continues at coordinate 786,078,335 of OY728161.1, forward strand.
ACTTACTCTGATCATCCCTCTATTTTTTTGGTGAGGCTGCACATTATTTACATGTGCAATGCAGCCAAAGGAGTAGATAAAGTGCACCACAGGTCACTTTACATGCCATGAAATGTAAAACATCATCCCTTCAAGGGTAAATTTTAGTGCTCAGTTGACAATGTAGATAGCGGTGGGGGAAACCGCACCCAAAAACATATTAGGATGGGCCTATTCCTTTAGCATGATTTAATCCATAGAAAACACTATTTGAATACATCGTTCAACGACCCCATTATGATGGGGTGAATAAGGAGTCATGAGTTTTCATTGTATACCTTGCGTGGCACAATATTCATAGGATTCCACAAAAGTAAACTTTACACCACAACATGTGTGATGAAACGTCAGTGTGCACCCGATCTCCCCCTCCATAATGGCATGAAATAATTTTATTACTGCTAGAGCCAGATATTTTCTTGCGAGTATATTGAGCCACATGTTGTGGCTCATTTTATACACGAGCAGAAAAATGTGGTGGTTCCTTCTTGGCATCATCAATGTGATCGGCCAAAAAAGGTCACCATGGTCAAGGTTAAGGACTTACTTTACACGATTCATCACTTAATTAGGGAAATACACTCATTTTTTCTTCCCAACTAGGAAGTTTTTGTATACTTTATCCACCTAATCAATCCGTATAAGTCCTCTCACCATATCAAATACACTGATCTTACGTGGATAATAGAAATATCGGTGGTCATACATCACATGAAAGTATTATTCCTTCAATGAGAAACTTTTAGATAAGAACACTAGTTTTGAAATGTCACATTTGAGCTTATACATCAATCCAGAGAAGCGGTCCACCTTGTCCTGTAGGCGCCGTTGTAGGTCACGGATCCTCAAGACGCCCTATTTAATCAGTATCTAGAAACTATTATCATTATGTTTTATGGTGCTAATAATGTTGGTGGTAATCCTTAGGATGATGTCAACCCCTTTGAGAATGTGGTGTTCTCTAGTTTTTCATTTCAACAAGATGGTCATGTACCCCACAATATTGGTGACAGAGCCATCTCTAATGTAAACTGTGCCATGGATGCCGGAGTCAAAGTCAGAGAAGATAGTGCAGTACCTATTCATGTGGTTTATGGAACCAGTGTTGAGGTACGAGAATCCTTCTTCATACACCTCCTATTAATCTATTTGTGTAAAGATATTTTCCATGAGCAGTCATAGAGGGATGCATTGTGGTTGTAGAATATTGGGAGTGGTGCATTGTAGCCATGGGGAATTGGGCCCCACGGTGTGTGTCCTTTCTATAAATAATGTGGGATCATCTTCATCACCCTAGGTTTTAAGGTCCATGGACCTTTTCGGAATATTGTATCAATATTTTTCCAATGGACAATTTTTCCATAGTTGCAACATTTTTCCCTTGAGACTTCATGGAAGTCACTATATCCTGAGTTGTCTTTTCTGTTTTCGCAGTTTCCACAATTAGGATTTTGTCATAGTCCTCAGTGATTCTGGATTCCATACATGGGTTTGTTGAATGATGAATCCCTCATTTTTGGGTCCTCCATCCATGCAACACAATCCTCCATAGTGAGTAGTAGATTCCATCCATCATTAGAAGTGGGTGCTACCTCTAAATGGTTCTCTACCTCATTGAGTCTCCCTGTTACCTTTTATATAATGAAAATCCATATGTTAAGAAGTATCTTAATTGAAAGATCAATTTGGGAGAAGTTAGAGGGGGAAAATTCATAGGAACTTATAAAAAACCATATCTTGAGGTTCTGGATCACTGAAAATTGTGAGTTTGTTGACCAACCTAGTGAGCAGCATTACGAATTCATCCACTAATTCAGCATGACAAAAATAAATTCCTTCATTCTCCTTCCGAATTTTATGATAATTGTCCTTGATTACAAGGTCAATTCCAATGTTAATGGTCATTACGATGTCCCATGTAACCTTGGTAGTTACCTTGATGACAAGTATGGAGATCATCTCCGATGGGATAACACAATGTATGACCTCCAACACTATTAGATATTCCTGGAGATTAGCACTACCAGTGTTGATGAAATCAAAAATTCAATGTTCTTGGATTATAACCTTCTTCATCAAGGACTAGTCACTATAGTTTGTCTTTGTGAGGAGAAAATACATTGTTGATCACTAGACATCCTTGACCACCCAATGTACCACCATAGGGTTGCATCCACTATCAACAAAGTCTCTGGGATGTGTTGATGATGTCATGGAGTTAGTGAAATGAGGGTTTGGAGGGTGGAATCATACATCAAGTCAACCTACCTCCAATAATTATTTTTATAAATGCCAAATTGAACAACACCTACAAAACAAAATTGAAATTCTTGGATAGAAGAAAGAAAATTCTATAACAAATGAGTTTTTTTGAACACCACCAAGTCGAATGCTTTTCTAGATAGGTTTTCATTACATTACATACAAATACATATTTATAAAATAATTAAAACCATGTGGAAACCTTAATGAAGTCAAAACACATTGATCCATAATTGAGGGATAAGATTGAGGGGGAGGCAAAATAATGGTGGAAGAAATCCTGATTATAGAAATTAGTCAACATGTGATTGTAATTTTTCTATTTGAATGTAAATTATTTTGAAGTATTTTATTTCTGAACGATAAGATAGGTGGTCTACCATTTTCCTGTGAAGGAAATACCATAGCCTCTTGATATATAAATCTCATACCCAATTTTTTCCCAATAAAACATTAAAATAAGGATGCAATCTTCATAGAATCATGAAGAACTGTGGTTATGTATTACTATTTATGTGATTGAAAATCATAGGATCTTTTATTCATGCATATGATAACATGCATGCATGAGGTAGAGTCATAATTTATCATGAGTTCGATTGTTTTACAAAAAATGGATCGAAATTTTTTCCAAGAAGATGTGAATCAGTATGAAACAATAAATAATGAAAATAAATACCACATGTAGTACATTGATTTTCATGAAATATGTATGTATGAAATAAATACAGTGAAAAATTAGTTATAAAATATAGTCAATAATAAATTTCATGAATTTGGAATAAAAATTAGTTTCAATTGTTTTAGTTGTGAATAGTAGAAAGTAAATGCACATGACATGAAATTGTGTTTCAATTTTTCAGAGAATATCAATGAATATGTATTGTTTTATTTCTTGGTAGTGAGATATTGAGTCCGGACATTTAGTGTACTTCAAATATTAGTGATATCATAACCTGACAAGATATGATTATTGAAGGTGAGCAAGGATAGTAGTGTTTGTAATGTAGATTATTTTGTGTAGACTTGAAATATAACAAGGCCAATGTGAACATTGTATCGGTATGGAGAAGTAGTTGACGTCCTCTTTACAAGAGGTTAAGAAGACCATTGATGAACTGGTGGGGTGTAAATATAAAAAACTAGTGTTTCTTAAAATATATTTGAACTGGACAGAGTCAATATAAATAACACTAGTGGGATTCCAGTCTAAATATCCAATTAGGAGACAGTCTATTGTAATAATTAGTGATCAAGCATTATAGGAATTCATCTTCCAAGTATTATGGAATCTTTTCAGTACCTATAATCACTTTTCTTTACTAATAGAGAATCTATATCATAGATAAACTCAAATAAAATAATGATTTAGTCAACCACATTGTGGTAGAACCTTAAAAAAATGTGTGTACTTAGTTATTTCATTTGTTTTAATTAGGGAAATATGAGGCATTAATAATGAAGGATCAAGATTCTAACCAATCACAAAGGTTTATTTTAAAACAATAAATTTTAAAAAGAACATCAGTAATTATCCCCCACCCCTCTCTGTGATATATATGAACATGGACTGTATAAGTGGTAACAAAGCATGTATTTCCCTCTGAAAATATTCAACTATTACTGAATACTAATGATGGGGAGTTTGAATTCATTCAATAGTATAAGAGATAATTTCTTCAAATGAAATAACTATTTTGGATAGAAGAAGAGAATGCTTCCATATCTGATATCACAAGGCCATAACACATGCTAATAAGTGAAATAGTTAAGTATATGAGAAATCCATAAATTCTATTTTCACATCCTTTTCTAAAAAAGTGTTCACCAAGATGACGGGGATAAAAACAGCCAAGGATATGTAAGATAAACAAGAGAATATGAATGAAAGGATGTGAAGATAAATGGATACAAATTAAAAACATGGAGAGCTACATTTGAAGATATCCAAATAGCTGGTGATGGGACTAAAAATGACTACTATACTAGGGTAAATCCGATAGTATGTAATATTAGGGGCTTTAACAATACTTTTTAATATTCATTTATTGTCAAGAAACTGATGAGTAATTTTTATGATGATTTTGGTCCAAATGTTTCTATCCTATAATAAATTGGAGACCTATCACATGATGAGTATCATAATTCACTCTTAAATTTTGACATGATAAAAGATCATATTTTAAAAAACAATGATATCGAGTAAATGGATTTGAATGAAACGAATAGTCTTAAGCTGAAGGAAAATAAATATAAAACACCATTAAATTCGGATTAGTAAAAGGAAAGTGATATAGATTATAAGAGTCTAGTCCTTCATTTCCAAAAGTATCATAATAATAAAGGAAAAATTTAAAGGGTTTCTTCTATTAAAGAGCTTTAATTGTAGTCAAATTTCACATTTTTCAATTTATTTGCATAATAACTAATATGGTTATTTTGAAAGTGGTGATAAAATATTACTACAATAAAAATATCTCTGGAGAAATATGAAAAGGTGATACTATAAAGAATAATGAAAAGTTATCATGATAGTGTAAGAAAAATATGATGAGTATGGGAGTTGATGAAGTCTCTTCAGAAAGGAGTGAATCATAAGATAAAGGTTTACTTAAAAAAATATAAAACTATCATAGTACAATTTAAGATACATGGAGATACTTCAAGCAGTGATGAGAAAAAATAAGAGAGATACCATGAGTAAAGGCTGAGATCTGAATTATAACACGTATTGATCAAAACAGTCAATTAATGAAAAAAATATCAAATTATTAAAGAGAGAAAATAAATGAATATAATAAGGAGAATGATATTGTTGAAGAGATCAAAAAATTCAAGATGAAAATTATAGAATATGATAATATGTTGAAAGAATTCAATATAAAACTATATGTAAAAGAAGAAGAATTGAATGATACTCAATCTTGGTGTATTAAAGAAAAAAAACATGATGTTGATGATGGGGTCTGATTCTGATAATGTGGTGGATGTTTATGATTTATAATCAAATGTTTTCATGAAGATATTTAAAAGGAAGGAGGTTCATACACTTTCTAATTATACTAGTGATGCTAAATTTGTTTCATCAATTTTTGGTTCTAACCCGAAAAATTAATGAATATGGACTCATGATAATGGGAAAATCAATGAGTTAGGAAAATAATTTTCCCCAAAACTATGGAAAAATCATGTTAGGAGTTTATCCATACAATAAGTATATTATCACAAAAAATAATTCAGAATTATGAAACATGAATTTTTAGAGTTAATTTTTTGTGTTTTGGTAAATTGGGGAATAAAGCCTACAACTACTGGTACAATATATCACTTCTATATAATTTCCATGAATTAAGGTGGATAAATTTTGGAGATGAAAAAAATAATATATGTGATAAGTAGGAACAATCATATAATGTAAAAGTTTGTTGATGAGAAACCAAAAAATATATCTACTAAGAATTGATTGACTGAAGTAAATATGTAAAAGACGTGACAAAAAAGTTAATTGTGAAATTTTTTTCATTAAAATACTTCAAATATTGTTTCTATAAGATTCTATATAAAATAAAGATTACAGAAGAGAAAAGTGCTCTAACTATTTTGTTCAAATCAATTCTTGTCAGAAGGTAATGATGAAAGAAACACAAGAAAATATTTGTGTTAAAGGAAGAATAGAGATACCACCATATGATGTTGAAACCAATATGAATTTTGAATAATATAATATCCTGAAATATCATGATATGTAGTGTAGAGGATGAAAAAAACTGATCATATTGTAAATAACATTTTGATTTTCCTACCTACATAAGAAGAAAAAACAAATAAATTGTAAAAGAAATCATATGATGACACATATGATATTTTGGATCATACTTGGTATAAGATGATAACCATACCTCTATAAAATTGACAAAACAATAATGTTAAAGGATGCACAGTCATGAAGATGATTGGTCATGTATTGAATATAGTTTCGGGGTTGACAAAATCGCAGTCATGTTTCTTCATTTAAGGAGAATTGAAAAATCTCCATATTCCCAATTTTTTGAATGTCTTGAGATAACATGAAGGGAATTAAAGGATATTTTTTAGGATTTCATTTCTTGAAAATGGGAATAGATTCACTCATAGTTTCTACTGACTACTATGAAAATGGAAATTGAGAAGTGGATCACTTAAGGGGGAGAAAGTTTGAGAAGAATCTACCATTATTGTAAATTCTCATGAATTTTAAAATTCTGGGAAATTTTAAACATGGTGTATTAATGTGTGACGGTAACCTTTAAGAATCTTCCTTGAATATGTAAAATTATATTAAAATGGGGGTTATGGGTCATTTATAAGATGAGTAATGAGGGCGTAATTTTTATTCACTTGAGATGTTTTAATGGGTTAGCTAAGATGTTTGTATAATATATCTTAACAAATATTCTCAGATAATTCTTACGATTAATATGTTTAATGACATTGATTATGGTATCATAGAAAAATATTTTATAATAAAACATTTGATTCTATGGTAACATCACTCTTGTTTTCTACAACATGTTTTCCCACATAAACTCATAGTTGACTAACTAAAATCTCATTTCTTTAAGAAAGATTGGGGTTCTGTTCTTTATGAAAAAAGACGTATGAAGAAATAATTAGATGTTAATATGTGATCCCATAAACAGGCCTATGTATTAATATTAATTAACGGGGAGAGGAAAAAGTAATAGATCTCACATATTAACTTAGAAAAAATTTATGGGCATTGACAAAAAAATCAAGGGGGGGATATTACTGAACCCAATGGAATGGAATGGTATTTATTGTCAATTAGGGGTCAATATTTGCGGAATATTATAAAGGATATGAATTTGGGGAACATTGAAAATTAAAATTTCATATCCTAGTGTGACGATTGATGAACTATTCATATAGTCAAAGGACAAGTTCTAATGGCATGCGAAGCAAGAACATTGTCTTCAAAAATTAAGATGACTGAAGTTCCATCCATTTATAGATATAGTGAAGTTAAAAATCATTATAAGTATATGAAATATACTATTATTTCATGATATATTTAATGTGAAGACCATAAAATATATATTCCAATTTTTCATATGGAATATTTGGTGAAGATTTCTAAGTGGTTTGATATTTTGATGAGAAAAGGAATGAGATTTCATTCCGTACATAGAAATAATCTATGTATAGTTTTGATATTCTTTAACAAAAAAATAGACAAGCCCTTGGAAAACAAAGGATCACCTCAACCAGTTTTGGGACCTATGTGGTCAACCACATGGGAGGAAATCAACTTGGCTTTCCCCTGGTAGCATGTGAGGATTCATAGTACTAGTTGGGGTAAGTAAGCATTTGTAGGGTTGTTCATGGGTAAAGAGTGAGCGCATAGAACCCCCAAAACAAAACTTTTTTTTTTACTTTCATTAAGAGGGAGAATAAGAAGGAAAATATTTCATATGTTGACTTAGAGTATTATTAAGGGTATTGACAAAAAATCAAGGGGGAATTGTAGAACACAATGGACATGAATTGTTTTTTTGGTAAATAAATGTTAAATATTTGTTGGAGATTATAAGTGAAGATGATGTTTATAAACATAAAATATTACTATTCTATATATCTCGGTGTCATGATTGATTAATTGTTCTTAAATTTCACGGACAAGTGTAAACAGTGTGCGGAGAAATAACATTGTCTACGATAATAAAGATGATTGAAGTTCCATCCCTTTATGGATAAGGAGAAGTTAAAAATCATTATAAGTATTTGGTAAATACAACTATTTCATGAAAAATTTAATGTGAAGACCATTAAAAATATATTCCTATTTTTAATATGGAATATTTTGTGAAACAAACCAAGTGTTTTTGTATATTTAATGAAAAATTGATTGATATTACATTCTATACCCATAATTAATCTAAGTATATTTCTAATGGGCCTTAAAAAAATAATTGGGCCAGCCCTTCGAAAACCAAGGACCACCTCAACCACATATGATACATAGGCATCCAACTATGTGGGAGGCAATCCACCTGACCATCCCCAGGAAGCATGTGAAGATGCATAACACCTGTTTCATGTGATATTTAATGTGAAGACCAAGAAAAATATATTTATATTTTTCATATAAAATATTTGGTGAAGACATCTATGTTCTTTAGTATTTTTTTGATAAATGGATTGATATTTAATTATATACTTAAAATTAATCTATATATATTTTTGATGGGACTTAAAAAATGGATCAACTCTTATAAGACTAAGGACATCCTCAACCACAAATGGGAACTAATAAGTCAAACACGTGAGAGGCAATTAACTTGGCTAACCCTGGCCTTAATGTAAGGATGCATAACACCAATTTTAAGGGAGATATACTGTGAAGACTATGAAAAAAATATTCATATTTTTAATATGGAATATTTTCTGAAGACCATGAAAAATATATTCTTATTTTTCTTATGGAATATTTGGTGAAGACATCAATGTGGTTTGTTATTTTTTATGATAAATATTTTGATATTTTATTTTGTACATGAAATTACTCTAAGTATATTAATTATGGGAATTAATAGAAAATTTGGTCAAGTCCATTGGAATCCATGGACCACCTCAACCACATATGGTAACTAGGTGGTCAACCACATGGGATGAAATCAACATCACTAGCCCCGGGAAACAAGTGATGAAGACTACCAACTAATTCATGGGAGATTTAATTTGAAGACCATGAAAATATATTACTATTTTGAAAGTGTAATATTTGGTGAAGACATTTTTTTTATTGGTGTATATTGATCACTTTTGGATGGATTTGGGAAGAATTCTTGTGACTCGTACTGCGCACCATACTACATATCTATGGGTTGAGCTCTATAGTGATCTCGTTGGGGGTAACAGGGGCAATACACACCTAATTTGGGGGTCTAGGGGATAGAGGTCAGTAGAATATTTTTTTGGGAACTATAGATGTAGAAGCACAAATCTTGACATACATGGACATTACATTACTTTTGCGGAATACTTAATACATAACAAAAAAATACACACAAGGACCATAATAGTTTAGTGTCTTTGGAAACTCGGAAAAATAATCTTCTAATCACGGTGAAAGATCTTCAACATCTCCCATAAAGATCTTTCCCTTTGTTTTCTTACCTAAAACATTTATTTATATCCTTGGAAAAATAAAACATATAAAGGGTGATCTCAAATGCTCAGTAAGGGTAATCATGTAGAAAATAAAACAAAACATATACATTTGAAGATAAAAACATGAACATAATGATTAAACAGAAAAATCGCGAGCAATGACATAAAACATGGCAGTACATAAGGCATATATCATAATGTAACATCAATCATGATTAAATAGCTTGTAAATAAAACTTTAATTATGGAAGAACATTAATCCCCTGTAATGATTTCCATAGTAGCCATGGCATTGCTGCCAAGACCATCTTAGTGGACAAAGTCCCTTACTGAACTGGGTTTACTTGCCGTTCCAGCCCAGTATTACTGAACCAGATTTACTTTCCGTTTCAGCCATATCGATCTCATGAGATATAAGTCTTTACCCAATTCATTGGGGGGAGATATAGGTCCCACCCATGTCATAATGAAATCATTCTTACTTGTGCCACAAAATAAACATAAAAAATTTATCATAACCCAAAGAATAAAATGGTATTCATAAACATCATCCCCTCATCACATAATCCCTATTGAAAAATGGATATTTCATTATAAGAAAATTGAAACCATGTAAATCATATAGACATTATACTTGAAAAATACACATATGAAATAAAGTCAACTTATATGGAAAATGGTTTTAATAAAATACTTGAAATGAATTCACGAGGAAAATATCCATTCTTCTTCAAAATCAATTTCTTTTCACAAAACATCATGCAAATTTAAAAGAAAGATATTTTGTTGAAAATAGTCCTGAAATATTTTTGGAAGAATCTTCATTAAAATAAGGCTTCATAAAACCATAAAAATCCTTTCATGCCGTATAAGTTAAAAAAACATTCTTCCCGTACTTTTTCCAGAAAAGTAAAAAAGTACCTCGTATGGTAGAAAATATTAATTCCATACATACCAAGTAGTAAAATTAAAAAATGGGTAAAAATGGCTTTAAAAATGCATAAAAACGTTTTTTAAAACATGGTATTGGATGAAAACAATAACCCCAATAAATACTTACGAATAAACAATATCGGATAAAAACGAGATTTGAAACGTTATCCTTTAACTTAGGTCTGATATGCTTCGTATGTATACTAAACTCTTGTATAATGATTTAAATAATGTCATTGACTTATTACAGAATCATATTAATTGGTATGATATCATATATGGTTCACTTATGAATTTATATTACCTGTTCTTTTGTAAATCCCATGTTAACGAAACGTTTTGGGTAAAATCATCTTATTTATCGTAAGTGTTTGGACTTGTTTTTCTTGATGTTATTATTAAATATATCATGATTTACTTACTTCCAGAATGTACATCATGATTTATATATCATATATATTTATTATATGTCCAACATATACATGTATTTATAATAGTACTTAACATATGGAGGTAAGAAATGAAATGCACCGTTCATGGAGATGATAAGCCGTACGTACGCATGAACGCTACATTCATTTCTATTTATTATTTTAATGGAATAGGTATATTATAATTCCAGTATAATATCATATATAATATCTTTAACTCCATCCTTTATACATCCCACATAATGCATTAACGAATCATATCACTTTAAGGGGGTGTTAGTCCTCACTTTCTCAAATGAGATCATCGTATTTACCCACTTTGGAAATCATAATGGATTGATATAATTGGGAATTAAAGTAGCATAAGGAAATCATAAACAAAATATATATCATATATAAATACAGTCCCATCATAATGGCCCCCATGAGAGGCGGTAGGATAAAATCGAACCATCATCGTTTCGTGAGGCGTTAGTTTTCCATCACAGAAACATTATGTTCTTCATCCATTATATGGAAGTGTGTGTAGGTGTAGTTCTAATCCTTCTCATAACAAAATCCTAATATTATGTGGATACTGTTGTTGTTACAAAAGAAAGGATTAAAAAGAGTTTTGGGGTAGGAGAAGTAGAATAAAAGAAAACAACTTCAGAGAAACTATTACCTTTAATTTGGGTAACTTCATTTGGTTTGAACTAAAAGTACTTCTTGAATTTCCTTATGCCTATTGTAAGGATTCTAGGGGGAGTAGTGGGATTTTTGAAGCTTAGATGGGAAGAGTTTGGAAGATCCAAAAAGCTTGATAGGTGTGAGTAATTTCATATATGTGGTCTCCTTTTATAATGGAGAGGAGGGGCTCTTTAGGAAAGTGTGAAAACATTATTTTATTATAAACTTATCTTCAGTTTATAGAAGTCCAAAACACATTAATTTTGAAGATAAGATGACTCATATTCGAAATAAAATCATCCAATAAGAATTGTATAGGGTTTGGTTGATATTTTAATCATTATAATCATATTTATTTAAATCATTTAGTAATGAGGTAAATACTTCATCATTATTGATTCATAAATAATTTAATTTCTTTGATGTCTAAAAATTATAAACTAAAATACCAACATGTAGGAAATCATTTTTTCTTTCGAATGAATATTTATAGTCTAAATGATAATTTATATAGCCCCTTATAAATATTAATTACTAAAGGATTTTTGTTAATGCCAATTTTGTCGTTACATTAAATTAATTAATCTAATGTGTCGTTGTCTTTCATAAGTGGATCCATGGGGTCCCAAAATCGACCCGAGGATTCCCATGGTCGGACATTACTCATCCAACAAGTTTTGGACAAGTGTTAAGGTAATTTTGAATTATTATAATATTATTTTAACATTGAATTGCCCTATTTAACTTTAACCGTGGTAAATAAAAGTAAAAAGTTACTATTCACATTAAATTATTTTTATCTAATTGATCAAAATTTTACTCCTTGATATTAAACGTGCATCTCGGATTTTCTAAATTCAACTCACAGAAGCGGTAAAATTATGTTTTATAAACAATTGCAGAAGCTTCTAAGAGGTGGGTAAAAGACGGTGAAAAGTTCAATAAATTTTTTTATAAATATAAAATTATTATAAAATAATTCTAACTAATTTCATTGAAATTATATAAGTATTATGTATCTATTTTTACATAAAACAAATTTAAATCAAATAAATGATTATTTAAATAAAAAGTATGTTTTAACCAAAAACTTAGTTTTTTAACTATTTAAAAAAAATTGATGTTTTTCAAAAAAAATACCAAAAATTCAGTCTATGCTATATTTGATATTCCGAATTCAAAAATGATTTCTATTTTTTCAAATTCAAAACATTGAACTGGCATTAATTAATTTTAAATGCAATTCCCGTTATCAAAACATATAGCGTGTTTTTAAGAAACAATAACTATCAAAAGAACATCACTTGTTTATGTCCAATTTCAAAGTGAAATTAATGCCAATGAAAAACATTGGATTAAATGGTAAAAATATATTCTAATAAAAATTTAAAAATAATTAAAAATATAATCTAGCCATATAATTTAATGCGATGGAAAAAGTTGTTTTTAATTAAAATATAGTGTGTTTTTACTATTCATCAAAATATGAAAGTTACCAGAATAATATGAAAAATTTATCAAAAGAAAATTTTTAAATCCTGATTCCAAAGAAGAATTTTATTTTGTCAAATTTAACTTATAAAAATGTCAAAAACTATATTTAATGTGGGTGTGCTATCAAAAGGTGGAAAAACTGCATTTTTTTGAAAAATACTTATTTTATCCGAAAAACTGATTTTGTTATCATGCCCCATTCTAGAAAATGTGTAAGATGAATTATAATGTTATAAAATTCAAAATATAGTTAATACTATTCATAATGTCTATTCCATAATAATATTATAACAATATATCATTGATTAGTGAATCCTAGTATTGCGTACTACACATATTATCAAGGAAGGTCGTGATTGCATGTAATGCAAGTCAAGTCAGGGTTGCATGTTATGAAAGACTCCTTCATTGTTTCGTATAACAGAATCCAACCATATTTCATTTATAAATTGAATATATAAATATATTTATATACACACTCAATGTTGCGTTGAATAACTACTATCATAATTGTGTGTTACGTGATCCAAGAATAGTGTTGTGTATACTGAAAGCAAATACGGTGTTGTGTATAGCGCAAGGTAATCTTGGTGTAGTGTACAAAAGAAGACATCAATGAAACTAAAAGAATATTTTTCATAAAATTTTGGGGTGTTACATTTTACCCCCCTTAAAATGAATTTCGCCCTCGAAATTCGTCAGGGTTATAAATGGTTTACTACTCGAAAGATTCTTTAATAGAAACCCACATTGTAAAAAGGAATACTAGAACAAGACATTAAAATCTAAAGTATTCAACATAATGGTTACCCAAATTAAATAATCACTAGGTTTCCACATAAGTGGACATAGGTGAAAGTATAGATATGGAAGAGAAATCTAACCATCATGTTCCGATGGAGAGTGGTAGAGAACATGGCTATGAAAAAGCCAACAATCACAAAGCCATAAATTTGTGATGATCTATGGTACCATATGATTCATCAAATATGAGGGCACTAGGACAACATTTTTTGGTTTTCAGTATCATTTCCCTAAAATTTGATGAATTAAAAGAAATACTTACATGATTTTGATACCATTTCAATATTGTTCGTGCCCTGAAAAATTTCCACTTGATCTCATAAAGAAATGAAGTTTAATTTGTTATTCATGATGTGTTATCAGATCATGTGATAGAATGATAGGTTATTCTGTCTGTTACAAACAAAAGGTTGACAAAAGTTATCAAATATACATTTGTTCATTTATAGTGAGTTTAATAGTATATGATTCCAAAAATGGACTTCTAAATCAAATATCATACTGATTAATAAAATAATACTAATATATACTAAACAAGGACTTCCTGTAGGCCAATGGTAGGAGATAAAGGCCTGTCACACATCGGTTGTGGGTTTAATTCCCACAGCCTTGTCCGACGCGACGGGTTTTTGCTCGTCCTGCAGGATGTCCTTTTTCAAAAACTGAACTATTATAACATTACAGAAATAATTTCGAAAATTCTATAGCCTTAAACAATACTATATGATGTCTGACATGACCCTTTACAATCTTTAGACTTATCCAAAATACATATGTCCAAGCCTATAGTATAAAGAATAAAATTACAAGAAAGGTCACATAACAAGAACGTGAATAACACATTTATCATACGATATGTCTTGTTGGTCACATTCCAAACATGTGAATTCCATAATAATTTATTCTATCGCAACATGAATTACCATAGAACCTTAGATGAAAACATGAAAGCTGTCAAAATTTGTATCTTCCCACATTGAAAAATCCCAAAAACTCTATATACTCAATCCATGATAACATTTAGTCCTTATATCAATCATGATCTCATGAATACTATCAAAAATATTAGCTTCTCTTTATCCCTTCATTATACGCATATCATCTACTTTCCAAAAATATTTGAATCACTTTTCATGGTTACCGATGCCATATTATTATGGAAAACCACAATGGACCAATACATAGATATTCCAATATAGCATAAATGTACCTCAATAAGATTATTCTTCAATACCAATACATAAACAGTTCAAACCATCATCTTCAATGATTTTCATGGAATAAGTCCTTCCTTGATTTAGATGTAAACTCTTATGTCATGGAATTGAGTTGGGTAATGCCCATGTTCTCCACAAATAATACATTGAACTACATAACAGTCTATCACTCTATCACCCTTCTCTCCACACAGATAACATCTTCCCCTCCATTTGAGGTATTCCTCAATGTTTTTCTTCCCTTATTTAGAAATCTCAATCTTCCTTTATTTATTCTCATCAACTTGCGGACATGCATAAAAGTCTATCTTCATCTTATTTTATGAATTAAAAATACCACTAAATTTCACCATGTTAATCATATATCGCGATGACTGATTCGGCATAATCACAATATCATTCTCTCTAGGCATTACGCAATTTTATTGCTCATAGACACCAATTTGTCCATTTGATTCAATGTCAAC
Organism: Viscum album; assembly: GCA_963277665.1. Classification (NCBI taxonomy): domain Eukaryota; kingdom Viridiplantae; phylum Streptophyta; class Magnoliopsida; order Santalales; family Viscaceae; genus Viscum; species Viscum album. Next base: position 786,093,821 of record OY728161.1, read on the forward strand.
CGAATTCTTTCTAGTTCCCTTAATTTACTAAAACACAAAAAGAATTATGTGAGAGGAAAAAATCAGGATAGGTAAAACAACATAATAACGTGGGAGTAAATTCAATATCTAACATATTAGGGTTAATTCTAAGATCATTACTGTAATTCTAGGACTATAACCTATAATTATACATAACCTTAGGGACATACCTAGACATAACATAGAAATATCTCTAGGGATCTCACTAAAGTTTTCACATCCTAGTTTTCAATGGTTGACTAAACCTTTCCTTTGATACCAACTGTAGAGGCCTAAAGCATGACGTACATGGAAATTACATTACTATTGTGGAATACTTAATACATAAAAAAACATACACACAAGTGTCGTAATAGTTATGTGTCTTTGGAAACTCAGAAAAATAATCTTCTAATCATGGTGAAATATCTTCAACATCTCCCATAAAGATCTTCCCCTTTGTTATCTTACCTAAAACCATTCATTATATCCTGGGGAAAAGTAAACATATAAAGGGTGAGCTAAAATTCTTATTAAGGGTAATCATTGAGAAAATAAAACAAACCATATACATTTGAACATAAAAACATGAACATAATGTTTAAACCTCGAAATATTGAGCAATGACATAAACCATGGCAGTACGTAAGGTATATATTATAATGTAACATCAATCATGATAAAATATCTTGGAAATAAAACTTTTAATTGTGGAAAAACATTAATCACATGTAATGATTTCCATAGTAGCCAAGGCATTGCTTCCAAGACGATTTTAGTGGACAAAGTCCCTTACTAAAATGGGTTTACATGTCATTCCAGCCCTGTATTACTAAACTGGATTTATTTCCGTTTCATCCATGTCTATATCATGAGATATAAATCTTTATCCAATGCATTGGAGGGAGATATATGTCCCACCCATATCATAATGAAATCATTCTTACTTGTAATAAAAAATAAACATAAAACATTCATCATAACCCAAAGAGTAAAATGGGTTTCATAAACATCATCCCATCATCACATAATCCATATAAAAAATGGATATTTCATCATAATAAAATTTAAACAATTTAAATCATATAGACATTATACTTGAAACATAAAAATATGAAATAATGTCATCTTAGATGGAAAATGGTTTTGATAAATCACATGAAATGAATTCTTGAGGAAAACATCCTTTCTTCTTCAAAATCAATTTCTTATCACAAAATGTCAAGCAATTTTAAAAGAAAGATATTTTGTGGAAAATATTCATGAAATCTTTTGGAGGATGCTTCATGAAAATAACCTTTTATAAAACAATAAAAATCCTTTCATTCTGTATAAGTTAAAAAAACATTCTTCTCATACTTTTGCCGGAAAAGTCAAAAAGTACCTCGTATGGTAAAAAAAGAATATTTCCATAAATACCGTGAACTAAAAGTCAGAAATGGGTAAAAAGGACTTTAAACATACATAAAAACATTTTTATAAAACATGGGCTTGGATGATAACAATAACCCCTGTAAATACTTACGAATAAACAATCTCGGATAAAAACGAGATTGTAAAAGTTATCCCTTACCATAGGTCTGATATGATTCGAACGTATCCGAACCTCCTGTATAATGATTTAAATAAATTCATTTAATTATTTAAGAATCATATTCATCGTTATTATATCATATATGGTTCACTTATGACTTTATATAACCCGTTCTTTTGTAAATCCCATGTTAAAGCAACGTTTTGGGTAAAAACTTCTTATTTATCGTACGTGTTTGGACTTGTTTTTATTGATGTTATTATTACTTATATCATGATTTAAATACTTCTAGAATGTAAATAATGATTTATATATCATATATATTCATTATATATCCATCATATACATGTATTTATAATAGTAAATAACATATGGAGGTACGAAATGAAATGCACCGTTAATGGAGACGGTAAGTCGTACGTACGCATGAACGCTAAATTCATTTCTATTTATTATTTTCATGGAATAAGTATATTTAAATTACAGTATTATATCATATATAATATCATTAACTCCATTCTTTATACATCCTACATAAGTCATTAATGAATCACATCATTTTAAGGGGGCGGTAGTCTGCACTTCCTCAAATGAGATCATCGTATTTACCCACTATGGAAACCATAAAGGCTTGAAATAATTGTGAAGTAAAGAAGAATAAGGAAATCATAAACATAATATATATCATATATAAATACAGTTCCATCATAATTACCACCATGAGAGGCGGTAGTAGAAAATCGAACAATCATCATTTTGTGAGGCGTTAGTTTGCCATCACAGAAACATTATGTTATTCATCCATTATATGGAGGTGTGTGTAGGGGTAGTTCTAATACATCTCATAAAAACATCCTAGTATTTCTAGGATACCAGTGTTGTTACAAAAGAATGGATTAAAAAGAATTTATGGGTTGATGAAGTAGTATAAAAAAAACAACTTAAGAGAAACTATTACCTTTAATTTGGGTAACTTCCTTTGGTTTGAACCAAAATGTCTTCTTGAAGTGCCTTCTACCTAAAGTATGGCTTATAGGGGGAGTAGAGGGATTTTGGTAGCTTATTTGGGAAGTTATTGGACAAGCCAAAGGCTTGAGTGGTGTGAGTAATTTTATAGAATTGGTCCCCTTTTATAAGTGATAGGTGGGGCTCTTTAGGAAAGTGTGAAAGCATTATTTTATTATAAACTTATCTTTGGTTTCCAGAGGTCCAAAACACATTAATTTCTAATATATGATGACTCATATTCGAAATAAAATAATCCAATAGGAATTGGACAGGTTTTGGATGATATTTAAATCATTTTGATCTTATTTATTTAAATCATTTATTAATGAGGTAAATATTGCATCATTGTTGTGTCATAAATAATATAATTTATTTGATGTGTAAAAAATATTAAATAAATACCAATATATAGGAAATACTTTTGTATTTCCAATTAATATTTACAGTCGAAAAGATAATTTATATATCCCCTTATAAAAATTAATTACTAAATGATTTTTGTTAAGGCCAATTTTGTATTTACATTAAATTAATTAATCTAATGTGCCATTATCTTTCATAAGTGGCTCTATGGGGTCCCAAAATAGACTCAAGGATGCCCATGGTCGGCCATTACTCATACAATAAGTTTTTTACAAGTGTTAATGTAATTTGGATTTATTATAATATTCTTTTAACCTTGAATTACCCTATTTACCTTTAACCGTGGTAAATAAAAGTAAAAAGTTACTATTCACCAAAAATTATTTTTATCCAATTGAACAACATATTACTCCGTGATATTAACCGTGTCTCTTGGATTTTCAATATTCAACTCAAAGAAGCTGTAAAATTACGTTTTATGAACAATTGTAAAATCCCCTAGGAAGTGGGTAAAAGACGGTAAAAAAGTTCAATACAATTTTTTTATAAATCTAAAATTATTATAATATGATTCCAATGAATTTCATTGAACTTATATAAGTATTATGTATCTATTTTGACCTCAAATAAATTTAAATCAAATAAATAAATATTAAAATAAAAAGTCAGTTTTAACAAAAAACTTAGTGTTTCAATATTCATCAAAAATTGAAGTTTTTCAGAAAAATAAAAAAAATCAGCCTAAGATATATTTGATATTCTGAATTCAAAAATGATGTCTATTTTTCCAAATTCAATACATAGAAGTGGCATTAATTAATTTTATATATAATTCTAGTTATCAAAACAAATAGCATATTTTTAAGAAACAATAACTATCAAAAGACCATCACTTTTTTATGTCCAATTTCAAAGTGAAATTAATTCCAATGACCAAAATTGGATTAAATGGTAAAAATATATTCTAATTACACATTAAAACCGATTAAAAAGATAATCTAGCCATATAAATTATTGCGAGGAAAAAAGTTGTTTTTAATTAAATTATAGCGCATTTTTACTATTCATCAAAATATGAAAGTTATCAGAAATAATATGAAAAATTTATTCAAAGTAAATTTGTATATCCTGATTCCAATGAAGAATTTTATTTTGTCAAATTGAACTTATAAACAAGTCAAAAAATATATTTAATGTGGGTGCGGCATCAAAAGGTGGCAAAACTGCATTTTTTTGAAAAATACTTATTTTATCCAAAAAACTGATTTTATTTTCATACCTCAATCTAGAAAATGTGTAAGATGAATTATAATGTTATAAAATTCCAAAAAATTTTAATACAATTAATAAAGGCTAGTCCATAATTATATTATAAGAATATATCGTTGTTTAGTGAAACCCATTATTGCGTACTACACACACTATCGAGGAAGGTCGCGATTGCGTGTAATGCAAGCCAAGTCAGGGTGGCCTGTGATGCAGGACTCTGTTGTTTCGTATAACAGAATCCAACCATATTTCATTTATACATTGAATATATATATATATATATATATATATATGTATATAAAAACACAATGTTGTGTAGAATAACTACTATCATAATTGTGTGTACATGATCCATGAATAGTGTTGCGGATACAGCAAGCTAATACGGTGTTGCATGTAGCACAAGGTAATCTTGGTGTATCATACAACACAAGACATCAATGAAATTAAATTAATATTTTTCATAAAATCTTGGGGTGTTCCAATAGAAACACTAAACACTATAGAAAAGATGGCTGAATGAAAATGACAAGGCACTGTAGTTGTGTGGAATATTGGAACAGTTACTATAGTAGGTAAAACATTGGAGACAATAGTAATGTAGATCCATGGAATTTTAGACCCTGGCCACTGTAGCAGCTTGGACATGGGTGGTCGTGGAACTATATTGATACACGATTCTAGTTACCATTCACTATAGCGATGTGGACTTTATATTATGTTTATGTCATAGTTCTTCATCTTCTTTATTATGACATTTTAGTCTAGTCATTTTGTGTTAGAAACGTTAAGATCTCCCTAAAATTTGTGCTCCAAAATCATATTGATATTTTATCCTCTCTGTTCACTTAGAGATTATTCCAGAACCACGTAAATCTTTATGTCGTATGTGTTTCTTTATTTTGTCTTTTCTTTATCTAAAACCCTATTTTGTCGTTGTGACTCTCAATGTTCCGGCAAAAAACATCTAATTGGTCTGGTGTTGTTGATGAGAAACGGATTGATATTATATTCTACAATTATAATTAATCTAACTATATTTATGATGGTCCATAATAAAAAATTAGTCCACCTCAACCAAAAATGGGAACTAGTTGGTCAACCACATGAGAGACAATCAACCTCGCAATTCCCACCCCAGGAAGCAGGTGATGAAGAATAAAACCTATTTCATGAGATATTTAATGTGAATACCCTGAAAAATATATTCTTACTTTTAATGTGGAATATTTGGTGAACACATATAAGTGCTTTTGTATTTTTGATGATAAATTAATTAACATTAAATTAAAGACATAGAATTTATCTAATTATATTTCTGTCGGGCCTTAATAAAAAAGTTGGCCACCTAAACCACACAAGGTACCTAGGTGGTCATGTAGCATGGGAAGATACATAACAAATTTTGGGGTGGGATGGTTTGTGTAGTTTGATGCACAAGTGAATAATTCTCGCATTGTACCCACAAAGAGCACATTATCGAGATCACCTGACGTTCAGACATATCCAATGATCAATACTAGATAATGAATGAAGCATGTTCAAGAATCCCAAACCCTTTCATGCAATATATTTCTTAGATTAATATAATAATTTGAAGTTCAAGAACAACTATCATATGAATTTATGGCATAATGATCATATGGGATTATGGATGAATTTTATTCTATACACATGAATTTGAGACTTTGTCCAACAATAAGAAGTCGTTCGCAATGGAGAAGATTCCATGAATCTCAGCATAACTTCATATGATAGTGAAGATCCACGATAATTGAGTATCTCTTATAAATACTAACATATTAATGGATATTATGCTATTGTCGGCCGAGATAATTGAGTATCTTCTTTTCTCATTGAAAAACAGAGCATTGCGATGCAGTTTATTTCATAATGTGAAGATCTATGGGTTACCCTAGTTAGGCAAAGGAAATACCATGATCTATTGACATGTAAATTTTACACTCATGATTTTTATGATGAAAATGAGATATGAGTATTGTGTGCTTCATAGATTCAAAAATAACTGCGGTAATGTACTCTTATTTGTGAGAAGGAAATCCAGGACCTTCATAATTCATGCATATGATAACATACATGCATGTAGTGGAGTGATATATTATTGTGAGTTTGATAGTTTCATAAAAAAAATATCGGAAACACATGTGAAAAAGAAGGAAACCCGTGAAAATCAAAAAATAAAGAAAATAGATATTGTGGGAAGTATGGTGAGTAGCTCGAAATATGAATGTATGAATTTTATATTGTTAGAATAACAGTGATAAAAAACGTGAAAAAAAAATTCATTTATTTAGTTGAAAAGTGAGTTGCCCTTGTTTGATATGTGAATATTAGAAAGTACACATCTGTGACATTCAAGAGATATAAAGTGAGTAGAAGAAAAGAACCAGAATATACAATGTAATTGTGTATGAATTGTGATGAGTATAGTGGTAACTACATATTTCATTGTTTCTAGGTAGCGAGACTAGAAACTTAGTGTATTGTGAATATCAGTGCGTATCAGACGATAACATGTTCTAATTATTGAAGGTGATCAATGCCAATTGTGTTTCTAAATAAGATTAGACTCTTTGGACTTGAAATGAAACAATTTAAACATGAAAACTACATCAACAAACAGTAGATGTTGAACACAATTTCCCTTGCGTTTGGGAAGACCATTGAATAACTTAAGGGATGCTAATATAAAAAACCAATTATTTTGAGGAGATAGCTCAATAAGTAGGAGTCTATACAAATAAAACTAGTGAGATTTCAGTCTAATGATATAGTCCGGAGATGGTCCGATATAATCATTTGTGATCAATCATTAAGTGATTTTTTTTTGATATTATATGAGATTTTTTTTACTTGTAATCACTTTGCTTTACTAGTGGAAAATCTATTTCATAGATCATCTCAAACACAATAAAGACATAGTTAACCACATTGGGGGAGAACCTTGTAAAAATACTCATGTTCATTTAAGTACATTCATTAGTTTTCATACATGAAATGTAGGACCTTAATAAGTATGTATAAAGATCATAATTGAACATAGAATTTGATTTAAAAGAACAAATTTTAAAAAGAACATCAATGATTTACCCCCTCCCCCTCTTAGTGATACATCCAAACTGAGATTATATATTTGATTTATGTAAAAAATGAATGTTGAACATGACCATAATACAATACGAAAATGTAAAAAAGTAGAAGGTGATAATAAAATATGAATGAATGATTTAAAAATCTTGGAATGAAAAAGTGGTTTACTCAAAATATAATATGAAACACTAGCACACAAATGGGATTTAAAATCACTACAAATTACTTTTATCAAGGCTAAATAGAGTTTTGATGATGCTAGTACTGGTATGGGTTAGTGGATTTAATCATCACTAAGTTACCATATATAAGAGAATGTTTTATCATTTCCTCTATTAGGAAGGAAAAAATAATCACATTATCAACACTTTTTTAGCATTGATAAAGACTAATATTTATCATTTACAATTACTAGAGATGATAAATTATTTCAAAAATATTTTCAATAGTATTCTCCCCTCAAGAACACTATTGTTGTCCTTATAAACCCATGCATAAATGCAGTTGAAGCTACTATAGACCTAGATAAAATTATGCAAGGACTAACATGAAACCACTAAAATATTTGATTAGTTTGACTCTAGTGAGATTTGAATCCCTACGTTTCACCTAGTGAACGAGAAACTACACCATTAAATTGAGTTATACTTTTTGTAAAATATCGATACATTTATATATATATATATTTTTATACACACAGACACACACACACACACAGATATATATATATATTTACTTATATATATTAATATATGTTTGTTACAAAATTTAAGTGTATATATATATATATATCAATATAATGTTTTCCAAAAAATGTTCACGTGCGCGTACACACACAAACATATGTATTTTTTGTATTTATATGTTTTTATTTATATATGTGTGAGAATTTATATATGTTTTTATATGTATATTTATATTTTTATACATATGTGTGTATAAATATAGTAATTTCTTTGATTTTATATATATTTTTGTATGTATATATGTGTGAAGAAAATTTTGTATCTATATATGTATACAAAAAATATGTCAATATATGATTGTATTTATTGATGTGTGAATCACCCATTGGGGCTTGGTTAAGAGGAACTTGTATGTTGGTCACTCTATAATATTTGGTAACCAATGCATGTTCAAGTCCCGGCACACATAAATTTAGCTGAGGGATGATCACACATAAATTGGCTGGTAAGGCCCATGACATGAAAGGTGTGGAACTTGTCAATAACATTTTTTTACCCGCACATAGTTTTTAGTTGAGATCTTACCTTGATTTATAAATTCACCTCACAATCTTGTATATGACCAGGGTTCAAATCCTAGCATCCTCACTTGGGGGGGTTTTCTGGGCCATTTATGGGTGATGATGCAGTAGTGTTGTAAACCTAGGTGCATGTTGGCACAATGCAAGAAGTAGTCACAGGGCCTTTAGTCCAATATGAAGGGGCCTTTAGGCCATAAAATAGTTGGACTTAGGGGTTTAAAATTTTTATAAGGTTACCAATGGAGTGACTCAAACCATAGAAGTGGGTTTGATATACCATTTTCAGTCGAGTGGTGTGTATGTTGTTTTGTTTCTTATATCCTCCAAAACCTTAGACAAATTATATATGTCTGAGAAGATATGTGTATTTTTATTTCTTTTTTTGTATTTATATGGGTGTATATATATATTTTATTATAAAAATATATGTCTATATTTATATATGTATGTATTTATGAGTATATATGTATGTGATTGTGAGTGTATACATGTATTTTATATGTGAGTGTTTGTGTTTGTTCATATTTATATGTGTGTATTTATGAGTGGATATTAATATTTGTTGTTATTCAACAATGTATTTATTTGTGTATTTGTGTATTTATGTGTATATATGTATATTTGTACAGCGGCCTTATTTTTACCTTTTAAGACTTAGAAATATGTTTATATATATTTCCAAATCTATGTGCTGAGACGGTACTCTATTCCAAGGCCTGATGTTCCTAGAATTACTTTTATCAAATAATTATGTATATTTTACACTATTCTTATGAAATAAATGGGATAAATCTTAAAATAAATCTCAAATAAAAAATCATAGGCCATTGTTTAGTATGAAATGTGTTGTTTACCCTAGGAAGGACATAACTTTCATCGGTTCAGGTCATCTATTGAAACATCCATGAAGGGAAAACCTGTAAATAAAATAATTATGTCCAAATATTTTTCCTTTGATGAAATATCAAATAACTCTTGAACTATGACTTGTATTGGAAATCCAAGACCGTCGTTGAGTTCTTAAAGGGGTGTTTAAACAAATAGGGATATAAAATGAGAGGGCGCATGAGGTTCAGATTCCATGATTTTTGGTGGTTATATCATTGTTTTTCTTATAAATACACACATAAGAGTTAAAAATTAGGTTTTCCCCCTAATAATCTCTCATCCAACCTCCCCCCTCTCTCTTCATTTGTCAACAAATCAAGAACGAACAACTAATGAATCTTTAGTATATCATAGTGGAAGCATAACAAATGTGTTCGTCAATAGAAATTAGATCCAAATCAAGATAGGATCCTTCAATTTATCTCTGATTTATTTTTTTTACATGAAAGATAAACCATTTTTTGAATGTTTCTTCACTTTGGATTTCAATCGTAACTAGATGAACTAACATGAACATCTATTCATTCTTGAAACCGGTTTATTTTCTCTTATTTCATCCATTATTTGCGGAAATAATTTTATACTTTTGGACTCATAAAATTATCAAAGGATGGATGAGAATAGCCAAATTATGTAATTATCTTGAAGAAATAAACTTAGATATATTTCTGGATTTGCAATCTGGTAATCAGAGGAGGTCTGGTGGTCCACGGAAGGGACCATCAGAGCGCCGTCACCGCCAACTGGTGGGATGCATGACGGAAACATCTCTACAGAAGACCACAATATGGCGGTGGTTCCATGGTGTGGCAAATACCAACACTTTAAAACATGGATGGAGGTCGGCTGCGTTTACTCTGTGATGGAGACCAGATGGTGGGCCATGCTGTTGTCGGTATGCAATCTGAGCCAAACAGAACCGTATTGCCCCCACCCAGAAGCTTGGAGTCAGTGCATTTTTTAATTAAATTGTCCTGATTACAAGGAATCAAATACATAAGGACTAATCAATTTAGCAGTATTGGATGACCAGATTACATTCATTATACCCATGTTAAACTTTGAAATGAAAATAAAACATGATACATAATAAAAAGAGATAAATCTGTATCCTGGAAAGTTTATTCGATGTTTTCTACTTCATAACCTGGTGAAAAGAAACTTAAGAAATGGGTGATCTAAAATTCTCAGTAAGGGTACAAAATAATGAGGAAATATATATAATAAGGAAAGGTGAATAACTATAGGTACTCATGCCATTAGATAAAAACATGATCATAATATGGAAGGAATAAGAGTTCAATAAATAATGCACTAATAAAACATTACCATGGGTATTATACTAGTCAACAACCACATTTACTATGAATTACTAGTTTCATAATTAGAGAATTCATAATTCAGGACATCATAACCATACTGTCAAGGCCTCATTACAAGACCTGAAATAACCATATTGTCAAGGCCTCATGTAAAGACTCTACTTTGTCTCATGAAACCTACTGATGCAAGGAGGGGCTATAGCAGGCCCTACCCATCACATATTAACTCTAATGAATTCTTCATATAAAATAGGTGAATATAATAAACATATAAATTCATATTGAAAAAAACATTTGAAATGCTAATAGCTTTTCCCAATCCTTAGACATAAACACTAACCATTCTGAGTAATATGGTGAGTGGTATCAAGATAGCACATCCACCGTCAAAATAATCAGAAACCCTTTAACAAAATAGTATATATGATTTGATAAGAGATAAACCTCAATGATGTAAAATATTAAAAATAGGATATTGAATTATATAAAGATACATTTAAATGAGGCCATTGAATAATTCTCGAGGAAATAACTGTTAAACATTCCAAAGTGTCTCTTACAACCATGAATCATTCAAATCATAATCCCTTTGAATATCATGTGAATAAGGTGAATCTTGATATTATATACCAAAGGGTATTACATACTCCACATGTAAGGAATAAGTGGTGAATAAGTCATATATCCCATTAATGTTAAAGTGAGATGAGAAAAATACTTTTTTTACTTTGGAAAGAAGAGTTATTTTAGAAAATCATTTGTATTTTTCCTGAAATCAGATTATAAACATGTATAACCTAGAAAAGATAACGTAAAAAAATTTAAACTATATTTTAGGCTTAAATTATGTCCCACATCAGTGAAATCATGTAAAAATCTTTTTTTTAAAATCTTTAGAAATAAAACATTTTAGTGTAGTTTAGGGATAATATTAATGAGATTTCAAAGAGGAAGACCATGTTTGTTTTGATATAACAAGAAATACAACAAAATAGTTTTTCATTTTAATTTTTTTTTATTTTATAATGATAATTTTTTCTTAAAACAGGTTATATAGTTCACTTAAAAATGTGTAAGAATTCGAGAAGTTTTCCTTAATTGGGATTGCTTATCGAGAGGAAATTTTGAAAGATCCTTTTAAAACATATATCTTCCTATAAAATAAATGAAGATTATGATTGGTAAAAATATATATAACATTAAAAAATAATTTATGAGGAGTAAATAATAATAAATAATAATTTATTTGAGGTAAGTAGAGAATAATAGTAACACAAAAGAAAATGGATGTTTGGGTAGAAATCCGTTACCACATTGTAATCAGTCGAATAATATTCCCAAATATAATAAAACATCAAATGATAAATTTAATATCATTAAAATTAATATATTCATGATATGATACATAAATGGGAATTAAAAATACACCATACACATGATATAGTGGAGAATAATGAAAATCTCACAAAAATAAAAGTGAGACTAGAAACCTCTTAACTTATGTTTGAATGTGTTCTGATCATGATATTAAGGTCCTGGATCATGAAATTAGACTCATTAATAACATAATAAATAATCTATTATAAATTTATTTATTTTATCATAATTTTATTAAGTTCATTCATTTATTTATTAATATGTTATAAGATTGAATTTCATTGTTCTAGAGTGTTCGTTTTCATGGTTTTCTTAAACGTCTCTCTTTATATGTGTACTGGAATTCATATAGAATGGGTATAATTATATAAAATTGATTTTATATGATATTAAAGAACATGCAAAATATTAAATGGTCATATAATTAAATTGGTTATATATTATGAGGATGATTTATTAGATGAAACATTAATGAAAATCATTTTGAATATTTTGGAGGTATTTCAATTATTACTAACTAGTTTGGTCATTTGAATCAATATTATGTATATATACATGTTCCAAAAAATTAAATAGGTTATAATAAATATATTATAATTTTATCCAACCATTAAAATGGTTTCTTGACTAGACTTATTAGGGAAATTGAAGAAGAATGTACTGTCGTCCATGAAGGTTGTAAATCGCACCTCCCGGACAATGATTTCATTTTTTAAATAAATGAGAGAGAACAAAAATATTGATGATATTTGTTCTATTAACATGATATAATTCCAGTATATATATGATAATAGATTTATCATTATCATTTGGAATGAGTATGTGAGTATATAATAATAAAAGAAGAATATTAAAAAGAAATTAAAAGGAAATGGAAGAGGATTTTACCAATTGAGTACTCCTCATTGAGATCCTCCTTAAGGGAATTGGTTTTAGAAATTTTGAAAGACCAATATCACCTGGACCATGGGAGTTATAAGAAAAGATTATTTTTTTAGAAATATGATGTCCTTAAAGTCTTAAATGAGTGAAGAAAATAGGGAGTTAGGGTGGATTTTATAGTGGAGGAGAGGAGTGATTTTTGAATATCTTATTTATTATGTTGTTATGTTTCTCAAGATAAGAAATAATATCAATTATTGTGACTAGAAAGATTAATACATGTATGTGATTTCAGACCAAGTGTGATTGCATCTTCCATGATTCTAGTAATAGTCTATTTATCTAATATTGTATTTATACTACAAATTACATCATTTTACAATTCACCAAAAAGTCATGTATTTCAGAAAAATAATAAAATTTCACCCTATATTTTTTCAATGTGTAGGATTCCAAAAAGAACTCCATTTGAGAGAATGAAATTCCTAAATATGAAAATGTGAATTTCTAAATAAGGTCATCATTTACTCGAAGAATACATTTTTTAAAATTAAAACTGATTCTACCACACCTTTAAAAATTAACTAAGTTCTTATTAAATTATTCTAAAATCGTAGGAAAACAAAGTATTTATTTAGGAACATATTTTTATTAAAATTAATTTTATTTTAAATCAATATATTAATATAAAATTGTAATTAAATATTTACTACTCTCAAAAATACCAACACTTAAATTATTATTTTATAAAATATTCTATTTCACTAATAAGGTGCCTAAATTTTATTTATACTCTTATGGGTGAAGTTACTATTCATAAAGGTCATATTACTATTCATAAGGGTACATTACTACTCTTATGGGTCAAGTCACTATTCACCAAAAAAGTAAATTGATATTTTTATACACTAAATATCCTATAAAACGCAACCGTGTATATACATTTTTTTAAATTGAAATCACAGAAGTAGAAAAATTATGTTTATTGATTAGGTTATAACAATGTTTTCTTTTATTGAGATTTATTGTTTCATGCGTTGAATATTAAATTTATTTTTAAATACTTGTGTTGTTACAGAATTTGTCTGAGATGAGAAAAGCGAGTAGTGCTGAGAAATTGGGCTGAACTAAACACATTCAGGTCACACCTAGGAAGACTAGGTCAGACTGGGTTGGACTCGTGTCAGACCCGGGTTGTCCAGGGTGGAGCGCGACCGAAGTCAATTATGGCAGTCGACTTTGAAGCTTCAATGCTAGAGCTTCCGTAGGCCAGTGTTCATGGCTGGTCAAAACGTTAAAATGTGATGGTCGACCATGTTTTCTGATGGCCCACATCGATTGGTCATCCACCTCTGTGGTTGACTGCCCACGTAGGTGTGGTAACTGTGTCATTTTGTCCATGTTTGGTCAGTTTTCGGTCCCAACTGTTTCATATGACATCTTCAAACACTTATTTTTTTTAAACAGAGAGTCTAATTGACATGTTGTATGTGCTAACGTGTTCCGATCTTCGAGATAGACCTTCTGGGACCAATTTGGGTATTTTATGTTTGGGGTTGATACATGGGCCCACCATTTTCCCATTCAGACTTGTTGCGGTGAAAATAGACCTTTACATTGGTTATCTGTTTCTGGCAAGTAAATAGTATATCTTGTGTTTTTTTCACATAAAATGTGATGGTGACCACATATCCATATTTCAGGATATGATTTTAAGTGTTACGAACATGTAACTCTTTTCTGTGCTTTTCGATGATAGTAGTGTTTCGGCGTTGAAATCATATATTTCTGAGTGGTACCCTCTAGTTGGACTGATAATGGGTCCTTGAGAACACGAGAGTGGAACTCTCCAACTAGGAAATGTATGGGTACTCAACCTATTCTTATTGTAACCCTATAGATAGTACGGTCATGGATCCTCAATGACACTAGAGTGGCACCCTACAGTCGGGCTAGGCGTGGGTCCTCAACCTTTTCCAAGTGGAACCCTCTAGCTGGGATGGACCTAGATCATCAATTAAACTAGAGTGGCACACTCTAGCTGGGTTGGGATTGGGTCCTCAACAAAACTAGAGTGGAACCCTCCAGCTAGGTGGGACGTGGGTCCTCAACTATAGGACATGAACTCTCAGATTTTCATATCAATGGAGAGACGTACTTTGAAATTACTTTGGACTCACAAGGAAGATGGACGCTATCCCCACCCTGAAGCATCCTTGTGAAACGACCTTAAACCTTGCGGGAGAGACAGAGCTATCGAAAGAGGTTAATATCAAGGTGTGGTGATTCATCCCCTTTTTATTTCATGTTCTGGGTAGATGTGTGTGTTGCAGGGCATAATTGGTGGTAACTTTTGGAACTTTTGATGACTCATTTCTTGGGTTGCACTATGAGATGGATATCCTCTTACCCTCTTTTTTGGGTTTCTTTGGCCATGAATATATATATATATATATATCGTATTTCAATACCAACTAATTGGGCTTTGCTTACTCTCCTTCCAGTAGAGGGGAAGATGCATGGTGTATGCCAAATACTTTTGTGTGTCTATTTTTTTTGGTTGGGCGAGTCTACATTCCTATATAGGTAGTGAAGACTCGATGATAATTTCATATTCTTGTCATCTCTATATCCATCTAAAATTTTTCTTTCTTATAGTATCTCTTACTTCTACCCCATAATTTATGGGTATCCTACTTGGTATGTTTATACTCACACCGAATGGGATTTAGCCGCACGTATCATGTCTTATGCAGATGAAAAATGGGTTTGATCCTGACATTAGGGAGCCTAGGGATACAGGTGCTTGGACTGAATATGGTTGTAATAGAATGGATTCCAGGAGTGTGGATCTCTCAAATATTTTCCTTTTCAAAGTTTCTAATAGATTGGAACACTATTTTACTTGGGTGTGTACCTTTTCCCTTTTCCCTTTCAGTTTACATTTCTATACTCGTATTGTTTAATGGTCCATGCATGTTTGGTTTATTTAAATTAGAGTAGAATCTTTTACTTCTTCCCTATACACTTTCCCATTTAGTTGGTTGTGTGTGTGTGTACAAGAACATAGGAAAAGGCCTCTATGAGTTTTTTATGTCTTCATCACTTATCGCCACCCCAAGCCTATAGTGGATGGCTTGTGGTAGTTACGGATCAAGCCCTGGCATAGTTTGGGTCGTGATAAAGTGGTATCAGACCATGTTCATTCCATGGGACATTGGTCAGACATCTCCACTTCCTCCAGGTGGTTCAATAGCATCACTTCAACATATTGAGAAATAGATTGTACCTTTATAAAAGGTTGAGGACAAGTTCAGGCTATGTTCACTCCATGAGTTCCAATGCTAGAGGCCATTGAGGTTCTACAATGAGATAAATCCCTATGCAGCAACGTAGTAGTTGATGTTGGTGGCCCACCTCTTCTAAATTTTGTAGAGAACGAAGGATCGGATGTTGGATTTGTTATCCAACCTTCTCCATGGGATGTTTGGAAGTCGGTGGAGCATGGTTACCCAGATGCATGATGAGATGGTACTCTCATGGGATGACTTCCATAAGTTGTTTCATGTGGTGTTATATCCCTCTTTATTATGCTCCGTTCGGATTCAGGTGCTTCTAGATATTTGATTGGGATGGATGATGGTGGTAGAGTACTCAACTAGGTTCACAGACGTGGCTCCGTACTCTCAGGACATGATCTCTGAATGCTACTTATAGGCATGGAAGTTCGAGAAAGGACTCCGCTGAGAGATCTGTGCCTACATAGTACCCCTGTGCATACCCACCTATGTCGGGGTACTAGAGGGAGTGCTTGTGATAGAGATCATTCTGAAATAGAGGCTCCAGTGAGCTAGGAATGGTAGTCGACATTTCATAGTTGAGAATTTTTTGGTAGCTATCATATGCAGGTTGGTAGGGCCACAATGTAGGATTACTTTACGGGATCAGGCTCAGGCATTTGGTCACGTGACACTAGGGAAGTGAAGAGTACTAGGTCATCTCATAGAAGGACAATGCTATGCTTGTGATGGGAGAGTTCAGAAGGTATGAGACTGCCAAAAAAGTCATGGTGAGCACCCTATGTAGGTAGAAGGTGGGCCACCACGGTAGAGACAACGTCGTGATGAGGGATCCCCCAGGCAGGGACAAGGTTGTCCCTAGGGAGGCGGTGCTGGAATATGAACAATAAGAGATGTTGGTGGGGGATGACGCAATGATATTGTCCCACCACCACCATCAGGTGCCTTACATCAGGTTTAGGGAGCTGGCAGTCTGGGTCCCGGATAGCTGCAAGCAATGCATGTTCATGATCCTACAGCGCACAAGATGATTCTCTATTCACATATTATCTATTGAATCTTTTATAGTATTTAGATCTCCTAGTAGAGGTGTTAGAATATAATCTTTGTCTCGAGGTTCATACGGGGAGTGCTTATTCTAGGTCCTTCATCTGCTGAGAGTGAAATTTATCACTTAGAGGAGAATGGTTCACATATGACCTAATAGTCATCACGATGGAACCTTCTGATGTCATCATGGGTATGGATTGGGTTTCCACGATTCATGCCCATATTGACTATCATCATAGGCTAGTTAGATTCCCTCAAACTAATGGGAAGAGGTTCTCCTTTCTTGGTGAATGAAACCTCATAGAAAGGTAGGTAGGTGTTATGAGCATGAGGATACAACCTTTTACCCATTATTTTTCAATCGTGGACCTTGGTGTATCGGAATATTTAGGTACTTGGGTACCTTCAGTTGTGGATGATTATATGGACATATCTCCAATGTTGTTTCAAGACTACCTTTTTGGAGGTATTGGAGTTTTTCATTGACTTGCAACCAATAATTGTACGAATATCTTCTGTTCCATGTCCTATGTTACCCATCCAGATTTGGAAAATACATTTACAATTGGAGGACCTTCATGAGAAATGTTTCATCAATCCCAATGTATCCCCTAGGCTTCCCTAGTTTTGTTCACAAAGAAGGTAGACAAGAGTTTACGACTTTGTATGGATTACCATCTTCTAAACGAGACCATGATAAAGAACAATTACCCATTCTTTATAATTAACACTTTCTTTGACCAGTTGTGTAGTGAAATATGGTTCTCCATGATCGAGCTTAGATCCTTCTACCACCATGTACAACTTCTCAATGGTGATATTTTGAAGTAGGTCTTTTGATGTTGCTACAAGAATTACGATTTCCTAGCGATGCCCTTCGATGTGACAAATTCCCTCACTGATTTCATGGCATTGATACACTAGATCTTCTAGCCATACATAGACTAGTTTTAGTTGACATCTTCAACAACATTCATGTTTACTATACTTCAGAGGAGGAACATGCATAACTATTGAGAAGAGTTCTGGATTTACTTCGAGAGAACCGACTTCACATAAATCTCTTGAAGTGCTAATTTTGGATACATGATGTTAAATTTTTGGGTAATGTAATCTATAAGGAAGTTTTAGTTGTGGATACAATGGAGATCAATGTAGTTCTTTCTTGGGAGCCACCCATGAATGTTTCATAGGTGTGAAGCATTCTTAGTTTGGCTAGGTATTACGGGAGATTTGTGGTAGATTGTCTAGGATTACAGCCCCTTTGACCACTCAGATGTGGATGAGAAATACATTTTACTTGTCTAAATAGTCATACAAGGCCTTTTTGGAGTTTAATCAGAGGCTGACGAGCACTTTAGTTTTGAGGCTATATGAGGAAAGTGTTGAGTTTATAGTGTATTGTGATGTCTCGGGAGATGGGATCAGTTGTGTGTTGATTCAATCATGAGCAATAATCACGTAAAAGATGAGGTAGTAGAGAATCCACGAGTATAACTATATGTCTCATGACTTAGAGACCCCATCAGTAATCTTCAGCATGAGGATATGGAGACACTATTTCCTGGGTGAGTGATTTTTGGTTCACTCAGACCACCAAAGCATAAAATAAATCTTTACGTAGAGATATCTGAATATGAGGCAGTGACACTAGATGAAATTTCGATAGACCTATGACTTCGATATAGCCTATATTCTGAGGAAGGGAAACATTATATCATATTCCCTTAGAAGGATGTCACAGACATGCCTAGTGCGGGATGCTTCAAAGCAGTTAGCTTCCCTAAAGCTGAACTTCGTGGAGAAGGAGGGTATAGAATTTCTACAATCAATGGTGATAACGCTTTCACTCTTTGAGCATGTGAGAGAGTCCCATATTGAATACATTGACTATGTAGTTCTTGTGTTATTAGATATACATAGGTGACACTCTCGATGGATATTCTAAATGTGAGAATCATGATATCATGTTCAAGGGGAAAATAGTTGTTCCTGTTGTGATACAGGATAAGGTGATGGAGGTGTATCACACTTCTCACTTAGTTGTACATCCTGATACTATAAATATGTACAAGGATCATCAGTGATAGTTCTAGTGGTCTTTTAGGACACGGACGGTAGCTGAGTTTGTCAAGTGATTCCTCACCAGTCAGAATGTGAAGGTTGGGTATCAAGTTCTATCAGGTTTTTTACTTCCACTTGAGCCTATGGTGGAAATGGGATGACATATCTATGTAATTCATCCAATGGCTTCCGTGCACAGTGAAGGGACATTGTACCATATAGGATATAATGGAACATCTCCTGAAGTCAGCACAATTTTTTTATATTAGGGATCATAGTTCGGTGGAGAGTGTGGGGAAGATGTATGTATGGGAGATCATCTTCCTTCATGGAATACCATCAATGATTTTCTCAAATAGTGAAACTTGATTTATGTAACAATCAAGGAGAGTTATATATGAGGCATTCGAGACCCGACTTTGATGAGTATGGCCTTTCATCCCAAGACTAATGGGTAGACCAACTGCACTATCTAGGCGTTAGAGGATAAACTGAGGGCTTGCGTGTTGGATTTCAGATAAAGCTAGTAGGATCACCTGTATTTGGTAGAGTTTTCATAAAAATATTGATACCACTATTACATCAGCATGACACATTTTGGGCACATATACGGGAGGCCCTATAGGTCACCTTTGTGTTGAAAGTAGGTTGGTGAATCATCCCTTGTCAGACCAGAGTTAGTGAAAAGGAAGACAGAGAAATTCATGGTCATCCATGAAAGGATGAAGATGGTACAAATATAACAGAAATACTATTCAAACCGTCATCGTTGTCCCTTATAGTTCGAGCAGGCAGACCATGAATCTCTCCACAATGCGGAATGTGGAGTTTTGACCAGGGAGGAAGGCTATCCCCGAGGTTCATCAGGCCATTCGATATCGTGTACAGGGTTCGAATGGATACCTACCACCTTTCCCTACCCCACAACTAGATCGGGTGCACGAAATCTTCTACGTGTCATAGCTGAGGAGATACATTCATGATCTAGTTCACATCATTGAGTATGGAGAGCTGGACATTGAATATGGAGCCACCTTTTCATAGCACCGAATACCAATCAAGTATCCATAGGAACATACCTTTCATAGATGAACCATCCCATCGGTTCATGTGTTATGGTAGCATGGAAATGTTCATGAGTGTTCTTGGGAATGGGAGAGCCAAATATGGGCTCATTATCCAAATTTTTTTTTCTAAATTTTCTTTTTAGGAATGAAAAACGTGAAGAAGGGAATGATGTATTGACCCATTTTTTTTCAAATAAGACATTAATATATTTTAATATATATTTCCAAAGTTGGGAGTTCAGACGATATGAAATTCCAAGACTCGGTGTTCCTCGAATTAATTTTATAAAATAATAAATTATATTTTATACTATGCATGCAAAATAAATATGAAAGATCTTAAACGGATACTTGGATTAGAAATATGAGGACAGAGTTGAGTCCATAACATGGTGTTTACCCTAGGAGGGACATAAATTTCATCACCAGGAGTCTTCTGTAGATAAATCCATAGAGGGAAAACTAGTATATAGAATAATTATGTTTAATTATTTTGTATCAAACATCATATCAAATAACTCATGAATAGGGACTTGGATTGGAAATATGAAACCACATTTGAGTTTGTAATGGCATGTTTTACCTAAATGTGACATAAAATGAAAGCGCATGGTCTGTTTGGATTTTTCAATGTATAGGTTTGAATATGACTTCATGGAGCATAGAGATACAAGAGTTTGGACCGTGTAATGTGGTCGTAATATAGATTGAAGGAGAGGGGCTCTCTCAGCTGTTTTCCTTTTTTTATTTTCTGTCATGTTGGGATACTATTCTTGTTGGGTTTGTATTTTTTCCTTTTTCCCTTTCAGTTTACATTTTTGTACTCATACTGTTTAGAGTTCCATGCATGTTTGGTTTATTTATAGCAGATTAGCAACTTTTACTTCTTCCCTCTCCACTTTTTCATTGATTTGGTTTTTTTTGTGTATAGGTAATTAGATTAAGTCTTCCTTGAGTTTTTTTTGCCTTCGATGATTGTCTCTACCCCATGGCCTATTGAGGCGGGCTTGGGGTAATTGTAGTTCATGCCCCAGCATGGGTTCAGTTGTGACAATTTGTGTGGGTGTATTTGTGTATTTATATATATGCATGTATTTATATATAAGTGTGTATTGAGATATTCATGTATTTAGAGCTATGATGGAGAGATTTTACTCATGTATTTTTTTACCATTGTTAGAAGAGAAGGCAATCAAGATGCTGGTCATTTGGGGGGTCGAAGCATTGATATCGACACACATACTTGACTTTATGATTTTCATGGATAAATTTTTTCTCTTGTAATGAATGATGTCAATCTATATAATTGATCCCTTTCCTTCAATTTTTTCGATATATATAATCAATGCTAATAAAAAATAGTATTTTTTGGAATTAACCATTTTTACCAATTGATATAATATCTATCACTCTTAGTTGGGTTGGTATAAGGGGAATGTGCTTCAAATTCTTTGAAATCATGCTATTAGATTTTTTTGAATGTGGAGAATAATATCATGGTCCCTATTATTAATCCCATAATCTACTTCATCGAAACACATTACATCCCAATTATCAATAAATAACTCTCGAACCATGGAATCTTCCAACCCTAGAATGGATGATGACATCGTCTTTAAGATGCAATGACTTAAAATCCAAGGGTCACACCAAATACTAACATTCGGTATTCCAAACACATCTCAAGAGAGAAAAGAAACACAAGTAAAAAAAAATACAAATCTCAAACAATACATCATCCAAGGTCATCAGATAATACCATCAAGACATCATCCCATAAACTCCATGTAACATGACGATCACATCCTCCATTGGTCACCACACAATATCAAGTATTTCTAATTGAGATCATCATATGTTATAATTCGTTTTTGTTCCTTCCACTTGACCTAACATAACAAAAAACAACAAACAAATATAGACAAACGTAGGGTATGAGAAAAAAATTCCAATAGGATTTAGTCAAATCATTTTTTAGGTATTCCTTATCAAATAAATCAAACATAATAAAGATCTTTAAAAAGAGGACATGGAAATATTTTCATAATTCATATCCCAAAAATCGTTTTATACATTTAATGGTTAGGTTAAAAAAATTACAAAAGAATTGTTTTTTTAAAGCATGAATAAATAAACATCTATATCAAAATACATAAGTAAATCCTTTACTACCAATGGAAAGTTTAAATCATTTTAATTGTCCAAAAATAAGTCATTGCACCATGTTTCAGAGAACCACAGATTGGTTTGTATATGTATTCTCACACATCTCGATGAATCTCCTAGTTTGCACACATTACTATGTTAAATTACAATGGGGTACATGAGGAAATCCAAAAAAATATACTCTTTTCTTTCCAGTAGTGTTCTCAGAGAAATTTTTCTTGAAAAACATTACTGTATTTGAAATCCCTTACCCAAATGGTTCAATATGTTCACAACATGAAATTTACAAATCATCATTATTAATAACAAATAAATGATTCTAATAAAATTATAAATTCATTTTAAAACCATCATGCATTGATTTTAGTTTAAAGGAATTACCTTATGAAACCACCTACAATAATTCAAGGAATCAAAAACCACCCAACATCGAATCCAAACTCAAGGGAAGGTGAAAGCATATGATGGGTCAAAGGGCAATCCTAGAAACACAATTCACCACATTAAGATATATTTCCTCAATGACATGGGGAATAATTTCACAAGAAGAGGGATAGAAAGAAGGAAAGGAAAATCCATGATCAAATCGAGATAACACCTACTAAAAAAGAATCATTGCATCTGCTATGACTTCAATGGAATAATAAATGTGGTTGGGAGAGAAAAATTCATCTTTAGAGAGCCTCTGTGGAGTTTATGGTCAAATTAAATTTTTGAGAGGGAATTTAGAAATAATTTATTGATTAAAAAATTCAATGTTACAACATTACCCTATTGTTTCTCACCTCCATCAACATCAACGGCTAGTCTATTACCTCCACCACCAACATGATGGCACTCGATAGAATGAATTATATTGTGTATGTCCAATGAATTGGATTATGGTATTTATTATGGAATATACCATTGTCATCATACCACTATCCCACCGACTAGTCGGTGGCCTTCCTTGGCTAGCGGGTTGGAATCCTATTGATTTTATAGTTATAGGAGCATGCCCACACTAGTGTTAAAGTATAAAACCACTTCATGAACTCTAAAACCAGGATCAATATGCATCATATACCCCTCTAGATATAATTACATATTAAACTTTATTTTCCTCATTTAAAAAATAATAAATCTAATAGATAGTTTCAAAGAAAGATAGATTTCAAGAAAAAGAGTAAAAAAAAATTGAAACCCACTTAAATCGCTTCAGAAGACTCTAATGAAACCTTTTGTTCCAATTTAGAATCTATGAAATCTCGCTAGAAAGAGTGTGTTTGTTTTATGGCTAGTATTGAAGGGTAATAACCTAATTATTATTCCACTAAATCTGATTTTTCAAAAGAAAATTTCTCAAATTTATATTTAAATGAGTATTGTACAATGCTATAAGATAAATATCAAAAACATAAAACATAAAATAGAACACTTCAAATATCTTTAAACCCACTTAACATAGAATTATAAATAAATAAACTGCATACATCTATTTCTACACATGCTATCTGTGAATGAAAACTTAAAGAATTAATGGCTAACATAGACTCCACAAAAAAGTAAAAATTTATAGAACTAATTAAATGAAAAACATATTAAAAATATTTTTTATATATTTAAACATGGTATATGATGTAATACTAAATGATCAAATATGGAATTAATTTTTTCCCATTTTAATGAATAAAAACATGTCCAATGTTATGAAACTGGTAAATAATTCATTGACACTATACAAATGAATATATTCTTAAAAATACTCATTTATATAGATTAAAAAATTCCTATTTTACTAAGTATATTTACAAATTTAAATATAAAATTTCTACTAGTTTAGAAAAATTTGGTGGCCCGTATCATTTTGTTCCAACATCATTGGACATAAGAGAATTTTTGTATGAGAAAAATCTTCTAATGAATTTTATTTTTCTAGGAATAAACCCATCAGGATCTCAAAGAAAAATGGTGTATATAAAGGGGTTGTTCCAGTCATATGTGTTAAAATTTCTCAAACCCTCTCTCATCATTAAAGGATGATAGTGACTGTTATATTTGGGGAAAATATTAAAGGTGAGATCATAATAGTTGGAACTTTGGTAAATCCAAACCGAGTCCTAATTTTTAATGTTCTAAATGATCAAGGCATAAAGAATAATTAAATTATTATCTCCACACTCTATAAAAATCTTATATAGTTTATTTTTTTAATAATTCTTGTTTAAAAGGGTAATTCTTAAAATTAAATCTCTAATAACTGTAATTTTTTACACATTAAATTATCATTCATTGTATAACCCAAATGTAAACTATTTGGATGGTAAAATAGATGAATCTTGGATATAGAAAAAAAGACTTAGAAATTGTATTGTTTATTAATTAAGAAAATTTTATAATAATTTAATTTATGTTTGACATTTGTTTATATGTTGGTTTCTGATTTTTATAGATTCAAATGGGTTTACTTTAGGTGTCCAAATTGAATCATAAAATATTTTTTTCCATGTTTCTGAAAAATAGTTAAAAATGAAAGGAATGACAAAATTATATTACTATGTAACAATAGATGATATGTTAAGAATCATTAATTTGATTATTTTTTCTGATAACATGGTATTAAAGACACATTTTAAAAACCAAAAACAACTCAAAAAATGTTATTTAAAAGAATAATAATTCCTTATAATAAATTGTTAGAACAATTTTTTGTAAATATGGAATACCGACTCCTACTGACTTTTGGGATGAAGATATTAACCTGAAATTTCGGGTAATAAATAGATTTATAGTAAAGCCTATATTGAAGAAAACGTCTTATGAGTTATAAAATAAAAGAAAAATAAAATGTTGGTTACATCAATGTTTTTAGGATGTAAAGTAATTTTCATGAACACCAAGCACAATCATGAAAGTTCAAAGGTTGCTGAAAGAACCTTCTTAGATTACCCTACTACTTCCAAATACTATAGAGTTTTAACAAAATATCATGTATAATTAGAGAATATACACAAGATAAATTTATTTAAAGTGATCCTTTTGATAAAAGAAAATATCAAACTAATATTCTTTTTGATTATATGGATAACATTAGACTTAGAACCTTTTTTATGATAAAAAAGGATGATGTGGAGCATGATCATTATGAATCAAATCATGAATGGTTGGAAACTAGTGACCCTAGTAGTGTGTTGTCTAAATAGATTAGAATCCTAAACAACCACCATTTAGATACTTTTATAGGAAATCCATAATGATAGAGGGATATGAGAAATACTAAAGACCGAGTTGAATTTTATGTTTTTTTATCCAATATTGATTAATAAACTATAGAAAGGTTAACTTATGAATGTTTACTATTAGCCATTCAATAAGAGTTATATTAGTTCAAAATGAAAACAATTTGGGATTTAGTTGATAGAGCCTCTGATGATATTATTATTGGTACTAAATTAGTGTTTAAAAGTAAATAATATGATCATGTAATAATTATGAGATATAAATCTAGATTAGAAATGAAAATATATAATCAAGAATTATGGATAGACTATTAATAAACCACTCTAAATTTAGTTAGATTAAAAAATATTAGCATTAATTTAGCTTATTCATATCATATTAAAATCATAACATTCTATATATATGCTAAATATTCATTTCTAAAAGAATTTCATGTAGTATAAGTGTATGTTGAATAACCCCCATGTTTTGAAAATCCCAAATTTCAAAAACATCACCT
Source organism: Viscum album (assembly GCA_963277665.1). Classification (NCBI taxonomy): domain Eukaryota; kingdom Viridiplantae; phylum Streptophyta; class Magnoliopsida; order Santalales; family Viscaceae; genus Viscum; species Viscum album. Next base: position 786,120,206 of record OY728161.1, read on the forward strand.
TTAGGGATCATAGAGTTATACTAGTAATTCCAAAAATATAGGAAGACAAACCATCCTTTCCAAAAGATCATGTTGTTGTAGGTGAAGTTGAAAATCCAACTTATGAAGAATAAAATGCTAATAATGTTGAGAATTAGGTTATAAAATTCATAGATGCAGATGTTCAATGATGTCGAAGTGTTGAAGCTCTGAAAATTTGTGGTCAAGTGGAGATTGATATGGAAGGGGATGTTTCTCATAGAAGCATGGTATTGTTGATTTATGTGAGGTCTAGATACATATGAGTGTTGTTATTGATCCTCAGGCTCCTATAGAAGTTATTGCTGAAGTTCATAGATCTTAGGATAATGTAGCTTTAGGTGCTGCTCTTAGAAGGCTTGTAGTTATTGAAATAGGTGAAAAATAATCTATTTCCTTTCTAGGTGATGCATGTTCCCATGTTGATGTTCTGATGGATGAAAATTGATTTTCCTTATTTCAAATATGATAAAGTTGAAATCATTTTTGATGATGCAAGAGTTGGTTTTTCAGGAAATAAACATCACAAAAACCAAGAAAATGTTTTGATCCAATCATGAGAATAAAGAGAATTGATATTCTTCCATGAAAAGGGAAGACCAAAACACAATGAAAAATGGAGTTTCTAGAATTTTTTAATTCCAAAGAAATAAATAATATGAATTTGATGGAGTTGTGATTTTGAGTTTCAAATATCATGATGCTTAGATAATTCATGACCAAGTTTTTTTTAAGTATGATAAATAGATGATTTCAACCGTTTATATCTCTTGATAGAAAAAAATTTAAATATTGGGTTTTTAAGAATAATGTAGATGAACCATCGAAATATAGAGCTTTTTTTATCATAGCCTACATAATTTTGATATGAGGTTGTTAGAGTGTTTGTGTTATAAGGTTTCAAGATGGTCCATGGACACCCATTTTAATTTTTTTATTAAATTATAATGTTGAATCAATGATTCAACTAGAGTTGATAGAACAAGGAGTAGGCTACAGACACATTGTCTAGACCTTGTAAAAAACCTTTTCCAATTTTTTTATTTTCAGTATTAGCACTGAATAAAGGTGTTTAACATAGAAAAATATAAATATTAATTTTCATCCTAATAGTTGATGAACTTATTCTTTATTAAAATCAGTTCACACCCAATTTTAATGATATAGTTTTTCTAGGTATGTCTCTCTCTATCTGATTTTTTCATTTGAGCCTTGGTTGAAAAGTCTTATTTGGATACAAAGATATTTTTTGGATAAAAAGAACGAAATTTTAAGGTTGTATGCTTTTTTTAATTAATGGAGTCGATGTATAAATGGGTTAAGTGTTTCATGGGTTCTTCGTGAGTTGAGAAGCTTAAAAGAGGATTGGGTTTCTTAAAATTAAAATGGTCTAGAAAACTCAATAGAAGAATATTTACACACTGTATAAGAAGATTAAAAATTGTGTTTCTATGGAATATATCATTAAAAACATTTAAATGACATGTAATTTCATTACATGTTGTGTAAATGCCTTGACAATAGTTTTATATATGTTGTGAGGATGATTTATTTTTCATTCGGCTATAGATTCTTCCCTCTCGACCCTAGAGAATTCTCCAGAAGATTTTGTAGTTCCCAAACCCTTTTTGAACATCCGTTTTGCGTATTCAATAACTATAGGCCTTTTAGGTTATGTTTCTTCCATCTCTCCCTTCTTCAACACCCATTGCGGTGAAAACCTTTTACCCATTTGTGTTCTTGGATTTTATTTTGATAGGTATTGATATAAAAACTGCTTCGTAATAATATACACATTCTTCCTCATAGTTGTTTGTTATAGAAACCATTGTTGGATAATCATTAGAAGGTAGGGGTTCTAAATATAAACCCTATGGTTTTATATTTATCATGTCTATGAAATATTTTGACCACTCCGACATAATATGTGCATTTGAAATGACTAAATAATTGGATGGGATTAATGCTTGATTTCTTTTGATTTCTTATGAAATTGTAATTGGGTAATGGCTTAAAGTATGTTTCGCATGACATGTGACCAAGAATGATTTTTTATTATAGAATCCATAAACTGTGGTTCATCTCTTTTGATATAATTTTTAATCAATTGTGTACTGAAGTGAAAAGTGATTATGAATGATTAATGGAAATTATCATAATTAAAAATTGAGATATATGATGTGATATTTTGATATACATGTTGTATAGCAGGTAATGTGTTCTATTCTAGTTTTAATATATAATGGGCTAGGCTCGGGTACATTCACACGTATATACTGTAATGTTTACAAATAGTGGGCTCGACCCATTCTCCGATGTAATGAAATGGAATTGTCCAGGAAATTTCGTAACACTTGTAAGGTTTTGACCAAGAAATGTCATAATGCTCATAAGTTTTTGACCTGTATTGTTTGTTGTGGCTATAACATGGGTATATGGTTGTTGTTGGATGGCTGTAAGACTTGTTTAAATATATTATGGATTTTCCCAAACTCTGAATTTGATCATTTTTTATCTAGAACGCTTTTTATAATCATTTTCACCTTCTTCCTCATAGGTTTTGGTCATAGGAAGCAATGTTGGATCATCAATATATGGTAGGGGGACTAAATATAAGCCTTATGGTTTGATATTTCTCAACGTTATGCAATATTGTGATCTCCCCAACATAATGTGAATTTTAATTGAATAAATAATTTCAAGGAATTATTTCTTGACATACTTTGATTTCATCTGATATTGTCTTAATGTATGTTTAGCAGGGAATGCAACCTAGAGTGATTTTATGTTATAGAATCCCTAAACTATGTTTTATCACTTTTGATAAAAATTTTAATCAATTGTGAAGTAAATTTTAATTTGGATTATGAAAGGAGAATGGTAATTTTCATAATTAGCCATTGAGATATATGATGAGATATTATGATATCCATGTTGTATAATAGGGAATGTGTTCTATGATGAGATACTTATATAAAGGGTATGGATCAATAAATTGCTCACATATATGCTGTAATGATTATAAGGAGAGTAATTGACCCAGTCGTTGATTCAATGAAATGACATTGACCTGGAAATGATGTAATTTCAATAATACTTTGACCCAAAAATGTTGTAATGATTATAGGGCTTTGACTTGGATTGTTTATTATGAATATACCAGGGGTATATGGTTGTGGATGGAATTGTTGCAAGACATACTCAGAGTTATTTGGGAATTATGCCAAATTAGGTTATCTTACCTTAATTATATGTATGTGTTTGGTGTTGTTGTAAAACATGCTTAGACATATCTCGACACGGAGCCGAATAAAGTTATGGTTGTACTTTATTAATTGTTGAATTAATTAATACACATGTATATCGCTTTATTGCATAAAATTATTATCAGAATGGTTTGTTTAAACATTATGGTGTTGAACTACTGATTTTTACTCTTCATCCTTTTCGTGCTATCATTTGGCACCTGAGTAGATTTCATAGAGGCAGGTTTGGACCAGGACAACTACCTTACAATTGATTACTTTTTTACTTTTGGGTTGGAGTTTGGAGATGGGACCGACATGGGGTTTGGGACCCAAGACATGATCCTTTTATTTGAGTTTAATAGTCTTTTCATATATTTTTCGAGAAATACATTTAGCAATATTCTTACAGATCATGAAATTAATTCTTTATTATTATTGTATTATTCGGTTGGCTTTTATTATTGTCTTTCACATTGTTTTATTCTGATTATTATTAGTACTCTGAATATTATTTTATTTTTTTAATATGAATTTTTATTCTGAAAAAATATTTCATACTTGGGGATATATACACCCCACTATAAATTTCACACCCATTCTACTAGTCGGAAGCATTTAGTGTATGGGGAGGCCCCATGAGGTCGCGTAACAAACACTTTCCAGCAATGTGAGAGAGTTCTGAATTGGGGAACATTACAAAGTGGTTTCAGAGAACATAGTAAAATTATTTTCTTTTTGTTTACTATTTGGGGAAGTTATAAAGAAGACTAGCATGTTTCGGGACTTAGTAAAGGCCTTGTTCATGGGAGTGGGTAACTCATGTACAAGGGGAAATCAGAGTATCCAAGGATAGGATTGTTGTTTGTGTTGTGTTATTTTTAATGTAGATGTTATTTCAACTTAGGTGACTAATGTGTTGGGCGAGTCTATTGTTTTATGATTACATTTCTTCTTGATAATATATTTGTGGCTTATTATGGTTCCAGATAAGAGTACAAGCATTATACTAGACACATTGAGATATTTTTACATGCATTTTTCAGGATAGGGACATATCTATTTTTTATGTAGTATATATTTAACTATCTACCTATGATATGACATATCTTGCTTCATTAAATAAATAAAATGAGTTTTCCTATCTTACTAAAATACTTGTATGACATGTTTATAGAGACCGGGAGTTAGTGGTTCTCTATTGTAGTCACAAGTTAGGTTGACCTTATTGCAAGCTAGTTCTCTAAGGTCTGTGTTTGTCTTGTAGAGAAAATGTCTCCCCATCATCTTCGTCTTGGGTTTCAGGATAGTGGAAATCAGCACACTTCTAACATAGATGAAAAAAAATTACAATTATTACCAAGGAGAAGATGAATGTTCAGCTTTCTAGTAGCATCCTAAGGGTCATGTGATCCATAAAAAGGGAGACAGTTCATATTGATCTTTCAATGTTTGAGCTGGAAAGATAGTTTCAACTACAGCATCTGCATGTCTTTACTGGGGAAAGGGTCCCCTAGGTAGCCATGTTATGGGTTGATTCAGTCCACAAATCATCATGTATCTCAGGACTTCAACATATGAGATGTTAAAACTTGTTGTGAATATGTTTCCTAATCCAGCCAAGAGTTGGTGTGATATTCTAGAGGAATCTAGAAAAAATGAACTATCATGTAAGGAAATCAATATTATGTTCCTCTACTAATTCTATTATGAAACCTTGAGGGATGAAAAAGTCCAAGAGTTTATGCATCTGACACAGGAGGGGTTTTCAGTGATGGACTACGCTATGTATTTCACCGACCTACAACTCTTTGTAAAATATTTGGTAATGAGATCTCTAGGGTGAGACATTTCTAGGGTATTTTTCATTATTAAATTGAGTCATAGGTGAGATTTTTTCATTTAATACACTTTGATGGCATCCTCATTTATGAACTCATCGCAAAAGGTGATCTAAGAGAGGCCCTGAGTAGTGGCCTAACTATTCCAACAAGGCGATCTGGTAGTTATTCTTCGAGTGGTATGAAGCGATGTAATGATAGTTTCTGTCAATAAAGTAATGGGAAGAGTAGTCTGGTACGTGAACTACCATATCATGATCATGTTTTGTTCTTGTGATATTAGTTTGGAATGATTGGTCACAAATGGACATAGTTTCTTTACCCCACAAACAAGTGTTGTAACACCCAAGAATGATAAAGGGTTAAATTACTAAATTACTACCTAATTAAAACTCCACATTTGATCATGTTTGGAATAGAGTAATTTTTAGAATGGGTGGCCTTCTAGAATGTTTTATAGGATGGGTGTGAGTGATGAGGAATCATGGTGGATAGAACATGTGTTAGTCTATGGGGATAGTCATTAGTTAGATGACTCGTTCAGGCATGTGGGCGGGCCCTAGGGAGGGGACCACATATTTGTTGAAAAAATGGTTGTAGATAATGGGGAAAGAGCCAACAGTCATGTTAAGGTGGGGTGTTTGTGCTGTCAGTAGGTCCAAGTTGTTACATTTTTTATGAGAGTAGTATTTCGGCATTAAATGTAGTTGCATAGCCGGTGATGAGATGTAGGGCCCACAATTATTTTTTGTGCTATAATGGGGGGTAAATGTAACACCTCAAAATGATAATGGGTTAAATGAATAAATTATATGACTCATGTTAAAAAGGTGATCCTTTCATTTCGAGAGCCTACCTGATTAGAACTCCACAGCCAACTGTGGTTGTCCTAGAGTAGTCAACGAGATGATAGAGATTCTAGAAAGTTTATTAGGATGTGTTTGAATGAGTAAAAATAATATTAAAAATAATATGTGTTTTCTTGTGAGTAAATTCATTAGTTGGATGGCCTATTTTGGCATGCGGGTGGACCCTAGGTATGGGACCAACTGTCTGCAGGTAAACTACTAGTACCTAGAGGGGTAGGTCCCAATGACCATTTAAAGGAGTGGTGTTTGTGCTATCAGTGGGGCTCAGTTGTTACAAGTGCCACATTTGAGGTATACTGGGTCATCTTCAGAGGTTATGTGAAAACTATCCACAACAGAATAGTGGCAGTGGGTCAGGACAAGTACTAAAATCAGAAAGGGGATAGGCTACACCTCAATAGGCTGGTAGTTGGAGTTCTATAGGCCATTCAGGCCAAGGAATAGGACATGGTTCCCCATTGAAAGCGAAGTAATACAAATCAAGGGAATTAGTTCATGATAGTAAGATTGGATCCCAGGGTATAAGTACAAGTAATTTTCACCTTATTAAGACTACTCTCGCTAACGTGATGTTGAACCATCTACCGTCAGAGATACGATTATCATATCATGTGCTTTAGCTTATGTTGTGATTGATACAAAATCATTGTATTCCTTTATATTTTCACTTCATGAAAATTATTTTTTATTGGATGTGGAAATATTAGATTGTTTTTTAACCATCGACACACTTTTGGGACTACGGTCATAAAATATAAAATGTTTCAAGGTGTGTTATCTAGAGATTGGTGGTTATCATTTCTTGAGAAATTATGATAACTTCTTGGTTCATGTCATCTTAGAGGTAGGAATTTCAATTGACCCATAAAAATACATAGTCGTGGTATATTGAGAACAACCCAGGAATGTATTTTAAATTTAGATCTTTCTATGATTAACAGGTAATTACCTGTATTTTATCTAATATTTCTCAAATTTGGCAGCAACAATGTCTGCGCTGACCAAGAAAGAGGTGATTTTTTTGATCTGATTCTTGCAAAATAGATCTTTTAGATCATAAATACAGGTTTACTACACCACATATCCTCACTTTACCTATTCCGAGAAATGATTACACCATGTACTGTGATGCATCCAGAGTTGGACTCAAAACAGTTCTAATACAAGAGGATCATATGGGTGCTTATGGAACCAGACAGCTGAGACATCTTGAGAGTAATTACCTTACTCACAATCTAGAGTTTGTATTGGTGGTACACGACCTGATATGTTGGAGACAATTTCTGATGGGTGATAGCTTTGTACATAGGCCGACTATCTGTAGTCTTTCGAATTTTAATTGGCTTACACACCAGGCAAGGGAAATTGCATTGCCGATACTTTGAGTCGAAAGACACAGACATAGGATATATGGAAGTATTGTGATGAGTAGTAGATAACATCCCTTTTGGAGACATGCATCTGGATGTTAAGGAATCTCATGGGTGAGTAGCTATGAATTCTGAATCTATTACACATGTGCTTTTGGATTAAATTAAGACTGATCAGTTACTTGATCTAGAGGGATTAGATCTAAATGAAAAACAATATTTCATGGAGATTTAATCGAAATGGTATCTTAGTAGTATAAATTAGATTCTTTTTTGTGTATGGGTATGGATTCTTATAGGCTTCCAAGAAGATCTAATAGAGTTTCATACTTCTACATTCATGGTACATGGCTTAACAAAGACATATCATGATCACTATAAAGAATACCAGGGTTTAGGAATAATGAATTTGAAAAACTTGGTGGTTAGATGTTTCACATGCTATTAGGTGAAATACGAGCATCATAGGCTAGTTGGGATTTTTCATCCCTTACCTATCCCAGAGTGTAAATGGAATATTTTTACAGTGTATTTTGTGATGGTATTAAAATAAAAACCCATAAGAATGATGTTGTAGGGGCTTTCATGGATTGAATAACTAATGTTTTTCAATTCATTCTAATTAGGGGAACCTTGAAAATTGAATATCTATGAATTATTTATCTGTACGAAATAGATTTTCATGTAGAGTAGGATGAAATCATATACTGACCAATGAGAAGGCCTCTGGAATTCAAGGTTGGTGATCATGTTTTCTTTCGGGTTCCACCTAACTAGGGATGGTGTCATAAAAAGAAATTGGGAAAGCTAGTGAATATGTTTATTGGGTAGTTTTATGCAGTGGAAATATTTGTTCCAATGGTGTACCATTTATCCATTCCAAATCACTATAGTGTCATGCATGAGGTGTTCCATGTGTTGCAATTACAATGATATCATCCTGAGTCTTCCCAAGTGATAAATGTAGTGGAAATTGTGATTTTTTATAATACTACCTTCTATGATAATTCGATACAGTTTTTGGATCATAGTGATAAATAACTTTGGGGTCGGACTATACCATTGGTTCAAGTATAGTGGAAGCATGGGTGAGTTTGGGAGGATACATGTGAGAAGGAGTCTAATTTGAAAACATAGTTGTCAGGTTTTTTCACTGGGACCTCCCAATGATTCTTGATATAAATCAGGGGAGAGATGTTAAAAGGTGGAGAGGATGTAAGATCCCATATATCATTGGGTATGTATCTCTCTGAGTTTTTTGTTTGATCCTTGGTGACCAGGTATTATTCATATATGGAGATATTTGTTGGAAAATATTTCCAAAAATTCAGAGATGTATAATTGTTTGAATTATGGAGCTTGAATATAAATGGGTTATGTGTTTCATGGGTTTTTGATGAGTTGAAAATATAAAAAGTGGTTCTGGATGCTTAAGATTAAAATAGGCTGAAAAAATATACTACAGATCATTTACACATCATGTAAGGGATTAAATTTCATGTAATTGTTTGGTTGATAATTAAATAAACACGATATGATGGGTTTTTTTCATACACCAATAAAAAAATTTACACAACAAGTAAATTAACAACCTATTGTATTACATAGGTTATGTGTCAAATTTATTTTTCATTTGGATACAACTTCTACCCTCATGACCCTAGGTCATTCTCTAGACAACTTTGGAGTGTCAAACCAGCTTCCAAATCTTGTGTTTTTATCTTCAATCCCTTATCAGTATTTTTTGTTAGGATTTTTTTCATAACTACATCCTTTTACACTTATTTTAGTGAAAAAAATTTACCCATTTCCATTGGTTTATGATCTTTATCTGTTTTGATCAAGGGACCTATTTGTAATCATCTCAACATTCTTCTAAATTTAAACCCTATGGTTTGATATTTGTCATGTTTATAAAATATCATGATCACACTGAGAAAATGTATGTTTGAATTGATTATATAATTAGAGAGGATTATTACATGATTTCATTTTATTTCACTTGAAACTTTAATTGGTTAATGATGTAACACCCCAATCTTCCATGGAATGCTTCTTCGAAATAATTCAATAGCTTGCGCTACATGCAACACATAGATCAAGCCCACCATGACCTATCATACTATCCACTTAAAAGTGGTTATGAATAGTATTGACCAAAATTTTAATTTTATATATATCACATTTGAATTTAATATTAATCTTATGTTTTTCTTAGACATAATATAAAGACATTTTCAATATTTTAGATAAAAGAAGTATTTTTTAAAAAATTCAGTTTTCTAACTTTTAATGGTGAACCCTTTTTAAATTCAATATTTTGAAATTTTATATATTCCATTTTCAAATAATTTGATTCTTATTTACAATTTGGACATAAAATTTTGTATTGGATAAATTGTTGGTATTTTTTGGATAAAATCTATATTTTTATGAATAGTGGGAATTAATACATTTTAATTCAAAACTATCTTTTCATTTAATTTAACTATATAGTTATATTGTAAATTTTATTTTGTTTGGATTATTTTTATATCATTTAATCCAATTTTATTCATTATAAGTAATTTTACATTGAAATTGGACCTAAACGCATGTCAATATTTTAATAGTTTTTATTTCTTAAAAACCTGCTTTCTGGTTTTTACAACCTGAATTGAAGATAAATTAATTTATTAGAATTATCTATTTTGAATTTTGAAAAAATTGATTCCATATTTAGAATTATAAGGTCAATATTTTTAAATAAATACCTTCATTTTTGGAAATTACGAATAGTATCCTCAGTAAATTTTTTTATTTACCATGGTTAATGGGTAAATGATGTAAATAAGGGTAAAAATATTATTATAATAATTTAAAAATACCCTAACACATGTCCTAATCCTATTGAATGTTATATTTCATACCATTAGAATCCTTATGTTGATTTTAGGACCCCATGGAGCAACTTGAGTAAGATAATGACCTTTAATAAAGATAAATTTAATGAAAAGGGAAACATAACAAAAACATGTATCTCCTAACTAAATAGATTTAATTTGGATTATATAACTTATACCGTAATCAATAAATATTCATTAAAAAGAAAAAACTATTTTCTACATCATGGTTTTTTATTTAAAAATTTTATACATTAAATAAAAAAAATTATTTATGACACAATGATGATACAGTGATTACCTTATTAATGAATGATTGAAATAAATGATATTATTATTATTAAAATAAATATAATTTGATATTCATGATGTCATTCACAAATTTTTTTGGATAAAATTGTCATGTTAAAGATGAATTAATTCTTTTATTAATTATTCATGTTTTTATGACCTTTAAAAAATAATTTACTAAATAGTTTCAAAATTTACATTAATGAATATTTAAAATAAACACTATTTTATTAAATGATATAATAGTCATTAAAATCTAATATTATTCCAAATGACTTAGATAGTGTAAAATAAATAATTAATGATTCACTTTAGGTTATCTTGTCATTTTATATTAACTATATTAACCATCTAGTATAACAATAAAAGAATACATGATAGGATTTAAGGTATTTAACTAACGGTTAAAGCCATAAGATAAGGTATCATTCATGTCCTAGAATTGTCTAAAACCTATTTTTTGAGACGATTTCAACCCCCAATCATATTTAACTCGAAATAAATCACTTTAGATCCATTATCAAGAGAAAATAATTTTAAAATAAATTTAGATTTCATGACTTTCCTAAAGTACCCCTGACCTCTCCTATACAAGGAAACTTCTCCTTTCCTTTAATTAACACCAACAAAACCCTTTGGATAAACCAAAAACAACTATAATCTCATCCCAACATCCCTAAAATAATCTTATAGGCATCCCTTTGGGAATACAACCATATTAAGGATTCATTTTGGGAGAATAAAAAAGAGACACCTGAAGAAGAGGAAATCGTTTTATCCCTTGTTTCAATGTTCTTTTATTCTACTACTTTATCAAAAAAAAAGATATTACCATACTAAAATAATAAATCCAGAAAACAATATATTATTAAATTTTGTTATTATTATGGTAAAACCATATTCGTAATTTTACCCATCCAATGAAAAACAATATTACCTTGCGTGTGTACGTATGACTTACCGTCTCCATGCCAGGCTGTAAACTGTTTTTCTTTATAGTTTATTTCGAATTTTATAATGATGAATATAAGTGACTTAATTAATAAATATAACATTATATTATTTCTTTAAAATTTAAATTCTATAAAATTCCATACCATTTAACCACTGTGTAAATTATACTGTCACTCGTGTGTAGGTACGGATTACCATCTCCATGATGTGATTAAACTCATCTTCCACATTCACCATCTAAGAATGATTATAAAAAAATATATATTATTAATAATTATGAAATATATGACATAATAAGGATAATATAATAATATATGCATATATATATATATGTTTGTGTGTGTATGAATGTATATACGTACATATATGTCATTCATTTCCATTCAATACGATAAGAAAAGGGAAACAATGTTAATGCGTACGTACAACCTATCATCTCCATGAACGGGGTTTTCTATTTCACAGATATATATATATATATTATATATATTTATAATATGAATAAATATGATATATAAATCATATTATACATTATTGAATAATGTAAATAATGATCTAAGTAATATGATCATGATGAACAAGTCAAAACATGTACGTAAACAAATCGATAATTATCCAAAATGTTACAGTAATAGGGAATTGTTAATAAAATTTTAATATAAAGTCATAAAAGAATAATATATGATATCATAAATATTATTTTTATTTTTATATAAGTTAATTATATCTGTAATAACTTTGTACGAATGTTTTAGACACATATGTAGAATATCAGACCTATAGAAAGGGTTAATTTCGAAAATATCATTATTATCTGAGAATGTTTATAAATAAGTGTTTACTGGGAAATATTTATCATTCATTTCTATCTTCATAAAAAAATAAAACGTAATATTTTTGAGTTTTTATTTAAGGGACTCCAAAACTAAAACATTGTTATAATTTTTTTTAAATATTTATACTTCTAAACCTTTCCATTTAATGTCCATGTTTTCAAAAAAGTTTTAACGATTTATTTTTGTGGATATAAATTTTTTAAAATGTTAATTAATTTTAAAATATTCATATTGGAATGGGAAAACATGATTAAAACCTTTCCTTTAAATGTATTCTTTTATAAATTTTGTGACATTTAATGTTATCAAAGTAAAAAATGGATATTTATTTGAAAAATGATTTAATGATTTTACTATATTATTTTCATCTATGCAAATTTCATTTTTTGGATTTTATACTTAATTGAGATTTATTTTTTATGATACAATCCTCCATGTTTTATTGAAGGATTTATGATATGATTGACAATGGATGTTCTGTTTTAATATCATTTTTGGTTTGTGGTCAAAGTATAACATTTCATATGATAGTTTTAATATTAGTGTTTAAGTTATGTTTCACCACTTTTAAATGTGGAATGTATTGGACATTATAAGTACCAGGTGAAGACTGTAATAGCCCATGGAAGCTTCTGTAGGTCTCAGGAGACAATCTAGTGTCTTTGAACAATTCCTTGATTGAAAAATTGTCTACGGTCTTGGAACATCACCTTGACGTAGTGGTTATGATTTTTAGCATTATAAATTATCACATTATGAGATTAATTATTGATTTTACATGTTATTATTTGACTAATAGAATATCCATGTGAATGTTTGAATGTAATTATTTGATTTATTAATTCCATATTATGCTGAAAATAATGTTTTAATTTACTGGTGTTTTATTTTAGTACCATTCCTTAAAAGTTTGGGCTTATTTTTGATAGCTTCCTCTATATTGTTTATCCTTACTGAGCATCTGAGCTTGCCCCATTATTATGTTTTTTTCCTAGGATTCCATGAAGTGTTATATAATTCAAATGCAGAGTTAAGATTGGGGAATTATGACGATCTCAAAGAATTATATTTTTTGTATTTTATGTTAGAAATTGTAATGTAATGTCCATGAATCTAATATATTTTACAAGACTGCTAAACTGATCGTTCCTTTGGGATTTGGTTCCTTGTAATCATTACAAAGTATTAAAATAATGCACTAGATCTAGACTTCTAGTGTCGGGGAATTATAGTTGGTATCAAGGAAAGTTTAACAACTACCTTTGAAATAGATTTATAAATATTAGATTATGGATCATAACCGTAAGATAGACATTAAATATTAGTATAGAAGAACCCCCTAGAATTTTTGTAACGATCATGGATAACCTAGTATTAAAATTAATATTTTATAGATTGAAAGTACCTTCCCATGATTATGTATTTTTACTTAATGATATGTGTTTCTCACCTTGTTAATTCTGGCCTTAGTTAGTAGAGGAAACCAGAAGGAATTGGATTAACATTGATTTTGATGGAAAATATAGTGATTTTGAGAAAACAAAATGATAATGACGATAGAAAAAGATATCATGATTGTGCTGAATTAGTTATCAAGATATATGATTAACAATGTGATCATTGATTAATTTCCTAACACATTGCATAAGAGGAAGATAAATGTTTATAAATGTTCAAATTTTAAGAAGCATATATGAAAGAAGAATTGGATTCATATACATCAAGGGGAAGTGAATTAGAACCATGAGGAATAACTCAAATGGAGGGTTATATTTTATCTCTATGGTAAAAAGGGTCATAGAGTGACCAATTTTTATGGAGATCAATGTCCCATATGTGTAAATCATGAGCATTACCCAAATAAATGACCAGACATAAGAATATACTTCTAAACCATGGAAGAACCGATTTCATGCCAACCATTAAATTGGAAGGATTGATGAATTTATGTATTTGGATCCAAGAATTATGAATAATGAATTATATAAGGAGTATTCAGTTTACGTTTTTAACTAAGGAATTTCAAGAATATTTTGAATTGTTATAATAGATAAGAAAATTGATTTAAGGGTAATATTATATTTAAAGAACACATGATTAAGGTAAATATAACCCTTAATATGTTCCTTATGTTAAGATAATGATGTTTGGATAAAGATATGTTTTATTTGAATAATTAAATTGGATTATTCTAGTTTCTTGAGAACTGATTATGTATTTGTCTACAAGAGGTTTATGCAATCCTGGATGAAGTATAAAACTTTTTGGGACATAAGGAATAATACACTATGTTTTGGAATAAGGAAACATACATGTTTTTAATAAGGATATCTAATAATTCTGGTTGTTACTATGACTCAATAGAATAGAAGATGAAGGTGTTCACATCTTTGGAACGTGACAACCAAGAACTGCCCTATAAGATATGAGAGGTAAATTCTATGTCGATATGGTTCACCTCTTTTTAAAATTTTATATTTTTAGTTTTTGTATGGATTGTAAGGTTATATATTTATGGATAGTATAAGTTATACTCCAGTTGATGTTTGTTAGATTAATGTATTATCTCTATATATGTGGACTTATTAATATGTGATAACATGTTCTATATTTTTTTGTTAAGACAGATCGAACGGCCTATCATTCTATTTATGGATCACATGATCTTACAACACATTAGGAATGACAAATTCAATATAATTTCTCTGAATAATATATGAAGAGGAAATATTTCAAGCTAGGAACAACAATGAGATTATAATAAAATAAAGTAAGTATTTCTTCTCATGTTCTTCAAATTTAGGGAAAGGATCATGAAAACAAATAATGTTTTCCTAGTACATTATTTTATGATGAATAGAATGTCCCCTTGGATAATAATAGATTTATTCCATTATGGTTGTTAACATTATCATAATCATGTTCTCGATCTCTCACCATCAGAACATGATCTCTAGTTTTTCAAATATATCCATATTTTCCTACATGGAGTCCTAGTATATGTTATCTCTCGTGAAACTCATACTTCCCTTCATTTATTTATAAATGGAGGTCTCATTAATCAATTGTAGATGTTGGATTTCAATAAATTTATTTTAAAAAGACCAAACCATAGTTTTTGATTCCGTGTTTAAATTGTGAGGACACAATTTATTGAAGTAGATGAGAATGTAACACCCCAAGCTTCCACAGTATGCTTCTTCTTAATAATTCAGTAGCTTGGGCTACACAAAACACCGAGTTTGAGCACACATTGACCTATCAAACTAACCATTTAATAAAAGGTTATTAATATTTTTGACCAAATTTTTAATTTTATGTATATCCTATATAATTTTAACATCAATCTTATGTGTTTCTTTGACATAATATATGGACATATTCAATTATTTAGATAAAAGAAGTATTTTTCAAAAAATGTAGTTTTCCACCTTTTAAAAGAGAACACTTTTTAAATAATATATTTGAAACATTAATATATTAAGAATAAGGAAATAGACTTGGTCAATTATAATTGGGACATAAAAATTTAGTTTGGATAAATTTTTTGTATTTCTCTGATAAAATCCATATTTTACTGAAAAGTGGGAAATACTGAATTTTAATTCAAATATAAATTTTCATATAATTTAACTATATAGTTAGATTATCCTTTTAACTGGTTTTTAATTTTAATTGGGTTATGTTTTTATCATTTAATTCAATTTTGGTCATTGGATGTAATTTCACATTGAAATTGGACATGACCACGTGATAATCGTTTGATTGTTTTTACATCATAAAAAACCCGCTTTTTGGTTTTGACAACAGAACATAATTATAAATTAATTTATTCCAATTATATGTTTTGAATTTATAAAAATTGATTATTATTTGGAATAATAAGTTTCATATTTTTTAAAAAGGTGCATTTTATTTTTGGACATTATGAGTTGTAACCTCAGTAATTATTTTTATTTACGATGGTTAAAGGGAAAATCAAGTAAAAAAGGGTAAAAATATTATTATAATAAAATAAAACTACCATAAAACATTTCATAATCATATTGGACGATATATGGTGAACCATGAGCATCCTTAAGTACATTTCAGGACCCCATGTAGTCACTTGGATGTGATAGTGACCTTTTATAATGATTAATTTAATGAAAATGGAAATATAACATAAAGTTGTATCACATAACTAAAAAAATTTAATTTGGATTATATAAATGATATCTTAGACTATAAATATTAATTATTAAAATAATAATATTTCCTACATCCTGGTATTATAGTTATAATTTTTAGACATTAAATAAGTAAATTTATTAATGACACAATGGGGACGTTGTGATTAACTTTTTAATGAATGATTTAAATAAATGAAATTATAATTATTAAAGTAAATGTAATTTGATATTTTTGATGCCATCCCAGAATTTTTTTATAAAATTGATATTTTAGGGATGCGTTAATGCTTTTTTATAGAATCATGTTGTTATGACGTTAACAATAATTAATTACTATATATTGTCAAAATTGACATAAAAGAATATTTGAAACTAACAATATTTTATTAAATGATATAATAGTCATAAAAATTTATGATTCAGAAAACTGGATTATAAAATGTTTAAAATTTCATTATTCATTCACTTTTGGTTCTATTGGAATTTTATTGAAATTATATGAACCATATAGTATAAAAATACAAGAAGACATGGTAAGATTTAACTTATTTAACTAATGGTTAAAGCCAAAAGATAAGGTGAAATTCATGATCTAAACATGTCTAAAACCAATTGGTAGAGATTTTTTCGACACATACACATATTATCCTTGAAATAAATCAATTTTTAGCTATTTTAAACCGAAAATAAATTTATAATCAATTAATATTTCAATATTTTCCAAAAGTGATGATCACCTCTCTTGTAAAAGGTCACTTCACCTTCACTTTTATTCACACATCTAAAGCCTTTTTTCTAGGACAAACCATGAAAAAATATCCTCCCAACTTCCATTAATTAATCTTATAGTCCACCCTTTGGTAAGAAAACAAACTTCATGAGTCATTTTGTGAAAATCAAAAGGAGAGACCCGAAGAAGAGGTAATCATTTTATCCCTTCTTTCAGAGTTATTTTCTTCTTCTACTTCTTCTTCATTTGTTGTTACCATACTAAAATAATAAATCCATAATTAACTATATAATGGGATTTTATTATTATTATGGGACAAATATATTCCTCCTTTTACACTTCTTATAAAAAAAATATCACCATACATCTGTATGTACGACTTACCGTCTCCACGTCGTGGTGTAAATTGTTTTTCAACTATATGTTATTTCGATGGTTATAATTATAAATATAGACATATATAACAAATATAACATTATATTATTTCTATAAAGTTCATATTACATCCAATTAAACACCATTTATCCATTAATTAAATGATATCGTCACCCATGTATACATAAAGATTACCATCTCCACATCGGGATGAGACTCATCTCCCACATTCACCATCAAAGAATGATTATAAATATATATATATATATATAGAATAATTGTGAAATATATGAATTAATAAGGATACTATAATAATATATATATATATATATGTGTGTGTATATATATAAATATTTCATTCACTTACTTCCATTCAATACGTTAAGAAAACAGAAATAGCGTTCATGCGTATGTAAGACCTACCCTCTCCATGAATGATGTATTAAATTTCATATAGTTGTCTATTATATAAATTTATATTATGAATATATAGATATATAAATCGTATTATACATTCTGGATGTAATTAAATCAAAATATAAGTAATATTATTAAGAATAACATGTCATAACACATATGATAAACAAAGCGATTATTATCTGAAATGTTCAATTAACATGGAATTGTTAATAAAAAGGTAATATAAATTAAAAAAATCATATATGAAATAATAAAAATAAATTTTATTATATTATAAGTTAATAATATTTTTACAACATTATTCTGGAGTTTTGGACACATACAGAGAATATCAGACCTAATGTAAGGGTTAATTTAGAAATCTCATTATTATCCGCGATTGTTTATGTATAAGTGTTTACTATGACATATTTATCATTCATGTCTATGTTTCATAAAAAAATTTAAAAAGGGAATATTTTTAAGGGTTTATTTAAAATAATCTTAAACTTAATCATCGTTATAAATGTTTTAAAGATTTATACTTCTAAACTGTTTTCTATAATGTCCATGTTTTCAAAAAGGGTTTAACGATTTATTTATATGGACATAAATGTTTTAAAATGTTAATTCCTTCAAATAGTTTCAAAGTCTTATGAGACACTTTGATTAAAAAAGGTCTTTTAATTTTATTATTTTATATTTTTTTTGACTTTGTTTGCATTCAATTTAAAAAAAAGGCTTATTTCCCTGAAAATGTTATAATGGTTTTGTTAGATTATTTCCATATTTGCTAAAAACCGTTCCCAATTTCATTTTTAATTGAGATTGATTTAATATGACAAAATAATCCATATTTTATTGAATTCCTTATGATATGTTTGACCATGGATGTGTTATTTTAATACCATTCATGGTTTATGGTTAACGTATTATCATTTAGTATGCAAGTTTTAATATGAGTGTTTATGTTAGGTTTAACCCATTTCATATAATGAATGTTTTGGACTTATTAAGTGATATGTGGGGTTTGATATAGCCCCATGATGCATCGATATGTCTAATAATACAAACTAGTATATTGGCACAAGGTGCTGATAGAATATTTTTGTACGTTCTTGGCACGAGGCCTTTCTGTAGTGGTTATGATGTCCAGAATTATGAATTCCCTTGTTATGAGATTAGTTATTGATTTTACATGTTATTATTAAACTATTAGAATATCCATGTGAATTTTAAAATTGAATTATTTTATTTATTCATGCAATATTATTATAGAAGAAAATGTTTTAAAATGGTGGTGTTTTTGTTTTGTACCTTGCCTTTAAATTTTATGCTTAATTATTATAGCTTCTTCTATATTGTTTATCCTTTCTGATCATCTGAGATAACCCTTTTATTTTGTTTTATTTTCCTAGGATGCTAATAAATATTTTATAATTGATATGTAGGGTGAAGCTAGGGGAATCATGGAATTATCAAAGGATTATATTTACTGTATTTTACGTTAGAAATTTTAATGTAAAGTTCACCTTTTTAATCTATTTTACATGTTTGTTAAACTAATTGGGCCTTTGGGAATTCATTCCTTGTAATAATTCCAATGTATTAAAATAATTCAAAAGTTTCAGGATTTTGGGATTAATGAATTACAAATGGGTTAAATTATTTTGGGCCTGACATGTTACCTAGGGTGATTTCATATTGTAGAATCTCTAAACTGTGGTTTTTGAGTTTTTATAATTTTGATAATAAATTTTGAAGAGAAATAAAAAGTGTCTTATAAAATAATAGTGTTAATTAACATAATTAACCATTGAGAAATATGATTTGATATTATGATATCCATGATTTAAGACAGGAATTGTGTTCTATGCTGAGATGCTTATATAAGAAGATAACCCCATGCACTTTCACACATATATGTTGTAATTATTATAGAGAATGGGATCAACCAAATATCATATTTTAATTATTATAAGGCTTTGAATCAGAAATATTTTAATGCTTATTGTGATTTGAACTATATTGTATGTCTTGAATCTACTATGGGTATGTGGTTGTAGATGGAATGGTTGTTATTACTCGGATTATTGTATTCCTTTTCCAATATGAATTTTTTCTTCTGAAATGGCATTTCATACCATGGGTTATAGTCTCCCAACTAAAAATTTCACACCCTCGCTTCTAGTTAGAAGACTATGTTGTATAGAGAGGCTCTCATTAGATCCTCTAACCAACTCTTTTTAATAATGTGAGAGAGTTACCGACTGGAGAATGATACAGAATTAACCCCCATCCCAAGTGTTTTTGCCAAATCCCTCAAGCTACATCAAAACTATCAGTTATAGCTGAATAAGTTCAAGTTGATCAGACCAGTGATGGTGTTGATCTTTAATCGGTTGATTTTGTAAGGCATTACATTATTGAATCTAATAAATAAACATGTAAAGAGGATCCTTTATTGGTTAAATTTATAAGAGTAAATGTTGAACCTTCTCAAGATGATTTGGAAATATGAAGTGGATAATTTGAACCTTAATAGGAAGATGTGTAAAGAGGAAGAGAATCAACCTCTGTAATTTTCTTCATAGCTGTTTTTTGAGTTCAAAATAATGGAGGAAATGAAAAATTCAAAAGATGATATTAACAATCCAGAGAGAGAAATCTGATTTTGAATGTTTGAAAGTTGAGACGGTCTCTAAACCAAATCATGATGTATAAAGGGTTGAGCTGATATTTAAATAATACATTGAATAAGTGAAAATGATGATTATATCTTGGTTTGAGGTAATCAATTGTCTCAAAAAAACTCAAAAACATGTATCTTCCTATATTTTAAAAGAATATAAGAATCTTAAAAAAGAATCAAAATTAGTTTCATCCAATTTGGATTTAGTAAAGGAAAAATGATTAGTTCTATATAATATGATATTGTATCTTTACAAAGAGGATACTTTCTAGGTTAAAGAGAGTAAAGTAAAAGGTGAACCTTATAATGTTGATGATGAATTAGGAAGAGGATCATTTGAACTATAATAAGTTGATGTGGGATGAGGAAGATAATCATCCTCAATAAATTTCTTCATAGATATTTTATGAGTTCAACATAATAGAGGAAATGGAAAATTAAAATGATGATATTAGGAGTCCAGAGAGAAAAATATTATTTTGAAAGTATAAAAGTTGGGACAGTCTCTAAACCAAATAATGATGATTTAAGGGATGAAATAATATTTAAAAATTACTTCTATTAAGTGAATATGATGATGATAACTTTGTCTGTGATTATTAATGGTCTCAAAGAAACTCAGAAAAATGCCTCTTCATTTATTTTACAAAAGGATGAGACTCTTCAAAAAGAGGAGAAATATTTTTCATTAAATTGAACTATATTATATGAAGTAAAATTTTAAGAACTCAATTTAGTCCCCCTCAGTAGTCTATGTGCAATACCTATAATCTTTTTATTTATACCAGATGAGAAGTGAAACTCATTGAAAACATGATAATAATTCATGTCTATGAATATTGAGCAAAACATTTTGAAAATTGGCTTATGAAATAATAGACATAGTGAGGGAGGTCACATGCTTATGAGTATAGATGTTTATTTTGAGAAAAATGTGTGGAAGAATAATTATTTTTCAAAATTGTGATTAAATAAATTGATATCATTTCAATAAAAAATATAGAAAAACATTGAAATTTTATTTTTATTTTTCGATTCTTAAAAACTGAAAAAGTGTGGGAGATATGATCCACATGGAAATCAATGAGTTTCATAAATTATTAACTCACTTTTAATAAATTGATTTTATTTATTTTCATATCTTTATTAATTGAATAAAACATTTAGTTAATGATATATTATTATTAGATATTATTATTAGTTGAAATTATAAAAAAAAGTAAAATAGAGAAAAATGAATAAGTTATGAAAAACCATATAAAGGACATACATATAAACTATATTGAAAATTGAAGGATAATATTTATTGTAAAATATATAAAACTTATAATAACAATATAAATGAACTGTGTAAAAAAAGATCATGCATTCATGTGCATTAATAAAGAATTAAACTAAATTAGATTATAATGAACATAATAAAAAAAATAAGTGAATAGAAAATGATATCAAACATCTTTTTTTAATTATTTATCAATAGTAATTATTGTGAAAAATAATTATAACGAAAAGTCAAAAAATATCAATTATATTATGATCCATTTCTGTCAAAGGCCTATTATCAACTTTTCTATCAATTACTAAAAAATTCATTGTTATTCATGTTATGTTCACAAATGCAAGTGATTTTTATAATGGATATAGGATAAATTATTTGAATTCACAATGCATACAATAATGCAAGCACAAAGAGGATAGAGAACAAAGTACCGAATCTTTGAATATTCAACATCTTTAATTCATTGTTTCATGAATCAAATATAAGAGTGTTCCCCACGATGTTCATTAATCTTATTACCACCACGTCATGAATCTTTTATCATTATATTGAATCAAGTAAAACTTGATATTTTTTTCTCAAATTCACCACTCAGATTTTATATTATCGTCCAATTGTAGTGAGCAGGCATAAATCAGCATGCCAAACAGTGTAGTCATTCATGTTATCTATTAGGTATTTTTAGGCACCCTAAAATTTTTTCTACATAATAGGGAATAATGAAATATGGAATTCTACCTGGGTATATAGATCATCAGTACTAGATTGATCCAACAATGAAAATTGAATTACCTTCAAAAATCGAAGAACTGCTTCTATTTTGTAATCACAAAATATGTTATAGAAAACATTAATGGGAAGTAAAATACTTCAAATGATAGAAAAATAAATGAGAAACACATATCAATGGGGTTATAGGATAAATTGTGGAGTATAGGTTATGTGACATAGCGGAAAGATAATTGAATGATTCAACAGCTTCCAAATGGTGGTTAATAGAGGCTATAAAGTAACACAAATTAAAATAAATGGAATAAAAAATTATTTAATTGATGGAAATAGTGAAAATCGGAAAGGAAAAAAACCATCCCATGTTTAAAAGTGAAAATAGGGGAGAGGGAATCTGTGAAGGAAAGGAAAACATTTGAATTAAAATAGGGAAATAGGGAAGCGGGAAATAAAACATTAGAGCTTTGGGAAAAGGGCAATAAAACCATCAAGCCTATGGTTGAATGGAACAATAGATAGTCAAAGAAACTTATATTTTTTTATATTAACAATAATTATCTGAAACATTATAGCCATGTAAAAGGTGATAACATGAAAACTATAAGGAATTTGTATCATCCCACAAATTATAAACCAATCCTAAAGGTTTTTGTTATTCCCCTCTAATTTTTAAGAAACATCCAAGGTGCTTATGAAAATACATGCATCTGGAATGTTTTAACATCCTGATATGAAATAAAACAGAGGTTGATAGTTTATAGACATGAAATAGGGGTTAACAACTATGATTAAAAGAAGAAGATGTTTTCAAGGAGTAGAACATATATATAATGATGCACGAAAATATTCAATTAGTGCACTGAACATAAACTAACGTGGTATTTATGAAAATACATGAATATCAATTTTAACTTGAGAATAAAAAAATAGAAATATAACTAAGATAATAAAATGTGAAATAGAATAATTCAATGATGAAATTTATCCTAAATAAAAAATAATCAACATGCATGTAGAATAAAAAACATAAATTTAAACCAAGAATGGAGGCTTATTAACAATGATTGAGTATTATGTTAGGACCTTGATTCAAAAAAAACTGCACTACTACGAATAGGAGGGAGATAACATTCAAAAACATACCTAGGAATTATACCAACAAAAAGTAGAGTTTTTTAAGGATCTTGTTTCAAAGAACACTGAAAATAACTGAATCAATGAAAAACAAAATGATTATTTGTAGATATTTTTAAAGAAAAGTGGTATAGATAATAGGGTTTCTCATTTATGAATTCTACAGTTTATGTATAAGTAATTGAATCCCAACAATGGTAAATTGAATGCTTAACATAATTCATTCATGGAGAATAGGGAAACCCCTTGGGTTTTAGAAATCCATGTATATAGGTATCTTGAAAATCAGTTGATAACCTAATAAAAATTAAAATACTTATGAACATATTAATACAGACCAACATAAATAAAGATAACAATATTCTGAAAAAAAATTATACATAATGATAGTAGATTAGAGAAAACTAAAAAACAAAATAGTCGAAAAAATAGTTAACATTGATATACAAAAATACAATTTAATGCAAAAAATATAAAAATTAATAATTAAAAATTTGAAAAAAAAATTATTTAAGGAAAAACGATAACAAGAATTGAAATATATCAATGTAGAGTTTAAAAAATATAGTACACCATCATATTGAAAAATATATATTATATATTATGATATTATGAATTAAATATTATAATACACATGATTCAAAATGGATCTAGATTATTAAAAAATATTAATGTAGAGAATATATTATATAATGAAAATATTATAGGATATGATGCCATGACAAAGTGGCCTTCTGAGGAAATCATCGAGGGAAGAAGAAACTATGTTTATGGTTTCACAATCAATGGTGAGTAAGATTAAATAAGGAAGAGGAGGACATATATGTTCAAACATGTTCTAATTAAATAGATATTTTGGGTGGATGAGAAAATAAATATAGGTTTTCATAAAATAAGGGGCACCAATAACATGGAAAACAAAAGATAAGAAAACTAAAAAACATAAAATTGTGTAAATCATTTTCTGAAGTAGAGGGTGGGGGTTACATGGTGGATTCAAGAAGGTGGAAGCATAGGTAGGTAGGTGGATGTGGGAATGTGTGGGTAAGGAATAGATAAGGATCTAGGGGTCAAAGATTGGGAAGGGTAGATCAGGAGTGCGAGGTTGAGGTGGAGGGGAGCGGAGGTAGAGAGGAGAAAGTAGCACAGGAGGGAGAATCGGGAGAGCATGAGAATGTATCAGGTACAACGTTTGTATAGGGAAATACAAATAATGTATAGTAACTCATACATCGAGTGTGAAAAAGCATGGACCTATTCACATTTGTGTTCAATAGATGTTCATAATTTCTTATTGCTGTGAATGATTTTCAAAAATATTTCATAATGAAAATAATGAGAAAAAACACAATAATTAAATCATGGGAGTTGTTTTCAAGTTGAGAGCTTGATTCATATAGAAAATAAAATAATCTGAGGAACTTTTATGTTGACTAGTGAGAAAACATTCAATAGAATACCTCTGAGACTTGCACAATATTACATAATTGCAAAGCACATTAATATTTTTTGTTGAAAGTAGGCACAATTGATGATATTTCTTACATATTTAGTAATTTAAACTGCATATATCAGCAAAAACAACATGAACATTATGAAAATGAAATTTCATTCATATTTAATATAAAATACACAATATATGTTAGTGCATTTTTCTTATATAAGGAAATTGACTTCAACACAAGGAAAAAACATGTATATCGATATAAATTGAAATATATACTACTATGTAAACAATATAATAAAGTTCCATAAAAACTACAATATAAACTGTAGTTTCAGTTTATGATAAATCAAACTGAAGGAAATTTTGTTCCATAACATGAAACAACATGTATATTAATATAAATTTCAATATAAATAATATATATAGGATAAAGTTAATGATAACGCAAAAATGATATAAATATTTATTGATTGAAATTACATGCATAGTGATTATAAATTGCAATTTGGTATAGAAAATGCATGTATATGTAGAAAATGATACTACCTACATATTAAATAAAATAAATTGTATACATATTCAATATAAACTACAATTTCTGTTCATGATAATGCATATAGAAGGAAACTAATTTGTAGACTGGGAAATGAAACTGTTTCATGTAGAAACTATAGGTTTATGCAGAAAATGAGACTGCATGAATTTGGAGAAACATCAAATATATTCATCAAATTAAATTGTAAGAATATCAAAAATAAAATTTATTTTTAGGGAATAATAATAAATAATAATTCTTAAGATGAAATTTTTCATTTTTCAAGAATATTTAGTCCATTAATGGAATAATATTAAGTGTTTTATTATATTCATGGTTAATGGATTTAAAATTTTATGCATAATCAATTATTATTGTAACAGTTATGTGTATTAAATTATGCAACATATTTTTTTTCTATATATTAATTAGTTATAATAAAATTTAATATCAATTTTCATCACAATGCATTAAAGATATTCATCATCAACAATGCATAAAATATATTCATTATATACCTTTTTTGTCAGTCGTCCAAGAAAAAATTAGAAATTAGGAATAAGTTTTATAGTGAAAACAATTAGGATTAAATTTTCCATATAATTATAAAAATATTTAAAATATGATAATAATGAACTAAAATTTAGATGGATGGAAAAAATTAAACATCATAAATGTTTTTTTGTTAAAAAGAAATCAGGGTAAGTAATTAAAATAACTGAGAAGTTTGAAAATTTTTAAAATTATAAATCCAATATTGTCATTCTAATTAAAAAAAGGCATACCTTTGGGGCCTGTAAAACTATGGATGTGAACATTTGATATTAGATGTATAGAAACTGAATAGCCATTAAACTAAAAGTGAATTATTCATGTATAGAATATGAAAGGGCATTAAATTGAAATTTTATTTAATTAAAAGTGATTTTTATATTTATAGAAAATCAGTATACTGTATAAAATGCATGATATATAAGGAACATATAAAAATTACTATTCATATTAGTTGATGGGGTTGTTAAATTTGGGTTATGATTTATAGTTGGAGGGAGTTTAAAAATTTGTTTCAAAATAGGATCTTGGTATAGAAAAAAATAATATTACCTATTAATAATAGAATATGTATTACACAAGAATGGGAAAAAAGATATGAAAAAAACCCATAGTACATGACCAAAATTGTATTAGTATAGTGGTAAATACAATAATCAATACATAGATAAAAAATAAGTGGTTAGATATAAATGTAGACAAATGAATAAATGAATGTGGGAAATCATTAAAATTAATGTTTATTATACATGTATTGAAACATTTTATATTAAATAAAAAGATACAATATGATAATATAAATAAAAATATTATTAAAAAGAAATTTTATCATTCTATAAAATAAAAGTGCATTAATATAAATGTTTAGTAAACTTAAAGTGAAGTATACATGTATAGAAATTTAAAGTACATTAAAATGGAAGGGAATTATACATGTATAAACTGAAATCCAATTACTATAATTTATAAATTTAAAGAGAATTACAATAAAAGTGAATTTTAAATTTATAAACTGAAAGAGGAATAATATATGAAATATGGCCTCACATATACTAAAAATTTGACGACAAAAAATGGTATCTCCTTTGAATTTCCAGAATGTGAAATTTTTGGTAGAAAATAAAAAACATTAACTAAAATAAATAATATTTAAGACATGTTGACAACTATGTTAAAGCAAGGAACCATTTATCCGGGTAATTATAAAGTTACGAACAATAAACTACTTGAATCAAATGTAGAGGCAAGCATAAGTAAAAAATCCAATATGAAAAATAATTGTTCTAGAAAACTAGTTAAAACATAGTATGGAAGGGATCAAACACTATTTCATTTGTGAATATTAAATATGTATCATTTATTCACCATGTACCCAAAAATGGATCATATATTTTTTTCCTTTCATTCACATTTTTAAATAAAAATTTAAACCAAATTTTAGTGATTGTGTTTCAGAGGGAAAAGCAGCATCCATTTGTAGCCTTACAAATCTTCTGTGATAACATGCTTCCCTATATGATTATTTGGATTTCAAATTCATGTATGTAATTTTTTTAATATATTCATAAGGATTACAACACAATCACATTATGAAACAAAATTTGAAAGGATAAAAAAATTGGAAATTTAGTTTATTTAAACAATGGATAAATCAATGAGATATATAAAATGAAAATAAAGTAAAAGAATTATACATGGGACTAAATAATTATAATAGTTGAGTGAATTCTGGATCATAGTTAGGATAAAAGTTTTCTTTAGTTGGTTAAAATAGAGAAATACCTTCTATTTAGATGGAAACACAAGATTTATGTGTTCCCAGAAATTCCTGGAGATTGAGGCTTGGTGGAAATACATACCTTCTATTGAAGAGGAATCATGACCCTACTATGGTTCTAAAAAGAGGAAACCCATGAGGGTTAGGGTTTAGGGACATTTTAGTAAAAGGTAAAAATGTAGTAATTGATCTTTTTATCTGTGGAAGGCCCGAATTTCAGAGAGAAGTAATGTCATTGTTTTAGAGTTTGGTTTACCTATATTTGACAGTACTGGGAAAGAGGAAGTTAGTTGTAATGACGGGATACCGTGGTTGAGGAGGGACGATAGAGAACGGAAAAATTTAAGAAATAGGTGATGGATTCCTGAAAAACTAATACATAAATTTCATAATGACAAAAATTATATTGTTGCGATAAAGTTCTTGAATCACCTTTATAAAATTTGAGTTGCTTCAGCCAAAATTTGGAGGCAAGAAGGTGGTGATCATAGGTACATGAAACCCTAGTTGAATGCATATGATAAAATCATGACTGAGGGGGTGAGGTGGTAGAAGCGGAGGTATACCCTTAGGAACACGAATCCCTAGTTGAATGGTGAGAAAGAGGTATGGAAAAAGGGGACTCAGTAGGGTGAGAGGGGATGAGAATTTTGTAAGGCGTATAGAAAGATAAGACACGAGTGAAGCAGGAAAAGAATAAAGGTGATGAAGGAAATGAATGGATGATGGAAATAAAGGTGGTAATGGGAAGTGGAAAGGAAAGGATTGGGGAAGGTATAGGGAAACCTATGAGGTATTAGGGAAGAGTCAAGAGGATTTATAAATGTAGGTACTGAATATATGGATCTGAACTAGATTAATAACCATTTAGTAATACTTAAATACAAATCCCAATCCAAAATTTAATATTCACTTAAAATATCAATCTGTTTAAATTCCCATTTAAATTATTTATTTATTATAATATTTTTAGTAAAACATTAGTTTAAATTAAAACCTTAATCTATCATTTTTTAAATCTATACAAATTTATAATTACTTGAATATATGTCTCATTTAATATTCAGTCCTAAATCTATGTTGTATTTTAAAATAATTCATTAATTTTAAAATACTCTGAATTCCTTAGATTTTGGGAAGTCACTACATTATGCATTTAATGTTGATGATGATGATGAAGAAGATGACGATGATGATGTATGTGATAATGATTTAAGGGATGGAGTCATCCCCTCACTTTGTTGGTGCTCGAATTAGACATTTTAACAATTGTAATTTTAATTAAAAAAAATTAAAATACAGGTCTGCATGTTTCACAGAAAATTTTGATTTATACAGTAATAACCTTTATCAATGCTAAAAAAACTGATAAAAGGGTCCTTATATCCTCAATTTTATCGGCGCTGATAAACGTATTCCTTTTATCAGTGCTGAGACGTCTGTTTTTTTCACTCAAAAATTGAATATTTTAAAACAATCATATCATTAAAAACTACATATTAATATATTAATATATAAATATTAATATAAATATAATACATTTCATAAAATATGATTTATATAATTTAAAATTTTTAATCATGCTTAATATATATGATATATAGTGGAAATAGATTATAAAATAATAAAAAATCAATATTAATTATGAATTTGAAAAATATTATTTTTTGATTTTCATTTAATAACAATTTACTGATAGAAATATTCAAAAAAGTAAGAAATTATCTAAAATAAGTTTAAAATATGACATAAACTTCAAAAAACAATAAATTTTGATTCAAGTATTTTTTTAAGCACCATCACATATCAAATCAACTCTTATGAAAATATATATGACTAGGTGATAAAGGAAATATTTAGTTACTGTTTTTTCGGTCAAAAAGGTCTGAATGGCCTCCAAAATAGAGTTCTTTGTTAAGGTACTATAATTATTGACCATTGGATGAATGTTTAGTCATGTTTATGGGTGTCTTATCTTTTCTCAGAGGATCAATTTATTCTTATGAATTAGAATGATCTGGATAACATGAAATTCAAAATTTATCATTTGAATGTTGTAGTATTATTTATAATTAGACACCCACATGTACACGCAAACAAATAGTTGTGTGTGTGTTTAAACATAATATTTCTAAATATATTAACCATATCTAAATAAAAAATAGTATCCATTTTTTTAAATAAAAATATATGAATATTTATAAACCTATAAAATCTATATAGAATGTCTATATATATATATATGTAAATATATATATGTGTGTGTGAATTAACAAACATATAATTATTTATCTACATATTTTAATATGTTTATAAATATTAATATGTAATATATGTAAATAAATATAAATATGTACAATTATATTTGTAGACACACACATATGTATGTATGTATGTATGTATGTATGTATGTATGTATGTATGTATGTATGTATGTATGTATGTATGTATGTATGTATGTATGTATGTATGTATGTATGTATGTTTGTTTGTATGTATGTATTTATGTAAGTAAGAATGTCTGTATGTATGTATATATGTATGAATGTATGATTGTATGTATGTTTGTATGTATGTATGTATGTATATATGTATATGTGTGTGTGTATGTATGTATGTATGTGTGTGTGTGTGTGTGTGTGTGTGTATGTATGCATGTATGTATGTATATATGTATCTATGTATGTATGTCTGTATCTATGTATGTATGTATGTATGTCTGTATCTATGTTTGTATGTATGTATGTATGTATGTATGTATGTATGTATGTATGTATGTATGTATGTATGTATCTATATATGTATGTATGTATGTATGTATGTATGTATGTATGTATGTATGTATGTATGTGTGTGTGTGTGTCTGTATGTATGTATGTATGTATGTATGTATGTATGTATGTATGTATGTAGGTAGGTAGGTACTTACGCACGTACATACATATGTATCATTGTATGTATGTATGAATATATGCATTTATTTATTTATAAACACACACACACACAAAACATGTTTTATAAATGTATTTAAAAATAGTTATATATATTTTTAAGATCAATGGAGATAAATTAAGATCGAAGATTACAAATTACATGAGATTTCATCCATGGGGGAAAGTTATTCGACCAAGTCTATATTTCACCATAAAGACCTCGCGACACCAAAATACGACTTTCTCTATTTCCATCTCATTTAATAAAGGAAAAAATGATGTTGACAAGAGGTGGTGGAGGGCCAAAATATTCATAATCAAGTATCCAAATGATTTGAATCCAATTTCTGTTGCATAGATAGAATTGATGATGGTAAGACAATAATATTCAATAATGATGGATTTCTATCCTTTCTTAAAAGTGAAATTCATTTTAATCTATATGGCATATGATTCGACAACTAATGGGTCCCAAAGAGCTGTGGTCGACTCATGGCTAGCCACAATAATCTATCTATATGAATCATGGTGTCAGATCCTGACTTTTTATAGAGATGTCTGAGACATTTTTATAGATACTCATTTGATTATTTTTGAGTACTTTTTCATTTGGGGTGTGTCCTGGGGTGTGTTTGGGTAAATTTTAAGAAAAATAGAAGAAATGTGAGTTTTTCATTATTGATGCATGGTCATAGAAAACCACGCTCCACAACCCAGGAAACCGTGCGACCATATACAATGGAGAATCGCACAGTTGGTGCACGGTTCTCCAAATCGAGTTATCTAAAAAGTGAAACTGTGGAACCTTAAAATAATAGGCATATGGTTAGCGCACGGTTAGGTAAAATTGTGCACCATAATCTAAGAAACTGTGCACAGTTTTTTAATTTCCAAACATTTGTTTTTAAATCCACCCAAACCCTCGAAACTTCTCCCATTCTTCCCAAACACAGAACCTTATATTTTTTGATGCTTTTAGATCTTCCAAGAGGGATTCTGAAGTATTTTGTCCTTCTTTCTTAGTGATTCGAAGCCAGATCGAAGATCCACACCACTCTTGGTAATGGAATCTTATCACATTGGTTTCCCATTCATCCTCCATCATTATGTTATACATTTTAAGGGAGGATATCTTATGTATTGATAGATAAAAATCTATATAGGGTAAATCAAGATATATTCTTCTAAATCTATACCTAGAATTTAAAAGATCTTATTTTTTGATTTAGGGTATTGATATTCGAAGCTATATATACGTTGTTGTGCTGCCGAAGTTTTAAATATTTCTATTCAGTGATTATTATTCGAAGAAATCATGGTAGGTTGTCTAAATATTAATTCTCATAGTCGTGTATTTGATTCATGTTTGAAAATTTGTAGAATTTCATGCATTATTTACCAATTTAATTCCTAAATTGAATTAACTAATTTTACCAAATTATTTATCGAAGCATTTTCGAAATAGAGGATTAATTGAGGAATTAAATAGGATACTAAGGGGGGGGGTTCCTATTAAATAATTAATTTGGGAAATTAATTATGATATTTAGGGATTGTAATCTAGATAATTAATCAGGGGATTATTTATGAGATATTGAATTAGATAAATTGAGATAATTAATTTTGAATTAATTATGTTCTTTCGATATTATGATCTAGAGAATTAATTGTGGGATTAATTATGATGAGTTGAGATTTAGAATGAGATAATTATTTCTGGAAATTTTTTTATGGTATATGAATTGTGATATTGATTAACTAATTTATGAATTAATTTATGGGATTGAAAACCATAATTAATTGGGGATTTAATTAAGGATATTAATGGGGAAAACTAATGCATTCATTTATTAATGAAATTGGAGATACTGTTTAATTGTTGAAATGACTAATAAAATTGATGTTAATAATTAATTGATAAATTAATTATAGATTATTGAAATGTTTGGTAAATTTTTGAGTTAAAAAATGGACTTGATGTATTTAACTAATTATAGAATTGGTAAGGGAATTGATGTAGATAATTTATTGTGAATTAATTATGTGTAAAATAATGGGAACATGGTCATTCAATTGATAAGTATACATTGACATATGGTCATTATATTGATTTGTAATGGAATCAGAACATGGTCATTTTGTTGAGAATTATACAGGGTAACTTTCTCATTATACATATGAGTAAAGGAATGTGAACATGGTCATTCAATTGAGGGTTAATCATGGTAAAATGGTCATTTTACATATGAATAAAAGAATGGTAATAAAGTCATTCTTTATGTCCTGAAATTGATATTGGTAACATGGAATTCAAGTATGAATTAATGAAGTGTTAAAAAAGGTGCTCTGAGATATGGCCTCACTTGATAATAATTCAAGATTCGACATAAGGTGAATTAGGTATTGAGAGAGGATATCACCTTTGAATACTTGGATCTAAGAAATGGGTAAAAGCGGGCATTAAGATATAATATTACCATGAAACACTTTGGGCTCTGGCATGATCCAAGGATAGCATTGAGTTACAGGCGTCATTGGAAATCCTAGATATGATGTGGTTAAATAATGAATAAATAATAATATGATAACTCAGTATTTATGCAATGTACTAATTTCATTATAGAACTGCATAAATTGTGAAGAACCTTTGTGATTAATTTTTATAACCACATTTTAGTATTCTTTGATAAAGTAACTTTTTTATGAATGTTTTTGTTATTCAAAAATCATACCAAATTCATTATAATGATGTTTTTTTAGACAACATTTTTCAGACCCAGGTTTTCGTATTGAACTGTACTGGACACAGAAGAATTAAAAAAGATGAATTTATTTATTAGACACATTATCATATTCAATTCCATCATCATGACACTGAAAATCATCGGATTCAATAGAATCAGAGGCATAATTTATTATTTGTTGAAATTTTTCCTTTTTTGTAATCAGAGAAATAAGTAAGTTCCTGAGTTAGAAAAAATTATGTTTTTTAGTTAGAATGAATGAAGTTGTTGAGTTAGAAAGAAATAAGTTTATGATATAGAAGTTGTTGGTTTAATAATTTGTATTTTTTCTAAAGATTTTTGTTGAATAATTTGATGTTAATCATTAGTAAGTTTTCCTAATTTCAAAAACTAAATCAATTGATACTTTATTGGTCATAAAATTCCAAAAAATCATGAAGACATTCATGTTAAAATCTTTTAAAAAAATGGTGGAGAGGTTTGACGAATTTAATATTTTCATAATGTGAATTCCATCTTAATGGGAATTACATCATAATGGGATTTGAATTGTAATTTGAATTCTATCCAAATAGTAAAATCTATAATAATGGGGAAATCCATCATAATGGGAAAATCCATTATAACAATAATTTCATCGTAATTAGTTAAAGAAGAAAAAATATACTATTAAGTTGAGAATGAAAAAATTAATAATGATTTGAGGAGGAAAAAATTGTAATGAGTTGAGAAGAAAACATATCATAATGAGATGAGAAGGAAACAAGTCATAATGATATGATAATGAAATAGATCATAATGAGATGAGAAAGAAACATATCATAAATAATTTAAGAAGAAACATATCATAATGAGCTGAAACAGATATAAACAATTGAACAGGTCAAACTTGATATTCAATTTTGTGAAAATATCAGAGAAATATAACAATTGAAGAATTCAATGTTGAAGTATAAATGTATGATATTTTCAAATTTTTTAAAATTGAAGAAACGGGGAAGGATTTCAGGTTTTCTGATTTTGTTTTCTATGTTTCCAAGAAATACCTTATCAGTTCATTTGTTCATTTATAACATCCACCCACATGAAAAAGTTGGAGCACTATAGAATTAAAAGGTGATGATTCCATCTAATTGAAGAAGAATTTTATTGAGTAATATCAAATATTTAGAGTGTTGTAGATTGATAATGAACTCATCATATTGAGATAATGAGATATAGATCCATTGTATTGCACGAATTTGATGTAGAATATTTGTATTGATAAAATTGAATTTAGAATCATCATATTGAGAAAATAAAATCCAACAACATTGTATTGGAAAAATTGGATCCAACATCATCGGATTGAGAAAATAGGATCTACCCAAATCCGTATGAGGATTCAGACTGACAAATTATATAGTAGTTTCAACAAAGTCTTTATTCTTTAGTTTGTCTCAAATTTTTAAAAGGAAACAATGTATACTGAAGGGAGTCAGTATAATATTTACTAACAGGAAATATAAGGTTTATAAAGGTAGTTTTCACAAGTTGAATTCATTTGTTCATAATAGTGTATTTCTATAGACACACGAGAGTGGTTATTATAAGGATGTAACTTTTCACACTAAGACAAAACCTTATAAATCATTTTTTATTTATAAAAATTTCTAACATTTCATGTATGTGTATTTATATAATGTTAATAAGGAAATAAATCTTAACAGGATGCAGGGGTTATGTTTCAATATGTTTTGAAACTTATATAAAGTCAATAACAGATTCAACCCCCCTACCCCTTATCAGTATTTATTTGATCCTTTGGAACTTCAATTAGTATCAAATTAATATTACCTTGTTCAATGATTATCATGTATAATATAATTTCTTTAAATAGTAGAGTAATTCATACGGTTCATGGAAAAAATTATTATGGATGGAAAAATAGGAAGATTCTTTATCTCCTATATCTTAGCTTGGAAATTGTTGATGCTACTTGTAACATCCCAAGTAAATAAATAATAATTCATTTTCATATTTATTAATATTTGTGAATTAAATATTAATTTTATTTTAAAGGGGTTTCTATGTTTGATAGCGTACCCGATATGCAACAATGAGTTTCTTTGAAATCATATGTTGCACACTAGTAATATAATAATATTATTTTAATTGGTAGTTAACACGTAGCCATTTTATTGGTGGGAATGAATAGAAATTACAAAAATATGAATATATATGTTTATTAAATGTTTTTAGATTTATCCAATAAATGATAAAGGATTAAAATAATAAATTAATTCAATTTTAGGCATTGATACTCTAATATACACAAAAAGGTCGACTTATCACCTTTTGATGGGGAACCCTATTTAAATATAGTTTTGGTCACTCTTATACATTCTATTGGACCAAATAAAATTATTCTTTAGAATCGGGTGATCAAGAATTTACTTTGTGTAAAATTTTAGTATCTTTCCGATAAAGTTCATTTTTTAATGAATAGTTAAAAATGTTGTATTTTAACTAAAATTATCTTTTTTATCTAATTTATTTACATTATTAGATTATATTTTTAATTGGTTTTAATGTTAAATTAGATTATATTTTTACCATTTAATCCAATAGTGGTCATTGGAATTAATTTCACTTTGAAATTGGACTTAAACTAGGGTCAATCTTTTGATATATATTGTCTCATAAAAACACGCTATTTGTTTTGACAGTGGAGATTAATTACTAAATTAATTAATGCAACTTATATGTTTTGAATTTTTTAAAATAGACATCATTTTTGAATTTGTAATATCAAATATAGCTTAGGGTATATTTTTAGTATTTTTATGAAAAGCATTAATTTTTGAAGAATAGTGAAACCACTAAGTGGTAGTTAAAAAAATAATTTTTTGTTTAAATGAAACATTACCACTTTTGTGAATTGACTTTAAAAAACCCGACATACATGGTTGTCATTAGGATGTAATGTTTGGTTCAATGGGATTAAGATAATTTTTTGGTGAATAAAAACTTTTATGTTTTATTAATCGTGATTTTAGGTAATTAGTGTAATTTAAGGTAAAAATAATGTGTTAATAATATGAAATGACCTTGACACATGTCCTTCCCATATTGGATGTGTCATGGCGGATCAAGAAAATCAATGGTTCAACTTGGGGACCCCATGGATCCACATGGGTAAGAAAATGACATTAATAACTTTTTATTTAAAGTAAAAATAAAATTGACACAAACATATATTGTTTCACTAAAAAAAATTACATGGGGTTATACAAGTCATATATTTGAATATAAAAATCCATTAGAACGATATGAATATTTCCTAAATCATGATTGTTTTTTATAATTTTTAGACAATAAGTAAATTAAATTATTTATGACACCATGATGATGCTGCGATTACCTCATTATTTAACGATTTAAATAAAATGAAAAGATAATGTAAAATCTAAGACATAAACTTGTCAAAAAATAATTGGATTTGAGTATTTCGAACTATTATCACCTTATCCTAGAAATATAAAATTGTGTGACCTTTAAAATCAGAAACTCATTATATAATAAAGTATCATATTATAACTTTTCAAGAGTGCCCCTCCTATCCTCTTATAAAAGGCCCCCACCTCTACCTCCTTACCCACACCTCTCCAACCTTTGGTTTGGCCAATATCTGCTAAAATTATCTCTAGAAAACCCTCTCTTCATCATATAATCCTTACATTAGGCAGAAATCTATTCAATAAACCCTTTTGGTTCAAACCAAGAGGAGTTACCCGATTTAAATGTAATGTCTTCACTTGTGTTGTTTTGTTTTGTTTTTCTTCTCCAACCCCATAAACACTTTTAATTCCTTTCTTTTGTAACCAAACTAGTATATTAAGTATACTAGTATGTTTTTATGTGAATTATTCGAGCTACAATTAAACACACCTTCATATAATGGTTAAAAAACATATTGTTTCCGTGGTTGGTGAATTTCTGCCTCACGAAATGATGATCGTTCAATCTTTTTTTAACACCATTCATGGTGTCTATTAAGATGTCAGTCTATTTATATATGATATATATTATGTTTATGTTTTACTTATTCTTTTTTATTTTAAATTTATGGCAAAACATTATGATTTCCATTATGGGTAAACGTGATATATTCATTTTAGGAAGTGCGGACTACCGCCCACTCAAAGTGATTTGATTCGTTAATTCCATATGTGGGACGTATAAAGGATGGAGTTGATGATATTATATATGATATTATACAGGAAGTATAATATACCTTTATATCATTATGATTTAACTCCATTAAATATGAAATAGAAATGATAGATTCATTCATGCGTATGTAAGGCTTACCGTCTCCATGAACGGTGCATTTCATTTCTTACCTCTAAATGTTATATACGATTATAAATACATGTATATGCTGGATATATATGATATATATGATATCCAAATCATGAATATAATTCTGGATATAATGAACCATTGACCACATGAACAACTTGTAATTGTAAGAAGTCCATTTTTGACATAAGAACCAGATATCGACAAAATGAACATTATTAACATAAATGATTGCATAATGTTTATAACATGGAAATAAGTGATATAAAACGAATATTAAGATTGAAAAAGGTTCTTATGCCAGTAGAAATTAACACTAGTTTATTATTCAGGAGATTAAAGAGAGATCGAGTCAAGTCAGGCAGGTGGTAATGGACTTCGTCTCAATCTCCATTCGTTGAGGCATATTTTGTTTTATACAAAAATTTCTTTTATACAATGTATAAAACACCAGATATCGACAAAATGAACATTATTAACATAAATGATTGCATAATGTTTATAACATGGAAATAAGTGATATAAAACGAATATTAAGATTGAAAAAGGTTCTTATGCCAGTAGAAATTAACACTAGTTTATTATTCAGGAGATTAAAGAGAGATCGAGTCAAGTCAGGCAGGTGGTAATGGACTTCGTCTCAATCTCCGTTCGTTGAGGAATATTTTGTTTTATACAAAAATTTCTTTTATACAATGTATAAAACACCATTCAATTTTCATTTCATTCAAAAGTAATCTTTTTCTACGAAGTGTTTTACTTAAAGAAAAAAAGGAACGTTTCTTTTACCGTACGCGGTGACAACGACCTTTTCGGCTGCAATGAGTATTATTTGGTATTTGGATTCCTCAACAAGCCGTGATGTTTTTTGAAATGAAATAAATACCATATACTCTTTTATGTATTTTGGTATTGAAAATGGTTTTTATAATGGATTTGTTATGTCAATATATTTAAGTAATATATTGTGATTGAAATGTGGAAATGTTTTCTTTCCATTATTTTTGTTTTATGTCTTATGATTTAACAATGGTATTTGGACATTTTATGGGTGGTTACATGATAAAACATATGACGAGTGGTGCCGTGAATACCAGGATGGGTGGTTATGTTATAACCTCCAATGCATTGGGTATGGAAGTTGGTCATATTGCTATTCCATTTAGTGATATGTGTGGAAGTCGATAGTATGGTTATTCTATTTAAGTATGTTTATATCCAATGTTACCTTTATAAGTTATGTGTTCTTTATATGGGTTTTATGGAAATGTTTTTGATAAAAATGGTAAGTAATGATATTTTATTCAGTGAAGAGTATTTACTACTTCTTAAAGGTTTAAAGTGTTAATTTGATAAATTATTCATGGTTTACTTGATGTTTTAAAAAACTAACAGTTTTCTTTATTTTTGTATCCCTTGCTGAGCTTTTTATGCTCAACCCAAGTTTTTTGAAATGTTTTTCACATGAAATAATGTGGAATATGTTCAAGGATGGGATCATGGAAAAATCATGTTGTCATTAACGTGGAACTAGACATGACTCATTTTTTTAGAGTTAATGTCTTGTAGAAAAAACGGAAACTTTGTAGAAGTGTCTAATGTGTAATATTTTTAGATGTAATTGTTATGATCTAATTCTCTAAAACTCTAAACCTGAAAAGATCCTCAATGTGAATTATTCATTTAATTCAATATTAAGTATTGTTTAAGGCTGGGGCTTTATAGTTGGTATCAACAGTCGGTTTAGAAAACATTAGGAGTTAGAATTCTATTAAATGATTATCCAATTTTTATATGGTCAAATTTAAATGATATATCATTTGAAGATTACCATGATGCATTATCTAAGACATGTTTGTTCAGAATGTTTTTCCACAATGGAAATAAGGAATCTATATTGGGATCGAATTAAGAGGAAGACAACCTTCCAAATCATCAACCTGAGATGGTCAGATTTGGAAATGAGCAGTTCGTTGTAGTGATGGCACAATTGACTCAGGCTATAAATGGTGGTGGTATCCATGCATGAGATCAGCCAGATCAACCGTAGATGAACATGTCAGTGGTGGAACTTGTCATGAGGCATCATCATCTATCATTTAGAGGATCATCTGACCCTGTGCTAGCAGAAGGGTGTATTAAAGCACTAGAGAAGATTTTTGATGTCATGGGGTCTTCAGAACACCAAAGGGTTAGTATTGATGTTTTCCATTATGAAGGTGAAGCTGATCAATGGTGGTCGATGATGAAAAATATCAGGGATAGTGATGAGGTTGATGATCTTCACCGGGATGAATTCAAAGGTATGTTTCTTGAGAAATATTTTCCTAAGGTGGTTCGTCTTAGGATGGAAAAACAATTCCTAGAATTGAAGTAGGAGGATAACTCAGTGGCTGCTTATGAAGCAAAGTTCACTTGACTAGAAATGTATGCTCCAAATTTCATATGAGATCATGATAGTAAAATCAACCATTTTTACTCAGGGTTTAAACCAAAGTATTGAAGGGATTTAGCTTCTCGTGAGTTCAAAATTTATGAAAAACCTGTTCGATGTGCGAAGAAGGTGGAAATGGAGTTTGTCGATGATCAGGTGTTCATTGACAAACAATAGAATAAGAGGTGTAGTTGGTAGGAAAAGTTGAATAATTCATCAATGAAGTAAGGAGGTAGGAAAACCAAATATCCATCCCGTGAGAAGTTTGGTAAAAATGTATCTTGGAGAATATTTATCAAATCCTGGAATGTTCTTTCGGTGTGGTAAGTCTGGTCATATTGCTCGTAATTGTAAGGAAGATGATCAAGTATTTAATGAAAAGCCAGCGGTAAGATGATTTAAGTGTAATGAAATGGGTCATTATGAAAATGAGTGTCTAACAAAGAACTCAACGGGGGGAAAGAAGCCAGACTACAAGAAGAAAGGGCTGGTAAAATCCTTTGCAACTACTTCAGCAGATGTTGGGACATCGAATGAAGTAGTATCAGGTACACTGTTTGTTTGTTCAGATTATGCCAATGTGTTGCTTGATTCAGGGTCTACAAATTCATTCATTTCTGAAAAGTTTTCAAGTAAATTAGGAATTCCATCTCACGATATGAATCCTGAACTTATGGTAAAAACACTAAGAGGGAACGTTGAGACAAAAAAGAAATTATAATAACATTCATATCCTTTTGTACGGTAAGAATCTACCTACAAACCTTATTTTTTTTCCTCTATTAGAATTTGATGTTATTTTGGGCATGGATTGGCTATCTGTTTATAATTCTAAGATTGACTATAGAGTTAAAGAGGTCTATTTTCAGAAATATTTTCAATTCGTGTTCAAGAATGAACCCTTGCGTTTGATAACATATGAAGATGTTGAGAAACTAGTAAAAGATGGAAATGAATGTTACCTTGAACACGTTTTTTAAAATAAAGGAATTGTTCAGAATAATGATGTGCCAGTGGTAAAGGAGTATCTGGATATTGTTCCTAATGAGTTTCCTGGTATTATTCATGATCGGGAAGTTGAATTTACTGTTGACTTAGTTCTTGATTCAAAACCAATTTCAAAACCCCCTTATCGAATGGCTCAAGCAGAATAGTTAGTGTTAAATAGGCAATTGCAAGTGTTATTATAGAAAGGTTTCATTAGACCTAGCACATCACCATGGGGTGCTCCGGTCTTGTTTGTTAAATAAAAAGATAGTTAAATGATACTTTGCATTGATTTTAGATCCCTGAAAAACATCACTGTTAAGAATAAGTATCCTTTGCCTTATATCGATGATTTGTTTGATCAACTCCAGGGAGCTTAGTATTTTTCAAAGATTGACATGATGTCGGGGTCCCATCAGTTGAAAGTAAAATATGTAGACATTCTGATGACTACATTTCATACTATATATGGCCATTATGAATTTGTAGTTATGCCTTTTGGGTTAACCAATGCGCCTACTGTATTCATGGACCTTATGAATAGAATTTTCCATGAGTTCATGGATAAGTTTTTGGTTGTTTTCATTGATGATATTTTGGTGTTTTCTAAAAGTAAAGTGTAGAATGAAAGTCTTTTAATGGTTATCTTGCAAACCTTAAAAGAAAAGAAATAGTATGGAAAATTCAGAAAGTGTAAGTTTTGGTTACAACAAATTTCTTTCCATGGTCACATTGTTTAAAAAAATAGCATAACTGTTGATCCTACTAAAAAACAGTTGTTGAATAATGGACAAGACCTACAAATGTAACCATGATTCGTAGTTTTCATGGTTAGGAAGGTTATTATCGGAGGTTTGTTGAAAATTTTTCCAGGTTATCTAGTCAAATGACTAAGCTGTCTCGGAAGGGTGTTAAGTATAACTGGATAAAAGAATGTGAGGATTGTTTTCAGGAGTTGAAAAGAAGATTGGTGAATGCTCCAGTTTTGGAACTTCCTTCCAGGAATGGTCAGTTTGTTATTTACAATGATGATTAGTTGAAGGGACTTGGTTGTGTCCTTAGGCATAATGATTAGGTAATTGCTTATGCATCACGTCAGTTGAACACTCATGAGGTAAATTACCCTACACATGATTTGGAATTAGCTGATGTTTTTTTTCTCTACAAATTTGGAGGCATCATTTGTATGGAGTAATGTGTGAAATATATACAAATCACAAATGTTTAAAGTATATATTCACTTAGAAGGAATTTAACATGATATAGAAGTGATGGCTGGAATTAATCAAGGATTTTGATTGT
The DNA here is from genome assembly GCA_963277665.1 of Viscum album. NCBI lineage: Eukaryota > Viridiplantae > Streptophyta > Magnoliopsida > Santalales > Viscaceae > Viscum > Viscum album. The sequence goes on from OY728161.1 coordinate 786,163,077, forward strand.
ACAATTTATTACCATCCGGGAAAAGTAAATAATGTGGCTGATGCTTTGAGTCAAAAAAGTTATGCTTCATTAACCATGCAACATTTGGAACGAGATCCTTTGGTTTTTGATTTGACAAACATTGGAATAAAAGTTTTTGGTGCAAGAGGTTCTTATGTTTTGTTTCAGGTGTCAGTGAGAGAATCTCTATCAGACAGAATTAATCAAGAGGAGAAGAAAAACAGTGGGTTGCAGAAAAAGGTATTGCTGGTTCAGAAGGGTAAGTTTCCTGAATTTAACATTGATAATGATTGTGTTTTGAGGTTTGGGAAGAGATTATGTGTGCCTTGTGATTCACATTTGATGAATGAGTTGTTATGTGAGGCTCATAGTTCCCCATTTTCAGTTCATCATGGCAGTACTAAGATGTACAGAGATATGCGGGAGTATTACTGGTGGGATGGAATGAAAAGAGATATTTCCAATTTTACTGTGAAATGTTTTACTTGTCAGCAGGTTAAAGCAGAGCAACAGTTACCGAAAAAGATGTTGCAGTCATTGAAGGTGCCGTAGTGGAAATGGAATAATATATGCATGGACTTCATTGTGGGGTTACCAAAGACATATTGAGGTAATAATGCAATATGGGTTATAGTTGATCGATTGACTAAATCTGATCATTTCATTCCTATTTGAGACACATGTTATCTAGATCAATTTTCTCGGTTGTATGTTAATGATATAGTCAGGTTTCATTCCAGTATACAGATTGCTCTGTTTGATTCATTATATGGGAAGCTGTGTCGAACTACAGCTTTTTTGGATGAGGTTGGTGAAAGGAAGCTGACGGGAGCAGAATTGGTAGAAGAGATCGCAGAAAAAGTTCAGTTGATTCAGAAACACACGAGAATAGCTCAGAGTAGGCTGAAACGTTATGTGGATAACTAGAGGAAGGATCTATGTTTCGAGGTAGGTGATCATGTTTTTCTCAAAGTTTCACCATGGAAAAGTGTGACGCAATTTGGTAAGAAAGGAAAGCTGAGTCCAAGGTTTATTGGACCATATGAAATTCTGGAGAGAGTTGGATCAGTTGCTTACCGAGTGGCTTTACCCCTATGTTTGTCCCAGGTACACAATGTTTTTCTTGTTTCGATGTTGAGAAAGTATATGCCAGATCCATCTCATGTTTTGAGCCCAGAGGCAGTTCAGTAGGAAAAGAATCTCTCTTATGAAGAAAAAACAGTCCAGATTCTTGACCGTAGAGATCAGGTGTTGAGAAATAAGGAAATTACCTAGCTAAAGGTTTTATAAAAAAACCATATGGTAGGAGAGGAAATGTGGGAATCTGAAAATGATACGAGGGATAAATACCCCCACTTATTTTGATAAGTGAATAAAATTGTGAGGATAAAATTCTCAAAAGGGGGGAAGGATGTAACATCCCAGGTAAATAAAGAATTATACATTTTCATATTTATTAATATTTGAGAAATAAATATTAATTTTACTTTAACGGGGTTTCTATGTTCAATATCGTACCTGATACGCAACAACAAGTTTCTTTGAAATCTTATGTTGCACACTAGTAATATAATAATATTATTTTAAATGGTAGTTAACACGTAGCCATTGTATTGGTGAGAATGAATATAAATAACTAATATATGATTATATATGTTTGTTAAATGTTTTTCCATTTATCCAGTAAATGATAAATGCTTAAAATAAGAAAAGAATTCAATTTTAGGTATAGATACTCTAATATTCACTAAAAGGTCGACTTATCGCCTTTTGATGGAGAACCCTATATAAATATAGTTTTGTTCACTCTTATACATTCTATTGGAACAAATAAATTTTTTTTTTAGAATCAGGTCATCAAAATTTACTTTCTGTAAATTTTTGGTATTTTTCCGATAAAGTTCATTTTTTAAGGAATAGTGAAAATTATTGTATTTTAATTCAAAACCTCATTTTAATCTAATTTATTTATATTATTATATTATCTTTTTAATTTTTTTTAAAGTGAAATTAAAATATATTTTTACCATTTAATCCAATAGTGGTCATTGGAATTAATTTCAATTTGAAATTGATCTTAAACTATTGTCAATCTTTCGATATATATTGTTTAATAAAAACACGCTAATTGTTTTGATAGTGGGGATTAATTATCAAATTAATTAATGAAACATATAATTTTTGAATTTTTTAAAATAGAAATAATTTTTTAATTTGGAATATCAAATATAGCTTATGGTTATTTTTTAGTAGTTTTCTAAAAAGCTTCAATTTTTTATGAATAGTGAAACCACTAAGTGGTAGTTAAAAAACTGATTTTTCGTTTAAATGAAACATTACCACTTTTGTGAATTGAATTTCAAAAATCAGACCAACATGGTTGTATTTAAGATGTAGAATGTGGTTCAATTGGATTAAAATAATTTTTTTGGTTAATAGTAACTTTTATGTTTTATTAATCACTATTAGAGGTAATTAGTGTAATTTAAGGTAAAAATGTTGTTTTAATAATATGAAATGACCTTGACACATGTAATAACCTTATTGGATGCATCATGTCCGACCAAGAAAATCCATGGGTCAACTTTGGGACCCCATGGATCCACTTGGGTAAGAAAATGAAATTAATTAATTTTTATTTAATGTTAATATAAAAATGTCACAAACATGTATTGTTTTAATAAAAAAAATTTACATGGGATAATAAAAGTAATATTTTTGACTATAAATATCCATTAGAAAGAAAATAAGATTTCCTACATCATTATATTTTTTTTATAATTTTTAGACATTAAATAAATAAAATTATTTATGACACCAAGATGATGCAGTGATTACCTCATTATTTAACGATTTAAATTAAATGAAAAGATAATGTAATATATAAGACGTAAACATGTCAAAAACCTATTGTATGCGAGTATTTATAACTCCTATCACCTTATCCTTGAAATATATAATTTTGGGACCTTTAAAATCCGAAACACATTATATAATAAAGTAACATTTTATAACATTCCAAGAGTGTCTCTCCTCTCCTCTTGTAAAAGGCCCCCAACTCTACCTCCTTACCCACACTTCTAAAGCCTTTGGTTCAGCCAATATCTGCTCATTTTATCTCTCCACATCCCTCTACTCATCCTAGAAGCCTTACCTTAGGCAGAAAGCTCTTCAAGAAACCCTTTTGTTACAAACCAAGAGGAGTTACCCGATTTCAAGGTAATGTCTTCACTTGTGTCATTTTGTTTTATTTTTCTTTTCCAACACCCTAAACACTTTTTATTGCTTTAATTTGTGACAACACGAGTATCTCAAATATACTAGGATGTTCTTATAAGAAGTATTAGATCTACACTTACACACACCTTTGTCTAATGGTCAAAGAACATATTGTTTCTGTGGTTGGCGAATTTCTGCCTCACGAAACGATGATTGGTCAATATTCTTTTAACACCTTTCATGGTGGCCATTAAAATGTCACACTATTTAAATATGATATATATAATGATTATGTTTTCCTTATGCTTATGTATTTTTAATTTATTTCATACTTTTATGGATTCCATTTTGGGTAAACGTGATATCGTCATTTTATGAAGTGTGGACTACCGCCCCCTCAAAGTGATTTGATTCGTTAATGCCGTATGTGGGACATATAAAGGATGGAGTTAATGATATTATATATTATATTATACTGGAATTATAATATACCATTATATCATTATAATTTCACTCCATTAAATATGAAATAGAAATGAAAGTAGCGTTCATGCCTACGTACGACTTACCGTCTCCATGAACGTGGCATTTTATATCATACCTATAAATGTTATATACTATTATAAATACATGTATATTCTGGATATATATGATATCCAAATCATGAATACCATTCTGGATATAATGAACCTATGACCACATGAACAACATGTAATTGTAAGAAGTCCATTTTTGACTTAAGAACCAGATATCGACAAAACGAACATTATTAACTTAAATGATTACATAATTTTTATAACATGGAAATAAGTGATATAAAAGGAATATTAACCTTGAAAAAGGTTCTTAAAAAATTAGAAATTAAAACTAGTTTATTATTTAAGAGATTAAAGAGCTATCGAGTCAAGTCGGACACTAGGTAAGGGACTTCGTCTCAATCTCCTTTCATTGAGGCATATTTTGATTTATAGACCACTTTCTTTTATATGCTATATAAAACACCTTTGACTTTTAATTTCATTCAAAGGGAATCTTTTTATATGAATAGTTTTACTAAATGACAAAAAGAAATGTTTCTTTTAACGTACGCGGTGACAATGACGTTTTCTGCCACCGTGAGTATTATTTGGTTTATGGCTTCCTCAACAAGCTGTAATGTTTATTAAAATGAAATAAATAACATATACTCTTTTCTGTATTTTGGTATTGAAATATTTTTTATAATGTATTTGTTATGTCAATATATTTAAGTGATATATTGTGATTTAAATATGGAAATGTTTTATTTCCATTATTTTTGTTTTATGTCTTATGATTTTATAATGGTACATGGATATTTAACGGGTGGTTATGTGATAAACCATATGACGGGTGGTGTCATGAATAGCAGGATGGGTGGTTACGTTATAACCTCAAATGCATTGGGTATGGAATTCGGTCATATGGCTATTCCATTTAGTTATATGTGTGGAAGTCGACCATATGGTTATTCTATTTAAGTATGTTTATGTCCCAAGTAACCTGTATAAGTTATGTGTTATTTATATGGATTTTATGGTAATCATTTGGTTACAAATGGGTATGAATTGATATTTTATTCAGTGGAGAGTATTTACTACTTCTTAAAGGTGAAAAGTGTTACTTTGATAAAGTATTCATGGTTTACTTGATGTTTTGAAAAACATACAGTTTTCATTATTTTTGAATACCTTACTGAGCTTTTTAAGCTCACCCAATGTTTTGTTGAAATGTTTTTCATAGGACATAAAGTGGAATAGGGTCATGGATGGAATCAAGGAAAATTCATGTTGTTTTAAACATGTAACAATACATGACTCTTTTTTTAAGAGTTCATGTTTTGCAAAAAAAAGGGAATCTTTGTAGAAGTGTCTAATGTGTAATCTTTTGAGATGTAATAGTTATTATCTAATTCTCTAAAACTCTAAACCTGAAGAGATTCTCAATGTAAATTATTCATTTAGTTCAATATTAAGTAATGTTTAAGGTCGGGGCCTTATAGTTGGAATCAAAGTTTGATTTAGACAACTTTAGGAGTTAGAATTCTATTAAATGATTATCCAAAAATAATTTTTTTAATGGTAGAATTGAAATGATATAGCATTTGAAGATTAGCATGATGCTTCATCTAAGACATGTTTGTTCAGAATGTTTTTCTGCATAGGAAACAAGGCATCTATGTTGGGATGATATCATGAGCAAGACAACCTTCTAAATTAGCAACCTGGGATGGTCAGAATTGGAACTGAGCAGTTTGTTGTAGTGATGGAACAGTTGACTCAGGCTATAAATGGTGGTGGTATCCATGCACGAGATCAACCAGATCAACTGCAGAGTAACATGTCAATGGTGGAACATTTTATGAGGCAACATCCCCTATCATTAAAAGGATCATCTGACCTTGTGCTAGCAGCAGGGTGGATTAAAGAACTGGAGAAGTTTTTTGATGTCATGGGGTGTTCAGAACATCAAAAGGTTAGTCTTTCTGTTTACCGTTTTGAAGGTGAAGCTAATCAGTGGTGGTCGATGATAAAAAATAGCAGGGATAGTGATGATATTGATGATCTTCACTAGGATGAATTCAAAGGTATGTTTCTTGAGAAATATTTTCCTAAGGAAGTGCATCTTAGGATTGAAAAATAATTCCTAGAATTGAGGCAGTATGATGACTCAATGGCTGCTTATGAAGAAAATTTCACTCGACTGGCAAGGAATGCTCCAAATTTCATACGAGATCATGACAGTAAAATCAACCATTTTTACTCAGGGTTAAAACCAAAGTATCTAAGGGATTTAGCTTTTATAGAGTTAAAAATTTATGAAAAACTTGTTCGATGTGTAGAGAAGGTGTAAATGGAGTTTGTCGATGATCAGGTTTTCTTTGAAAAAAAACAGAATAAGAGGTCCAATTGGCAGTCAAAGGGGAAGAATTAATCAAAGAAACAAGGAGGTAAGAAAACCAAATATCCATACTATGAGAAGTGTGGTAAAATTCATCCTATATATTGTTTATCCAAGTATGGAATGTGATTTTGGTGTGATATGTCTGGTCATATTTCTCGTAACTGTAATGAAGATGATCAGGCAGGCAATGAAAAGCCAGTGGTATGATGTTTTCAGTGTAATGAAATGGTTCATTATGAAAATGATTGTCTAAAAATGAACTCAATGGGGGGAAAGAAGCCAGACTACAAGAAGAATGGGGTTGTGAAATCCTTTTCAACTACTTCAGCAGATATTGGGCCATCGAATGAAGTAGTATTAGGTATACTGTTTGTTTGTTCAGGTTATGCGAATGTGTTGTTTGATTCAAGGTCTACACATTATTTCACTTCTGAAAGGTTTTCTATTAAATTTGGAATTCCATCTCAATATATGAATCTTGAAATTATGGTAAAAACACCCGAAGGGAACGTTGAGACAAAAAGAAATTATTAGAACCTTCCTATCCTTGTGTGCGGAAATAATCTACCTGAAAACCTTATTGTTTTGCCTCTATTAGAGTTTGATGTTATTTTGGGAATGGATTAGCTTTATTTTTATCATGCTTTGAATGACTATATATCTAAAGAGGTTTCTTTTGAAAAATATTTTCATTTTGTGTACATGAATGAACCCTTGCTTTTGATAACATATCAGGATGTTGAGAAACTAGTAAAAGTTGGAAATGAATGTTACCTTCCACATATTGTTTAATATAAAGGAACTGTTTAGATTAATGATGTGCCAGTGGTAAATGAGTATCTTGATGTTTTCCTAATGTGTTTCCTGGAATTATTCATGATTGGAATGTTGAATTTACTGTTGAGTTAGTTGATGATTCTAATCCAATTTCAAAACCCCCGTATCGAATTGCTGAAGTTGAACTTTTAGAGTTAAAGTAGAAATTACAGGATTTATTAGATAAAGGATTCATTCGACCTAGCACATCACCATGGGGTGCTTCTGTCTTGTGTGTTACAAAGAAAGATGGTTCAATGAGACATTGCATTGATTATAGAGCCTTGAATAACATCACTGTTAAGAATAAGAATCCTTTCCCTCATATCAATGATTTGTTTGATCAGCTCCCAGGGGATCAGTATTTTTTGATGATTGACTTGAGTTCGGGGTACCATCAGTTGAAAGTAAAAGAAGCATTCGTTACGAAGACTGTGTTTCGTACTAGATATGGCCATTATGAATTTGTAGTTATGAATTTTGGGTTAACACATGCACCTGCTGTATTCATGGACCTTTTGAATAGAATTTTCCATGAGTTCTTGGATATGTTTGTGGTTGTTTTCATTGATGATATATTGGTGTTTTCTAAATGTAAAGTGGGTCATGAATGTCAATTAAGGGTTATCTTGCAATCCTTAAAAGAAAAGAAACTTTAAGGAAAATTAAGCAAGTGTGATTTTTGGTTACAAAAAATTTCTTTCCTTGGTCACATTGTTTCAAAAAATGGCATAACTGTTGACCCTTCAAAAACAAATATTGTTGAAAATGTCCAAGACCCAAAAATGTAACCGAGATCCGTAGTTTTCTTGGTCTTTCAGGTTATTACCGAAGGGTTGTTGAAAATTTTTCATGGTTATCTCGTCCAATGACTAAGCTAACTCGGAAGGGTGTTAAGTTTATCTGGACAAAATAATGTGATGATTTTTTTCAAGAGTTGAAAAGAAGATTGGTGAATGCTCTAGTTTTGGAAATTCCTTCCAGGAATGGTGAGTTTGTTATTTACATTGATGCTTTGTTGAAGGGACTAGTTTGTGTCCTTATGCAGAATGATCAGGTAATTACTTATTCTTCACTTCAGTTGAGGACTCATGAGGTAAATTACCCTACACATGATTTGGAATTAGCCGCTGTTTTTTTCTCTAAAAATTTGGAGGCATCATTTGTATAGAGTAAAGTGTGAAATATATTCTGATCACAAAAGTTTAAATAATATATTCACCCAGAAATAATTGAACATGAGATTGAGGAGATGTATGGAATTAATCAGGGATTCTGATTGTACAATTCATTGCCATATGGGAAAAGAAAATAAATTGGATGATACTTGGAGTCGAAAAAGTAATACATCATTAACCATTCTACATTTGGAACGAGATACATTGGTTTTTGATTTGATGAACTTTGGCATAGAAGTTTTTGGTGCAAGTAGTTCTTCTGTTTTGTTTCAGGTTTTAGTGAGATCATCTCTATCAGACTAAATTCAGGAAGCGCAGAAGAAAGACAGTGGGTTACAGAAAAAGGTAGAGCTGGTTCAGCATGGTATGTTTCCTGAATTTAACATTGATAATGATTGTGTTTTCAGTTCTGGGAAGAGATTATGTCTGCCTTGTGATTCACAGTTGAAGAATGATTTGTTATGTGAGGCTCATAGTTCCCTGTTTTCAGTTCATCCTGGCATTATTAAGATGTACAGAGATCCGCGGGAGTGTTACTGCTGGGACGGAATGAAAAAAGATATTGTCGATTTTACTGTGAAGTGTTTGAGTTGTCAGTAGGTTAAAGCAGAGCGACAGTTACCGAAAGGGATGCTTCACTCATTACCGGTGTCGGAGTTGAAATGGAAAATATATACATGGAATTTGTTGTGGGGTTACCAAAGTCATTTCGCGGTAATAATGCAATATGGGTTATAGTTGATCTATTGACTAAATCTGCTCATTTCATCCCTATTTGCGATACTTTGTCTCTAGATCAACATATACTATTGTATGTTATGGAAATTTTCAGGTTTCATGGATTTCCCGTTTCCATTGTATCTGATCATGATCCCAGGCTCATTTTTAAATTTTGTAAAGGCCTTCAGAAGTGGTTGTGTAATGAATTAAATTTTAGTACATCTTTTCATCCTCAATTAGATGTGAAGTTAGAAATAACAATTCAGACATTGGAGGATATGCTACGTGAATTCTCAATGGATTATTAGGGATGTTGGGACCAACATCTTTCTTTGGTTGAATTTTCATATAATAGCAGTTGTCATTCCAGTATAATGATGGCTCCATTTGAGGCATTATATTGGAGGCAGTGTCAAACTGTAAATTTTTGGAATGAAGTGGGTGAAAGGAAGCTGATGGGACTAGAATTGGTAGAAGAGATGGCAGAAAAAGTTCAGTTGATTCAGAAACACATGAGAACAGCTCAGAGTAGATAGAAAAGTTATGCTGATAACTGGAGGAAGGATCTATATTTCTAGGTAGATGATCATGTTTTTCTGGAAGTTTAACCATGGAAAAGTGTGATTTGATTTGGTAAGAATGGAAAGCTGAGTCCAAGGTTCATTGGACCATATGAAATTCGTGAGAGAGTTGGATTAGTTGCTTACCGAGTGGCTTTACCACCAAGTTTGTCCCATGTACACAATGTTTTTCATGTTTCGATGTTGATAAAGTATATGCCAGATCCATCTCATGTTTTGATCCCAGAGGTAGTTCAGTTGGAAGAGAATCCATCTTATGAAGAAAACCCAGTTTAGATTATTGACCATATAGAGCAAGTGTTGCGAAATAATGTAATTCACCAGCTAAAGTTTTTATGGAATAACCATATGGTTGAAGAGGAAACGTGGGAATCTGAAAATGCTATGAGAGATAAATACCACCACTTATTTTTATAAGTGAATAAAATTGTGAGGATTAAATTCCCAAAAGGGGGGAATGATGTAACATCCCAGGTAAATAAAGAATAATACATTTTCATATTTATTAATATTTTCTAATTAAATATTAATTTTACTTTAAAGGGGTTTCTATGTTCGATAGCGTACCCGATACACAACAACGAGTTTCTTTGAAATATTACGTTGCACACTAGAAATATAATAATATTATTTTAGATGGTAGTTAACATGTAGCAATTATATTGGCAAGAATGAATATAAATAACTAAAATATGATTGTATATGTTTGTTAAATGCTTTTACATTTATCCAATAAATGATAAAGGCTTAAAATAAGAAAAGAATTCAATTTTAGGCATAGATGCTCTAATATTCACTAAAAGGTCGACTTATCGCATTTTGATGGAGAACCCTCATTAAATATAGTTTTGTTCACTATTATACATTATATTGGACCAAATAAAATTCTTCTTTAGAATCAGGTCCTCAAAATTTACATTGTGTAAATTTTTGGTATTTTTCAGATAAAGTTAATTTTTTAATGAATAGTGAAAAATGTTGTATTTTAATTCAAAACCCTTATTTAATATAATTTATTTATATGATAATATTATCTTTATAATTGGTTTTAAATTGAAATTAGAATACATTTTTATAATTTAATCCAATAGTTGTCATTGGAATTAATTTCACTTTGAAATTGGACTTAAACTAGTGTCAATCTTTGGATATATATTGTTTCATAAAAACACGCTATTTGTTTTGACAGTGAAGATTAATTATTAAATTAACTAATACAACTTATATTTTTTTAATTTTTTAAAATATAAATCATTTTTTAATTCGGAAAATCAAATATAGCTTAGGGTGGATTTTTAGTATTTTTCTGAAAAGCTTCAATTTTTTATTAATAGTGAAACCACTAAGTGGTAGTTAAAAAACGGATTTTTCGTTTAAATGAAACATTACCACTTTTGTGAATTTAATTTCAAAAATCTTACATTCATGGATTTCATTAGGATTTAAAATATGGTTCAATGGGTTTAAAATAATTTTTTGGTGAATTGTAACTTTTATGTTTTATTAATCATGATTAGAGGTAATTAGTGTATTTTAAGGTAAACATAATGTTTTAATAATATGAAATGGCCATGAAACAAGTCATACCATTATTGGATGTTTCATGGAAGACCAATACAATCCATGGGTCAACTTGGGGGCCCATGGATCCACTTGGGTAAGAAAATGTCATTAATAACTTTTTATTTAACGTTAAAATAAAAATGACACAAACAAGTATTGTTTTACTAAATCAATTTTTACATGGAGTTATAGAAATCATATTTTTGACTATAAATATCAATTATAAATCTAAAATTATTTCCTACATCATGATATTTTTTTCATAATTTTTAGACATTAAATAAATAAAATTATTTATGACACCATGATGATGCAGCGATTACCTCATTATTAAACGATTTAAAGAAAATGAAAAGATAATGTATAATATAACACCTAAAATTGTCAAAAACCTTTTGGATGTGAGGATTTAGAACTATTATCACCTTATCCAATAAATATATAATTTTTGGACTTTTAAAATTAGAAACTCATTATATAATAAAGTAACATTTTATAACTTTCCAAGATTGCCCCTCCTCTCCTCTTATAAAAGGCCCCCACCTCTACCTCAATACCCACACCTCTCAAGACTTTGTATTGGAAAATCTCTGCTCATTTTTTCTATCAACATACCTCTATTCATCCTAGAAGAATTAGCTTATGGAGATAGCTCTTTAAGAAACCCTTTTGGTTCAAACCAAGAGGATTTACCCGATTTAAAGGTAATGTATTCACTTGTGTTGTTTTGTTTTATTTTGCTTCTCCAACCCCCTAAAATCTTTTTATTCTTTTCTATTGTAACAAAACCAGTATATAAAATATATTAGGATGTTTTTATTATAATTATTAGAGCTACACTTACACACACTTTTGTCTAATGGTTAAATAACATACTGTTTCTGTGGTTAGTGAATTTCTGCCCCACGAAACGATGATTGTTCAATCGTCTTTTAACACCTTTCATGGTGGCCATTAAGATTTCAATATATTTATATATGATATTTATTATGTTATGTTTTACTTATTTTTCTTTATTTTTAATTTATGGCCTAATTTTATGGTTTCCATTATGGGTAAATGTGATATCTTCATTTTAGGAAGTGCGGACTACCGCCCCCTCAAAGTGATTTGATTCGTTAATGTCATATGTGGGACGTATAAAGGATGGAGTTAATGATATTATATATGATATTAGAATTTAATTATAATATACCTTTATATCATAATGATTTCACTCCATTAAATATGAAATAGAAATGAAAGCAGTGTTCATGCAAATGTACGGCTTACCATCTCCATGAACGGTGCATTTCATTTCTTACCTATAAATGTTATATAACATTATAAATACAATTATATGATGGATTAATATTATATATATGATATCCAAATCATGAATATCATTCTGGATATAATGATCCTTTGACCACATGAACAACATGTAATTGTAAGAAGTCCATTTTTGACTTAAGAACCAGATATCAACAAAATGAACATTATTAACATAAATGATTACATAATGTTAATAACATGGAAATAAGTGATATAAAAGGAGTATAAATTTTGAAATAGGTTCTTAAGAACGTAGAAATTAACACTAGTTTATTATTCAGGAGAATAAAGAGCGATCGAGGCAAGTCGGACACGAGGTAAGGGACTTCGTCTCAATCACCTTTTGTTGAGGCATATATTGTTTTATACACAACTTTCTTTTATAAGATTTATAAAACACCTTTGACTTTTCATTTCATTCAAAGGGAATCAATTTCTATGAAGCCTTTTACTAAATGACCAAAAGGAACGTTTCTTTTAATGTATGCACTGACAACAACCTTTTCTACTGCCGTGAGTATTATTTGGTCTTTTCTTCCTCAACAAGGCGTAATGTTTTTTAAAATGAAATAAATACAATATACTCTTTTATGTATTTTGGTATTGAAAATGGTTTTTATAATAGATTTGTTATGTCAATTTATTTAAGTGATATTTTGTGATTAGAATGTGGACATGTTTTCTTTCCATTATTTTTGTTTTCCATATTATGATTTTATAATGGTACTTGGACATTTGATGGGTGGTTATGTGATAAACCATAAGATGGGTGGTTCTGTGAATAACAGGATGGGTGGTTACGTTATAACCTCCAATTCAATGGGTATGGAAGTTGGCCGTATGGCTATTCCATTTTGTGATATGTGTGGAAGTCGACTGTATGGTTATTCCATTTATGTATGTTTATGTCCCAAGTTACCTTTATTAGTTATGTGTTCATTATATAGGTTTTATGGTGATATTTTGGTTACAAAAGGGTAAGTAATGATCTTTTATTCAATGAAGAGTATTTACTACTTATTAAAGGTGAAAAGGGTTACTTTGATAAAGTATTCATGGTTTACTTGTTGTTTTGAAAAACTAACAATTTTCTTTCTTTGTGTATCCCTTACTGAGCTTTTTATGCTCACCCCAAGTTTTTTTGAAATGTTTCTCACAGGAAATAATGTGGAATGGGGTCAAGGATGGGATCTTGGAAAATTCATTTTGTCTTAAACATGGAACTATACATGACTCTTTTTTTAAGAGTTCATGTTTCGTAAAAAAATGGGAAACTTTGTAGAAGTGTCTAATGTGTAATTTTTTGAGATGTAATAGTTATGATCTAATTCTATAAAACTCTAAACCTGAAAAGATTCTTAATTTATATTATTCATTTAATTCAATATTAGATATTGTTTAAGGCCAGGGCCTTATACTACTACTATTGGTTTTCCACCTATTAAGAAAGATTATCCTCTAATGTTTTCTGATAATAGAAACATATACTTTTATGGAAATTATAGAAATGAAATCATTGTGCCCTTATAAAATAATTTTTATCAGAAGTTGATGGGTATCAATACATTTAAAAGTATGCGGGACAAGATAGAAAGTGTTTTCTAAGTGAATACTAAAATTAATTATGGAAATCATTAAATCTGGCATAGTAAGTATGAAGAAATCAGAATGAGGGATGAATAAAAAATTGATGAATACTTCACCAGAGTAAATGAAATTGTTTGAAACACTAGAGGATTCAAAGATGTCTTGGAAGATTCTACAATTGTGAAGAAAATAATTAGAAAAATTTGAACAAGTTTGATTCTAAAATTTCTTCTTTCAAATATAAGGATGATTTATCACTTGATGAATTACAAAGTATTATTATTTCTTATGAAATATTTAATGATCTAATGTTCAAAAAGAATATTAAAGATCAAATGGATTTTGATTTTATGGGAGAGATAAAACTCAAATATCTTGAACAAGTTGACCCTTATGATTCTGGTGATAATGAAGATGGTGAATTGAATGATAGGATTATGTATCTCATATCTAAAAACTGATAAAGAGTAAGGAAGATCTATGGAGGTAAGATTCCTCTCAATTTTTTGAGTGTGGTGGAATCATACATTGTGTTATGAATTTCCCAAAGAAGAAATTTTGATAATATCATGATGATTCTGATAAAAAATCATTATGGAAGAAGTGGAAGAAAAACGATAAAGAAGAAAATTCTTCCAAAAAATACTAGAAGATGTTTACTGGAAACAAAAGAAGTATTTTGAGTTAGAAATTGAATCATACTCAACTGATAAGAATTATTCTAATGATGAAATTTCATAAAAATTTAGAACCTTCATTAAAAAATTTAGATAACAAAAGATTCCTTAGTGTGTGACAAAGGAGTAAGAAATATTATATGAATTATCAAATAATAATATAACATGTTGTATGTCTTGAGAAAAAAACATTTTACAATCAAATTATAGTTATGAATAATTTTTTGAAGAAGTTTCTTATGAAAAAATAGATGTCATGAAGTTGGAGGAATAATATATTCATGGGATCTTAAGATACAAACATAGAATTTATGATCAGGAAAAAATTATTGAAGATCTCAATACATTGTTGTCTTCCAAGGAAGAAAAATTTAACAAGGTTTAATAGAAAGTTATTAAGACCAAAATTACCTTGAGGAAGATGAATGAATATTTCCACAAAGCCTCAGAATTAAAATCAATTACTTCTAAAGTAGCCGAGATGGCTCAATATAAAAATTAGATGAAATTTCAATCACCAAAATTAATGTTTCATCTAATTCATTTAACATTTTAGATTTTTTAAAAAGTATTTGGGAAATCATGGTTAGAGAAAGTATGTAAGAAACTTGTCCAATCTATAAATTTTTAAAACACAATCAAAAAAAAATATGGTCCACATCCGGACTATGTTAGTGTAGGAAGAAGTTACCAACCTCAATATGGTCTCTACAAAGAAATATATATCTAAAATAAAAAATCAATATTTTTTGCTATTATTTGTTTTGATGAATCTATGGTAATATGGAATATATTTTTTGTCACAAAATATCTCTACCTAGATAAATATTTGGGGAAAACGGAATAAATACTGAAAGTAGAATTAGTAACTTTCCAAGCATATAGAGAGTTGAAAAAGTGAATTATCAAGATTTTAGAAAATTTCCCAACAAAAAATCAATTTCAATGATTGGAAGATATTTTTGGAAGATTTGATCAGTATGGTAATCATTATAAATTATATATGACACTCTTTCTATAAAAAGTTTCTTATGATATAAAATAAAAGAATTCTGAAAAGAAGAAAGTTAAGGAAATATATTTTTTAAGTCAACCTTGAAACACAGTAAAAGTAGAAAACAAAAGTTACTTGATAGTGATTGTTGTTCACATATGATAGGTGATATAAAAATAATGAAACATGTTTAAAGTCATTGTGGAGGATAAGATAACTCTATAAATTCATGTTCCTTGGAAATCAAAGGAATTAGAACGACTCATATTGATGCTAAAAAGTTCAAATATTAAGAAGTTATATTTGTTGATGGGCTAAAACATAAAATACTTAATGAAAGTCAACATTGTGATTATAGAGAAGAATTTTTTTTTAGAAAATATTTTTGTATCATCCAATGTATGAATGATTGAAATGTTATTAAAAAGTTAGAAAGAACCAATGTGAATAACTTTCAAATAGGAGATTTCAAAAAATCATGTAACTTGAGTGCTGAAAATGAAAAAAAAATTGTGGCACTAAAGACTTGGTCACCTTGGCATAAAAATATGAATAAGCTTTCTCTTGTTGATGTTGTACAAAATTTTCTAGAATTGGAAAGAAGATATAAATTTTTTTATTACTTTCATGAAATGTAAGATGACTAATAAAAGTCAAAATAGAATTGATATTCGATCTATCATACATTATAAACAAATTCAATATGGTTTATTTGGGCCGATGATACAACAATCAACAAAAGGATATTTATACATTATAAATTTAATTTATGATTTCACATGTATAAAAAAACCGTTTTTATGAAACATGAGTCAGAGGATGTAGAAATGTTTATGTTTTTCAGAAAAGAAGTTGTGAAATAAATGGGGGACAATATAAAGAAGTTGAGAACAAATAATGGTACTGAATTCACAATAAATTATTTTGAAAAATATTTGACAAAACATAATATCAAACATCATTATATTTCTCCCTATACTCCACAAAAAATATCGTATAATGAAAGAATATAGCTATGTGAAAATGGGAATAATTATGTTTGAGGAATATAAAATTTCAAATTTACATTGGAGAGAAGATGATAGAAATGTTATACATGTTCAAAATAGATGTTTGTTGAGACCCAAAACTGACATGACTCTTTATAAAAAATTTTATAACAAAAAACCTTCATTGAAATTTTTCAATGTTTTTAGAATTCAATTTTTTCTCAAAATAAAAAAACTAGATTTTCGAAAGTTTGATGAGAATGTTGAGGAAGGAAATTTTATGGGTTATTCACCAAATGGAAGAAGTTACAAATTCTATAACAAACATTTAAAAAAGTTGGTCGACTCATATGATGTTAATGTAATTGAAAATAAAAATTCCATATAATTTTTTTTTGAAAATATTGAGGATAAACTAAAGAGTCCCAATAATACTAGAAGTAAGTCAAATCATCCAATTGATGATTTGGAAAACTCATGTGGTGAGGAAAGTTCATTTGGGAAGGAAACATTGAAATTCACTACTTTAAAAATATATGTTGAGTCTGAAAGTGTTATTGTAAACAAGAAGGCATCATTTAAGATGAGAAAGAAGCTGACATTAGATAACCAGACATCACTTATCTCAAAAGTAGAATCGGAATTAGTTACAGAAGCTATTCAAATCAAATAATGGGTGGATTCTATGAATGAAGAGTTCAGTCAATTTGAGAAGAATGAAACATGGGAACTTGTTCCACATCCAAAAAATTAAGAAATTATCGGAACAAAGTCGGTTTATATAAAAAAATTAATGGGAATTGAGAAGTTTCATGAAACAAAAAAGTACTTTTTTTATAAAGTATATGTAGAGGTGGATGGTGTGGATTTTGATGAAACCTTAGACCCATTGCATGCATACAAACTATTTGAGTGTTTTGTGTAGTGGATTCTCATTAGAATTACAATATTTATTAGATGGATTAAAATTCATCTTTCTTAAATGGTGAGATTATGTTATGAGTTAACATTGAACAAAATTGTTGGTTTATAATTGAAATGGATGAAAATAAAGTTTTTAAATTGAATAAATATTTGTATGGGAGAAATAATATCCCAATGATTGTCATTCTAAACATGACAATTGTTTGAGAATGTTGAAATTTTCCAAAGGAAATGTTGATATCAACTTATATGTGAAAGGTATTGACTCGGGAACTCAAATTGTAATTGATTATGTGAATGATATAATTATTTTGGGGTACAGAGAAGATGTTTGTAAAACATTTTCTGAGGAAATTAAGAATAATTTTGAAATTTCTACGTTAGGAGAATTAACTTTATTCCCTGGTTTACAAGTTCAAAAAAAGGAAAAAACCATTTTATTATCTAAGGAAAAGTATTCCAGGGAATTGTTAATGATGTTTGTGATGATAGAATCCAAATAATTTTAACTCCTATTTTAGTGAGAACAAATTTGAGTAAAGATGAATCTGGAATAAGTGTGAATCAAAAAGACTTTCATAAGCTAATAGGAAGTACTATTTACCTTAATACCTCAAGTCTTAATATTATTTATGTTGTGACATTGTGGGACATGTATCAATGTTATATAATAGAATCACATATGTTGGTATTAAATAAGATTATATTATATGCCAAATGAAAAAATTCACATGGATTGTTATACATAAGAAATAGTGAGATTACATTTCTGTGTTATGCTGATGCCGATTGGGATGGAGGTTGTAATGATATAAAATCAACCTCAAGAGGAACATTTTTTGGGTGAATATTGTGTGAATTGACATAGTAAGAAACAATGTTTAGTAACATTGAGTAAAACTGAATCCAAATATGTTGTAACTACTCATTATTTTACTCAAATGTTAAGGATAAAAGTTCAACTTGACGATTTGAAAGAAAAATGTTCCTAAACCATTGATGATACATTTTGATAACCAAAGTGAAATTGAACATTATAAAAATCTTGTATAACATTAAAGATAAAAAAAACATTTATATAAAGGTTCACATTATAAATGAGAATGTTTCTTTTAGAGATATTTTTCTTGAATACATTTCAATAAAGTATCATATTGATGATATCTTTACAAAATAAATTCTGAAAGAGTGGTATTTGGGATTGAGGATGAAAATTTATGTTTATCCTCCTCCCATGTCTTCATATACATCATAAGGATATAACCCCAATAATTCTTTGGATTATGTTGACAAAGGGGTAGAGAATGTAACAAATTTATACACTGTTATATGTTTTTACTTATATTTCTTAAATGAATCTAAACGCATTGTTATCATAAAATAGGGGAGACCAAAAAGAAAAGTGAGAGGAAAAGTTAAATATGAGGGGGATTTTATCTTTACATTTCTGTAAAATTTTCTTACCATCTAGGGATAAAATTCCATCAAAAAAATTACTTTATGCTATAGTGTTGTGTTAGGACACTCTCCTCTGAGAAAGGCTATGTTTTGATAAAAGTCAAAAAAAAAATCAACATCTTAAAAAAGTTGAGTTGTGAAAAATATTAGGAGTTGGAAAATTTTTTAACAGTGGATGTCAATAAATCCTAAGGGGGCTATTGAAGAACAATTTTAATAATTTTTTTACTTTTTCTTATTTGGTAACAAATAACATTTTTGTTGAAGAATATTTTTTTATTTAGGAATCAGAACCAACCCATAATAATGAGGTTGTTTTCTAGGAAAATGTTTTCGAACCTAGGTTTTCATATTTATATGCACTGGACATTGATAAATTTAGGATGATGAATTAGTTGATTAGAAACATTATCGTATTCAGGCCCACCTTCGTGAAACTGAAAATCATCAGATTAAATGGAATCAAAGGCAAAATTTATTATTTGTTAGAACTTTTTCATTTACATAATCAGATAATTAATGGTGTTTCTATGTTAGAAATAATGATGTTTTTTACTTAGAAAAAATGAATTTTAAGAGTTAAAAAGAATAAATTTTTTGAGTTAGAAATAAAAATGTTGATGAGAGGAAAGTTTCTGGTTGAAGAAGTCATATTGTTCTTCATGATTTTTGTTGAAGAAAGTGAATACTGTAGTTAGAATGTTTTCATGATTCCAAAAACTAAATAATAATATACTATTATAGTCATAAGGTTCTCACAAATAATTAAAATTTTCATGATAAATGATATTGAACAAATGGTTTAGAGATTTGACGAATTTCATAGGTAAAAAATGGGAATTCCATTATAATGGTATTTTTATAATAAAGGGAATTCCATCATAATGAGAAAATATATCATAATGGGAAAATCCATCATATTGATAAAATACATCATAATGAGAATTCCATTGTGATTAGATGTAGAAGAAATCAGATCATAATTAGTTTCGAAAGAAAAATCATAATGAGATGAGAAGGAAACAGAATTTAATGTGTTGAGAATGAAAGATATAATAATGAGCTGAGAAAGAAAGATATTTTAATGATCTGAGAAAGAAATAGATCATAATAATATGGAAAGGAAATATATTTTAATGTGTAGTGGAAGAAATATATTGTAATGATATGAGAAACATATAGAGTTAAAGAGGATATGCTTGAAATTAAATTTTGTGTAAATATCAAAGAAACCTAAGGAGGATTCATTAAGTCACATATGATGTTTAAATGTGAGAGATTTTTGGAGTTATGAAATTTGAGGAAGCATAGAAAGCTTTCATGTTTCCTACTATTGTTTTCTATGTTTCTTATAAATACATGCTCAGATCATTCGTTCAATTATAACTTTCACATGCATTAAAAAGGCGGGGCACTGGATAATCTGATGTGAATTCTCCCATCTAATTGAAGAAGAATTGTATTGAGCATTCTAGAAGAGTTTTATTTTTTTATGTTGATAATGTACTTGTCATATTGAGTGAATCAGATCTAGATCTACCTTATTGATATAATCTAATCCAACATCATTGTATTGATAAAATCGGATCCAATAGAGATGTGTTGACAAAATCAGATCCAACATTATTAGATTGAGAAAATCAGATCCATGCAATTCAGACTAAGGTTTTAGAGTGGGCAATTGTGGTGCGGTTTTAAAAAAGGCCTTATTTTGTTTTTTGGATAAATTTTTCTATAATAATAAAATTTAAACTGATGGGATTCAATATAATCATTACTATTAGGAGATAAAAGGTGTCTAATATGAGTTTTCACAATTTTAATCCACTTCGTCACAATAGTGTATTTCCATAGACCCACATGAGTGGATATTGAAGGGATGTAGGTTCTACCACTGAGGTCAAACATCATAAATATTCATTCCTTTACATTCTATTCAAATTTTACATGCATGAGAATTTACTAAAATTTGATAAGGGAAAAAATTTTATTAAGTTATAGGGGTTATGTTTCTAAATGTTTTGAAACTTATAAAATGCTATCCAATGATTCACCCCCACTACTCAGTTGTTATTGGATCCTTTTTAACTTCACATTGATTATTATCTAGAATTGTTTTAGAAAGTATTGGTGGTGACCTACTGAGTTGTACTAACACCCTACTCGGGCTTCCTAAATGGTACCCGAATATACTTTACTGTTGTAGGATAGGTTAAGGTAAAATGAACTGTGTTAGATGAATGATTTTGGGATGGTTATAGGATGAGGGAACTAGACATGTTTTAAGAGTCACATGGGAGTTGTTAGTTTATTTATTTTTCATTTTTTAGTTTATACACATAACATGTACATTAGGGGAATGTTTCCACCTTTTGTTGGATGTTGTATTTCCTGCTTTGTTATCTTGGCATATTGGTATCTCGTTGTTATATATATGATTTTGCTATTTTTATTTAATTATACTAGTGTTTAACTCTCATAAAATCTGTCATATTCTCCCCATAATTTACTGATTAGACCTTCATTGCTAGTCGGATGCCTTTGGCATATGGGGAGGAGTGCCTGAGGTCAGGTGATGGTCTGGCTCGAGGAACCGACACGTGGCACCCAGGGTGGAATGTTACAAAGTTGTATTAGAGCATAATTTTATTTTATTTTTATTTTTCTTTACTATTTGGGATAGGTATATTGGATATGAGGAAGATTCTGGCATTGGTAATGAGATCATTCATGGGATCTATAACCCCATGTATAGGGGAAAAATAAGAGTACGCAGTGGTGGGTTTGTTGTGATTATTGTTTATTGTTACAGTTGAATATTTTTTCACCTTGGGTGACACACTTGTTGTTTGGTGTGATTATTATTTTTAATAATTTTTTTGGAATTGACTCATGGTCCAATAACACATGATAGTTGGTCTTCATGAATCATTCTAGGAACATGTTATTATTATGGGACATGCATCATATTAGACACGCATGAGAAAAATAATTTTTGGGAATGATGTTAAACTTGAACTATTTTTATCTTCTTGTAAAATTTAACAGAAACTGGTGCCTAATATAAAAATACTAGTGGTAAATGAGGAAATAAAGTGAATAAATGGGTGTATAATGTGAAATCGGTAACTATGAGAATGATTTTACCCTTGCTAACCAAGACCAAATAGTATAGTGGTTAAGGGTAGTGATAAAACCTTATTGATGAACTTGTGGAAAGAATATAGGAAAATAATTTTTGTGTTGAATACTCTAATTTAAATGATATAAAGCTGTGTTATGAGTCCTAAGAATTCTTTTTAGAATTGTAGAGATGTGCCTCCATTATGATTCTTTTTGTGATTATGGCATGAGGTTATGGATGGAGGTGCTTCACCAGTAGTGGAACCAGAGGCACCGATAGTGACGGGTGAGGAAGAAGGGGAGCAGTTCTGGGTGAACATTTCTCACTTTATACAAGTCATTGGAAGATACCCAAGTCAAGTTGAGAAGAACATGTCTATGATGACAAGGGAGTTTAAGTGACAACACCCTCTGAATTTTACTAGTGAGGGTAGACATGAGGGAGTTGAGTTGTTGGATGAGTTCATCCAGAGGATACATGACCTTTTGGAGACACCTTATAAGTGAAGGGTCAAGTTGGATACTTATAATATATAAGGATCAACAAAGCATTGGTGGGACATTTAGACACAATCTGGATATACTGACGGTATACTGTGGATTGAATTTTTGGAGAGGTTTTTGGAACACTTATATCTAGAGACACTAAGGAAGGAGAAAAAAACCGATTTATTGTGGATTACTCAGGGGTGTATGATGATGAAATAATATTTCTAATGCTTAATACACATACAACACTTTTTTCCATCATCGGAAGGATATGGGAAAGCTCATGCTTGACATTTTCAGGACAGAATTGAATGTGAGATTAAGTCATAAGTAATCCTTTTTAGGTTAAAGAATATTACTGATTTGGTGAATCAGGATCTCAGAGATGGGTGGAACCTGAATGAGTATTCTAGTGCTAGACATGTGGGGAAACTTCTTATAGTAGGAATCTCCATTATGAGATCTTTAACTAGGGTAGTGGGAAGTAGAGTTCACAAATAGTGGGATCAGTTTCATAGGACCTTACTGGAGTGATTTTTCACTAGTGTAGTAGGTTAGGTCACTATCATTGACTTTTTATTTGATCATGATTATAGTTCATACATTGTGGCATCATGGGGAAACTATATAGGATCTATAAGACAATGTTATTGGAAGTTAGTGTTGGAAGAGTTAGGAAAAACCAAGGTATGGGAAGAAGATCTTCAACACTTAATCAGGATGGCATCTAGAGATCTTCTGGTTGAGGTAGTAGAGGTGGTGGAAATTGTGATTTTGGTAATGATCACCCATATCAATAGAGTGGTGAAGCTCAGGGGAGTTAGACTGCATCCCAGGGAAGAGGGTGAGGATGGTTGCATACAGGGTATCCTACACTTGTGGGTAGTGAGGTTAGACTATCTATAGTGAGAGGTACTATAATTATATCTTCTAAATTAGTTAGTTCAGTATATAATACTAGTACCTCTCATTCCTTTATATCTTCTAAAATTTTTAATTGTATGAGCCTAGTGGTGGAGTTTGTGAGGAGTAAAATGACTATATATAATCAATTGGGAGTGTGGTCTAGGGACATCTATTTGTGCAAGGGATTCCCTATCATGGTTGAGGAATATCATTTTCAAAGGGATATCTATATTATCAACATGATAGGATTCATACTAATTATGGTTATAGACTATCTAGTCATATACCAAGCCCACATTGATTCTTATCGTAGGAGAGTGACTTTCACATCTCCTAAGGGTGAATATTACATTCCCTGTGGACGTGGGATATCTAGGCATGCTGAGTAGGGAAAAATACTCAACAACTAGGAGAGATCACATCCCATGTTGCTTGATTATTTTTAGATGATGGAGGAGAAAATAATGACATCTATCCACCTATAGTTGATAGGTTTCAAGATGATTTTACTAACGAATTCTCAGGGTTACCAGCAGAGAGAGATGTGAAATTTACCATTGAGCTCATGTCAGAGGATGAGCTACTGTCTATTCCACCATATATAATGGAATCAATAGAGTTTCAAGAGCTCAATACTCAGCTAATGGAATTTGAGGACAATAGGTTTATTCATCCGAGTATTTGACCTTGGGGTTCTTTTGTGATTTTTTCAAAGAATGATTATGGGAGTTTGTGATTATGTGTTGATTACAGGATATCGAAATGGATGATATTGAAGAAACATTATCCTCTTCTGTGTATTGATGATATGTTTGAACAGTTGAGAGGATATTTTGTGTTCTCAAAGATTGACTTCAGATGGGGGTATCATCAGTTCAGAGTTTGGACTTTTGATATACCAAGGACAACTATATAGAGTAGGTATGGACTACATGATTTTTTCGTAATACCGTTTGGTTTAACAAATGCACCAGCAATGTTTATGTAATTGATGAAAAATGTCTTTAATATGTACTGAATCAGTTTGTGGTGGTATTTGTGGATAACATCTTGGTGTACTCCATGACTCATGACGATCATGATCGACATCTTGACATCCTTTTGAGTACACCAAGAGAGAATCGTCTATACAATAGTCTATCTAATTATCAGTTTTGGATCGACTATGTACACTTATTAAGCCACATAATCTCTAACGACGGTGTGTTAGTGGACCCCTAGAAGGTTCAGGAATTTTTCTCTTAAGAGAATGTAGAGAAATTTTGTGATATTCATTGTTTGATGAAGATGACAAGTTATTATTAGAGATTCATCTAGGTCCTTTCCAAATTCAGAGCACCACTTATGAGCTAGATCATGAATGGGATAAACTTCCAATAGTTGGGAGCATGTGAGAATGATTTACAGAAGTTGAATGAGTGGCTGACAATGACACCAATATTGATCCTTCTTGATCCATGGGGTGCATATATAGTGTTCTGTCATGCTTCTAGAATCGGACATGGAGCTGTGTTGATACAAGGAGACCACGTTTTGGTGTATGGGTCATGGAATTGAAGCCCCATGAATGGAATTGCCCTATATATCAACTCATGTTAGTAGCAGTTTTTTATGCCTTGAGGTGTTGGTGTAACTATCTCAAGGGCAAGTAGTTTACAGTGTTTACTGACCACAAGAGAATGAGGTATATCTTTTAACATCGAGATTTGAATCTTTGACAATAGATATGGGTTGGAAATATGAATTATTCTGATTTTGAGCTAGAATATATTCTAGAGAATGGAATCAATGTTGAATATGCTTTGAGTATGATAACTTGGACACAAATGGTCACGAATTTTTGTGATGCGTGGAAAATAATGACTTTTCTGGTTGAGATGCATGTTTTTGTTCAAGATAGTCATGAACAGAAGACTCTCATATCAGTTTTAGTGGAGTATACTCTTTTGAGATGGACCAGAGACAGATAGTATGAGGATCCAGAATGCTTTACCTTGAGGGAAATCCTTGAAGGTGGGGAGATAACCCTTGATATTGTTCCATCGATGAGGATGATTTTATCTATGTGGCAAAGCGTGTTGTTGTTCCTACAAGCATACATGTAGAGATAATATGTGAGTTTTAAGCCTTGATGTTGGTGGTGCATCCCGATGTAACCAAAATGTATCATGACCTGTGATGAATGTTTTGGTGGTCGGGCATGATAAAGGAGAGATCAGGGACTGTGACACGATATTACACCTATTAGCAGGTGAAGGAAGTGCATCAATGACCTGGTGTTCTGCTACATCTGTTACCCATTCAATAATATAAATGGGATGATGTGGCTATTGATTTTATTGTCGATATTCTAAGAATTCCTAGGACGAATGATGTGATTTGGGCTGTTTTAGATTAAATGATGAAGGTAGCACATTTCATTCCTATATGGGAGACTTACTCAGAAAAATATTTGAGATAACTGTATGTTTGGGAAATAGATATTCTACATGGGGTGCCTCAGACGATTGTTTTAGAACACAATTCTCACTTTACTTCTCACTTATGGAAGAGTTTACTGATGTTTCTCAGTACACAAGTATTATTGAGTATGACATTACACCCACATAGAGATGGGTGGTTATAGGATACAATATAGGATCATAAAGAAATGATATGGGCGTGTGTTCTAGACCTTAGTGGATCCTAAGAGAAACACTCATATTTAGTTGAGTTTTCCAATTACAATAGTTATAATAAAACAATTCAGATGAATCCATATGAGGCTCTTTATGGCAGTCCATGTAGATCACCTCTACACTGGATAGAGGTAGGTGAGTTAGATTTGTTGGAACAGAGTCTCATGTAAGAGATGTCGGAATAGGTACAACTTATATAGAAGTGTAGGGAAACGTCTAAGAGTAGTCAATATTCATATGATGATAGACATTGAGCACCACTATAGTTTACATAGGATGATCATTTTTTTCATTTAGATGTCATTTAGGATGGGTCACCGCAGAATTTAGAGGCATGTCAGGTTGGTGCTGAGGTTTGTCAGACCTTTTGAGTTTCTGGAGTGAATCGAACTGGTGGTTTACCAATTGGATCTTCCATAGAAATAAATTGTTATGAATTATTGTTTTCCATGAGTCAAAACTATGGAAGTGTCATCCCAACCCTTATCATGTAATTGATGTGGTCGATATTGAGTTAATGATTGATACATCGTTTAAGGATTATCTCATACATGTGTTGGATAGCAGTGAGAATATGTTGTGGGGAAATACCATGACGATAGTTCTTGTATTGGGGAAATAGATATGAGGGTTCAGTGGCCTAATATTTTTGACACTAAATCTGAGAGAATCTTGTGGGTGTAGCTCGAGTACGAGCTATTATAATGTAAGGAAATTGTAAGATATTATCCTTATATTCAGTTTTCTCAGAATTTTTTATATAAAATCTTGTCTATTATTGAGTACATTTCATTTTGGTTATACCCCTGGTGTGTGCTTGGGTGAAATTAAAGAATAAATTAAGAAAAAGGGGCTATGCACAGTTGGTGCAGAGATATAGAAAACTGTGTACCATAACCCAAAAAATCATGCATATCTAGACTATGGGGAATTTCATGATCGAAGTATGGTATTCCAAACCATGCACCCAAGAAAGAGAGATCATGCACCCCTAAAACAATAGGTTCATGTTTGGAATATGGTTATGGAAAACCATGCACCCCTACCAATGAAAAAGTATGCATTATTTTTAATTCCCTGAATATTATTTTTAAATCCACCTGAACCCCCACCCCCCAACATCCCCTATTCAACTCAAACTCAAACCCTTATAGTTTTTGATGATTTTAGAGAATCCCTAAGGGATTCTGAGGTTGTTCGACATCCGTTCTTAGTGATTTGAATCCCAGATTCAATATCCACACCTCCCCTGGTATGTGGATCTTATCCACATGGTTTCTCATTCATCCTCCCAACTCTTTTTCTTTTGGTTAGAGGATATCTTTTGTTTTTATAGATCTATATCTATATTTGGTAAATATAAATCCAGTATTGTGATTATAGATATGGAGTTTAAGAGACCTTATTTCTTGATTTTGGTTTTTGAAATTAGAATCTCTATCTACATTGTTTTGTTGCCCAAATTTTGGGGATTATTGTTGTACGATTATTCTACAATTAATTGAGGTGTGTGGTCTAGAATTTAATCCCCATAGTCATGGATTTGATGTGTGTATGAAAAATTGTATAATTTATAGCATTATTTAGCAATTTAATTTCTATATTTGGTTAATTAAGATGACCAATTGATTTATCGAAACATTGTAGAAATGGATGATTAATTAAGGAATTAATCATGAGACTAAGAGGATGTCATGTAAGATAATTAATTTGGGAAATTTATTATGAGATTTAGTTATTTTAATCTAGATAATTAATCAGGGGATCAATTATTAGATACCTAATTGGATAAATTGAGATAATTAATTTTGAATTAATTATGTGCTTTTGATATTATGATCTAGATAATTAATTGTGGAATTAATCATGAAGAGTTGCGATATAGAATGAGATAATTAATTCTTGAAAATTAATTTTGGTATCTGAATTGTTATATTGATTAATTTATTGATGAGTTATTTAATGGGATTGGTACACTAAGTTAATTAGGGATTTAATTAAGTATATTGATGGGGGAAACCTAATTGATAGGTTTGGTAAGGAAATTGGGGAGAGTAGTTAATTATTGAATTAAATAATAAAATTGAAGGGATTAATTTTTTTTGAATTAATTAAAATTATTTAAATGTTTAGTTAACTGTTGAATTAACTAATGGATTTGATGTATTTAAATAATTTTCAAATTACTAATGGAATTGATGTGGTTAATAAATTTTGATTTAAATATGTGAATATGAATGGGAACATGGTCATTCAACTGAGATATATACATTGTTACATGGTCATTATCATTATGAGTGAAGGAATGGGAAAATTTCTTTTAATTGAGAAGTTTATATGGTTACATGGTCATTATACGTATGAGTAAAGGAATGGGAATGTGGTCATTAAATTGATGGGTATGTGTGGAAACATGGCCATCTTACATATGAATACAATAATGGGAACATGGTCATTATTTATGTGATGAAATTGATAATGGTAATGTTTCATTCAAATATGAATTAATGAATGATAACAAAAGGTACTCCAAAATATGGCCTCACTTGAGAATAATTCGGGCTTCGATATGAGTTGAATCAGGTATTATGATATGATATCACCATTTAATACTTTGACCTCCTGGATGAGTCATGGATGGTATTAAGATATCATATTACCAAGAAACACTTTGGGCTCTAACATTACGTGAAGCTAGCATTGAGGTATAGGTGTCCTTGGGAACCTTGTATTTCCTCCAATGGCTCGAAGGCCTTCATTTTTTATTGATTTTTGATAATCCACCTTTAAAGGGGTGAAATGGAACCCTTACAATGATCATAAGAATAATAATTACATGGATCGTAGGCCTTAGATAAATTCATTTCGTGTATGCTTCAAACATTACATACATCCCAGATTAATTACTTGGTACTACTCCTACCAAGCATCTTCATCGTGAAATCTTCTCTCCAACTTTGAATGGCGGTTGGGATAGTATATCTGATGCATGCACAGGCTTGTCCTGATGGCAGGTTCCATACCCTCTCATTCTTGCGATCTGTGCAGCTTCTGATATGGTGAAACCTCATTTCCCATCCTCGTATAGAGCTTGTTCCTTATAGGTTGTCTGGTTTGCATCTTCACTTAAGGTGGCCGGAAGGCCTAACATGCCCAAAGGCATGGCTTCCCTTAAGGCCTTAAAGGACTTAGGGTCCAAATCGGTGGCCCAAAGGCCCAAACAGGGGAAAATTTTCGGCTGCTACAGTGCCAAACAATGCCTGCTATAGTTCCGGCTATACTATTGCCCAGTTCCCACTATAGTACCTGCTAAAGTACTACTACAGTACCCACGGATTTTGTGCCTCCGACAGGATTTTATCTCAGGTCATCTAGATGCACTTTAGAGTCATCACCAATTGGGCTGAATCCCATATTCTTGGGAACATTGTATTTAATTTTGTTAAATAAATAGTAATGGTAATGTGACAACAATTTATTTTCCCATTGTAATTATTTCTTTTTAGAACTGCATACATTTTTTATTGATTGGAATATTTTTAAACACCATTGGTGGTGGCCTACTAGGTTGTATTTTCACCCTACTCATGTTACCTAATAGGTACATGAATAGACATTATTTTTTCAATAGTGGTTAAGGGAAAAGGCCCTATGTTAGATGGATCATTTGGGGATGTATCGTGGATGAGGGAACTGAATGATCTTGGAGACCTTCTTGGGAATCATTAGTGTATTTATTTTTCAGTTTGAATTATAGACACTTGACATGTACATTTGTTTCATGTTTCCTGCATTTTTTGGATATTTTAATTTATGCTTTGTTATCTTTTCATATTGGTATTTCATTGTTATATATATGCTTCCCCTATAATTGTTTACTTATGTTGTTGTTGTACTCTAATAAAAGAGGATATAGTCTTGCCATGATTGGCTTATCAGACCCTCACAACTAGTAAACATCCTCTGGAATACAAGGAAGATCACTTGAGGCCATAATATGGTCTGGCTCGGGGCACTGGTGCATGGAACACAGTTCGGGACGTTACACATAGAACATCACTTCAGACCTAATAATTCCATTCAAAGTGAGAGAGATACGTCCACAATAATTTTCTAGACACCCGAAGTAGGATTATACGAAGATGTGATTCTTTAGCTAGAACTTGAGTTGTCTTTCTGAAAATCATTTCATTTCTTCATATCTATCATGTAAAACAACCCATTCGATCCAAAATGTACTTGGTATTTCGATATTGTTGGAAATGAAGTAAATTATTTAACCCAATTTCTCAATTCCAAACTACATAAAAACGTAACTTTCTCTCTAGTAAGAGGATGAAAAAACACCAGCAATGAAAAGTGTCTGGGCACCATATCATGATATTGATCGACATTTGAAAACTGTGAAGTCCAAAAACCCCTAGCCTCAAGACAAGGAATAATGGCATGTAAGGTGGATTTCGGCTCAACCATGCATAGAGGGCATATGGGATCATCAAATGCATGGTAAAAAAAAGATATATTCCTTAAAAATGAGGATTCCAACACAAATCTGCCACCAAATGTAGAAGACCTTGGGAGTGACCAATGGGCTCCAAATGATCATCCACATCACGTCACCCTATTGGGTCCGAGAATCGAGAGCGAGCTTATAACCAGATTTTATAGAGAACATTCTCGAACTCTCTTTGTTCAAGTAAATACTACCATAACCCATATTATTCACACATGGAATATTTTTAATGATCGTTCTTTGTATTTTTTAAAACATCTTATCATGTTTTTCATCACACAATTCATTTTCTTCTTTGATATATTGGGAACACATTATCGGATCGTTCAAACCACGGACCACTAGGAACATCTCCAAAAGGCCTTCGTCATTGGGTAGCTAAGGGTCCTTCCAAATTTTTATAATAGATCCATCTCTGATCCTCCAACACATCCCACAATCAATAATTTCACGCCACCTATAGATGCTTTTCTAGAGGAAATTGGGATAAGGGACTAAGACCACATTTCATAAGTCTAAGTGGGGAAACAATATGGATTGAAGGATTTGATCATAGTGGGAGTTTGGGTGTTTAAATAGCCAACTTTGTTTCTTCATCAAATTGGAATCATTGAATATTTAAATGTCACAAAAACTTATAACCCTATATGCTTTAGGGGTTAAAATATATTCCCAAACCTTCTAGTGAATATTTTTCCTTCCATTACCCCAATAGAAGTTGGTAATATGGGATTGAATTTAGTAGACAGTCGGGGTTAGAAGATTAAATATAGACATGGCATATCATTGAATCACTGTAACTACATACTTAATTAGATTTACCTTCCCTTAATTAGAGACACGCTTGGTTATCCAATGCTACATTTTATTCAATCCTTTCAATATTATTGAAGAAAAAATATTTATTTGATTGAACAAAAATGATTGGGATCCCAATGTATTTATTGTGTTTGTTGACCATCTGATTTCTTGAATCATGGCAATGATCAACATTCATATTCAAAATAACTCCAAAACTATTGAAAATTTTAGATTTATCCAAGTTAACTGATTTTATAGAACCCACCTCATAAATATGGATCAAATGAAAAATGGAAATGTATTCTTCATGAGTGGACCTTGATAAAATAAATTTATCATTAGAAAAAGGAGATGAGTGATGGGCAGACGTCATTGGAAAACATTTTCCCCATGGATATTTTTTTCATAAAAATGAAATTATATGAGATAAAATATTATACAATGGAATTAAAATAGGTAAATAGTGTCCCCATCCTGAAGGCCCCTAGAAGGGGTGAAGCTCTGAGTAAGGTTCCCATTTATTTTGATGCTGAGAGACACTAACAAGATTCATTACATGACAACCTCATTCTATCTAATTATGAAAACCCCTTTTAATAAAAAAAGTTAAATTCCACTCCATCATAATTCTTTATTACATCAAGATTCCATTCCATAATACCTCATTTTTGTAACTGATCGAGCTTTCATGGAGTGAAATACTTCATGGGAGATAATATCATTATCAGTAATGATCTATTTATGGATGAAGGAACTTTGGTTTTTAGAGATAATAAATGGTAAATATAGGTGAAGGTGATTAACTAGTATCTTTAAGAATATATTATAATAAACATTGCATAGACTAATTGTCCTTACGTTAGAGTCCAACAGTGGTTTTTGTGTTTTTTGTATGAGGGTGATTATGTTTTCATTATGAGTTGGGAGATTAATTTTCCCCACCCAGAGATCTTTCATAAGGAACAATATTTCCATTCCAATAATATGTCAGTATTTTTTGAAGAAAGGGTCATGAAAACCATCTGAACCTAGTGCTTTAGTTTAATGTATTTTCATGAGGCCTCCCAGAATTTCCTCATTTGTAAAATAAATAATGATGTGGTGATTGATAGTGTATAACACCATAGGTTTTACAAAAGACTACATTTTAAAAAATAAGGCAGGTTCTCTTACTATGTAGATATTCTAGAAAAACTACAATAAAACACCTTGGATCTACATTTCATTAGAAGCAGTTCAACCTTCATTATTGTTTATGCTTGATATGGTGTTCTTGTGATGATTCATGGAATCCTTTTGTTACGTCCCCCAATCCATCACTCTATCATGTTGCTAGAAAATAATGGTTATGGGAACTCAAGCACACCTCCCAATACGCCAGAGGCTACCAACTAGCAGTAGGAGTGTGAAACCTACAGTGGGGAGACAATACCCCTGAGTAGGAAATTTCATTTCAAAAGATACAATTCACATTTAAATGGAAAATAATAATAGGATTAAACCAAATTATAATAATCAGAGTAAAAATATTGTCATAGAAAACAATAAAATCCAATTTAATAATTAAATAATATGAAAAGAATAATTTAATGATATGCTGGAATGTAACTAAATGTCATGCTAGAAAAATATACATGAAAAATACTAGAATACTCAAATAAATTGTTCAATGTCCTAGGTCCCAAACTCCATGTCAGAACCATATTTAAAATCTATAACAACATTAATCAAGAAATCAACAAATAGTTCCATTTCACTTATCCAAACCTATATCCATCAAATATTCTTGGGATCCAAACAATGGTCGAAATAGGGTGTGAGTAAACCTCAATAGGTCGACACTACTGTGTCTAAACAAACTAGTCTGATAAGAAGTGTATACAATAAAGTGATAAACATGTGTAATAATTAATTCAACAATTAAAAAAATACAACTACAACCTTCTTCTTCACCATGCTATAATATGTCTAATAATGTCTTACAACCATGTCAACCACAACCATATAACCAAGGTGAATAACCATCTTTAGCACCTTGACAGATTATCTTTGAGAACGTCTTACAACCATGTAATCCACAACCATAAACCCATGGTATAGTCACTGTAAACAATCCATGTAAATGCTCAATAAGGATTAAATAACATTTCCTGATCAAATACCTATAAGAATAACTAATTTCTAGGTCAAATCCCTATAATCATTAAAGTATGGGACTAGGTTGAGCCTTCTCTCTATAAGAATTATAGTATATACATGTGAAAGTGCATGTGCCTAGACCTTTATACAATAATCTCATCACATAACACATTAACTATCATAAAACATGTATATCAAAATATCAAATCATATATCACATTTTTTAATTATGAAAATTACCATTATTATTTCATAATACACTTTTTAATTCAATTCCCAATTGATTAACACTTATATCCAAAGTGATAAGCCCCAATATAGGTATTCTAAAACAAGAAATCACCCTAGGTCACATGTCATGACAAAAATAATTTAATCTAGTATCAAATTATAAATTCATTTGAAATCAAATTAATTCAAGAGATAAACTCATTCAATTATTTAATGAATTTAGGTTCACAGAATGAGAGTATAATCATGGTATTGCTTAAATTTGGAATTATCAATCCATAGGGTTAAATTTTAAACCCCCTACCTTATAATTATGATCTGACAACACTTCCTATGGCTATAATCTATGAGGAAGAAGGTGGATATGATTCTAAATAGGTTCCTATATCAAAACTAATCAATATCAAAACCACCAACATAATTGGGTAAAATAATTTCACCACAACAGGTGGAGAAGAAGGAAGAGAGAGAAGAAACCTTTCTAAAAAGACTTACAAGTGATTGAATATGGAAACAAAATGTATGGAAGGGGTTTTGGAACATCAAAGTTTATTATATAATTTCCTATGGTCAAGAGGGGAGAAGCATCAGCTGAATGAAAAATAAATTAGTAGCACAACATGTTTAAAACTATGTGTTGGGAATTTACATGTCATGTAATGAAATTAAACATTGTGTAAGTGTTTTTAATGGTATAAGAAAATCCATCATCATGGATTTATTTAATTAAATCCCCAAGCAATTAGATGATCTGTAATCCCCTTACATTATGTGTAAATGATCTGCAGTTTAGTTTTTCTACCCATTTTTTATTTTAAGCATCCCAATCCACTTTTAATCTTATCAACTCACCATGAACCTATAAAACACTTAAAAAAATTAAATCTGGACTCCATTAATTAAAAATATAATACATTCTCAAACTTTTGGTAATTTTATGTAACAAATTCTCTTTATCTACAAACAAAACATAGCCACCAAGGCCTAAAGAAAAATCTCAATGATAAACATACCTAGAAAAAATGGGATCTTTAAACATTCCCATCTTATAATAAATTATCCCTGAGCTAACCCAAGAATTACTATGAGGTTTATATGAACAATTCTGGATACTATGATCATATTTGAAACTCCATCTCCCAGGCCTCCCCTTGAAATTACCCATACTACAACTACACATGAGGCAAAATAATAGTTTTACCCCAAAAATATTTCTCACTACAATCCACAACTCGTATCATCTACTCCTCAAAAGGTGAATCATCAAAAATCTGAAGGTCTTATATGTCTATCAAATGGGAAGGGTCTTGATGATATCTTCATAGTTATGGCATGTGGAACATGTCATGCATGGAATTGTAGCATTGTGGAAGGGAAAAATAGTATTCCACTAGACTGGCCCTTACCAATATTTTAAATGGCCCAAAAAACATAGGTTATAACTTTTCGTGTTTCCTGATACTACACCAGCCCAACATAGGTGAAACTTGAATGAAAATATGATGACAAAACTTTAATTCCATTGGACATATCTAATGGTTAGCATGTGATTTGTTCCTTCTCTGCATGGTCACCAACCACTGTCTAATCAACTAAACATTTTCAAATGTCTCTTCCACAAGACTAGGACCAACAAGCGCCGAATCAACTACCTCAATCCAACCAACAGGAAAAAAACATGACTATCCATACAAAGCCTCCATAGTTTCCATTTTTATTGATTCCTGGAAGCTATTATTATATGAAAAATCTATGAGTGCAATATGTTTCTCCCATGAACCACTAAATTCCAAAACATAGGATTATAGAATATCCTATAAAACATGAATATTCTACACATATTGACCATCAATATGTGGATGATAGGTTCTGATTAAAATTACTCATGATCCAAGTGATTTAAGAAGACCTACCCAAAAGAAGATGTGAAATGAGAATATATGTCTGAAACGATACTCCTCAGATCACCGTCCAAACTAAACTAATTCATGCATGTAGAGATTTTATAGTTATTCAACTATTAAGGTTTCCCTTATATGTAAGAAGTGGGCTTCCTTAGTCAATTGATCCAAAAAAACACATACAACCTTATTCATATGGGTCTCCCTCGGTAATCCTATCACAAAATCCGTTGTGACATCATCCAATTTTCACATAAGGATGAGTAAATGATACAAAATCATACCTGGCCTCTATTTCTCAATTTTCACATGCTAATAAGTGAAGCATCTAGTCACAAATCATTCCCCACGTTTCTACATTACTGACCAACAGTATTGTCTATGGAGATCACAATACATCTTGGTTAAACCACAATGTACTGCCTATATATAAGAATGAAACATTCTTATCAGCTCCTCATGTAAGCATGTGAGAACCCATAGTCATCCCTGAAAATTAATATAATATCCTCTTTTAAGAGACTATCCTGATGGCGCTTCACCACCATAAAATTTTTCTATCATAACTGATCCTTCTGGATCTGAATACTACTATGTCTAAATCTGATCCAAAAGCATAGGTAAAATATATGTTGAAGTTAGATCTACCTACCCTTGAGATTATTGATCATCCAGATGCATGTTTTCAAAGAATTTAATTATCCACCACTCATCAAAACAGTCTCGTACTGCCTCTATCTATGTATTTTAGCTCAAAGTGTTAGTAATGAAATTTCCCTTTCCTGATGTACATGCCAATTCAATGTCGAAAGACTGCAGATACTCAACCCACATCCTCTGCCAATGGTTATGGTCCCATTGAGAAAAGATGTATATGAGGATATTGTGATTTATATATACAAAACATCTCTCACCCATTTTAGGGCATGCAACATTACCACAAAATCTAGATCATGAGTAGTGTAATTCCTCTTATGTGGTCTGAGCTTCCTAGAACCATAATAAACAAAACGATCCTCCTATATTAGAACTGCTCCATGTCAAACTTCAGATGTGTCAAAATACACAGTATAATATTTACCCATAATAAGTAATATAAGGATAGTTTATATGGTCAACATGTCTTTTAGATCCAAAGAAACATTCTGAAATGAATCATACAAAAAAACATTACCCCTTTTTTTGTTAGCCCAAACATTGGTGATTCCGAACAACTGATATCTTGGAAAAAAATGTCACTAAAAACCTTCTAAACCTAGAAAGCTCAAAATTTTGAAGGTGTTATTGGGTTTTTCCCAAGATACTACACTCCAATTTTCTATGGGTCCACTAACACTCTTTCCTCTAAGTCTAATTAGACCAATAATTTAACCTTATTTATCTAAAAAATACATTTAGATAACATGGAATAAAGCCAATTTTTTCTCAATATACTCAGGACAGTGTTAAGATGTTTGTGATGATTTTCTACTGATTTAGAGTAGACTAAGATATCATTGATGAAAACCACCACAAAATAATCCAAACAAGGATAAAATCTCTTATTCACTAAGACCATGAATATCATAGGAACATTAGAAAACCCAAACGACATCACTACAAATTCCTACAATTCATACCTACTTTTAAATGAAGTTTATGTAATGTCCCCCCAGTATCACCATTAACTGATGTTATTTCGATATGCATTAAATCCTGGATAATATATTAACACCTCTCAACTGATCTGAAAGTTCATCAATGTGCAGATGAGGATATCAGTTCTTGATCATCATCAGGTTTAACCTATGATAATCCACATAATAGCACAAAGATACCATAACCTTTTTAGAAAATAGAACTGGAGAACCCCATAGAGTTGTACTTTTCCATATGAAATGTTTAGATTCTAGATCATCCAACTAAAACTGAAACTCTTGAAGCTCGGCTGGTGTCATTATGTAAGGAGGAATAGAAATTGGTTCCTATCCCAGCACCAAATTGATCATGAACTCGACCTCTTGATCATGT
Source organism: Viscum album (assembly GCA_963277665.1). Lineage (NCBI taxonomy): Eukaryota > Viridiplantae > Streptophyta > Magnoliopsida > Santalales > Viscaceae > Viscum > Viscum album. Next base: position 786,200,810 of record OY728161.1, read on the forward strand.
TCTAAGCCATATAACTCATTATAGAAAACGTAACAAAAATGGTCTGCTATTAGAGGATGAGAATCATGGTGTATTGAATCATCAATTAGAGCACAAATCGCTGTCTGAGCCATGAGACAATCCAATCTGCAGTGAATAGGTCCTGTATGACCAGCCTAAATATCCCACTCACCATGGTGGGAATAACTACTTTTTTCTGGATATAGGAATGTAACTCTCTTATTGTAACAGTTAATATGAGTCTAGTATATAATTGACTAATACATATTGAGAATCAAGTTGAATACTATCATTTCTATAATGAATGGTTCCCAAAAGAAATGGTAACCGCCAATCTCTAGAGAACATGCCTTGTAACATTTTATATTTTCATACCACACTCCCAACAGTGTTTTGATGGTTAAATCCCTATATATGTTGTTAATATACAATACCAAACCATTTGAAATAAGAGATTATAGAAAATATTGTGATGATCTTATACCAAATAAGACATAAGCTATGTTAGATGATTCAATAATCATACCACTAACAGGAGATGATCATGCATCCATATTAGTAGGATTAGTCTTTATAATGTGCAACTGATTTTTCCCTCTTACTTGAGCTCCAGTATAACTACCCTAAATTAATTCCCTTACTTATTATTTTTTCTCTTTCATTGGGGTACCACATCCTTTGACTATACCTGAAGGGAATGTATGACTATAGTAACAAGCCTACTAAGGTGTAGCCAAGCCCATTCTCAGTTAAGATGCCTCTCCGGATCATCTGCCACTATTCTGTTATGGGATTTTCACACATAACCTCTAGATATGAAATATGCTTGCATCTATATGAGACATGAATATGGGTTAAGCACACTAAAAATTATTCTGACTAAACATGCCACACTGATAGCACTAAAACAGAACACGATCTTGAGACAGTAGTCCACTGCCCTGACTTCTCTGTCCATTACTATCATGAAAAGAACCTTGAAAACGATTCTTATTACTACACAAATAAGGACTCACATATTTCCCTGCTAAAACAACCTGAACATTTCTTGAGTCTTCTCTTATATTCCCTTCCGTGATGAGTTCTTGATTCATCATGTATTCAAATCTTCTTAAACGAAAAAATTTTACTTTGGACATACTCTTATAATGATTATTTTCAATGAAATTTATTTCCTTGGATATCTCATAGATTCTTAAATATGGTACAAATCATTTTAGGTTATTAAACTTTTCATCATAGTCCAACGATAACAAACTATCATGCATTAGATGCTTGAACTCGCCGGTTTTTCATCTCTCAAGTTCTCATGATAAAAATGTATTATGAAATTCATCTAAAGTCCATTCAAGAAATATCCTATTTATAACCAACATCCTTCCTAATATCCTACCAACACTTGATAGGTACACAAATCATATACACAACATGTTTCACCCCCTATTTGTGGGTGTCTTGAGATGCTTGAAGATTGTTTTGACAATCTCAATCCAAAACTCGATTACTTGGGTCCCCCTTCGCTATTAAACATTGTAAAATGATATAGATAGAACTCTCTTGTCATCTCATGCATCAATGGAATAACATGAACGGTATCCCATTCCATAGACCTCATGACCCTGAGGAAGCTATCAAGGAGTTGAATATCCATCTTCACCTCAGGAACAAATGGAATTTCTGGTTCAACTATGTTAGGATCATGCTAATATCCACTCTCCAGATGCTCAATTAGAAGACTGCGAGGGGACATTTACTCTATATTACAAACACACACCTTAGAGAATATTAATTACTACAAAACCCACCATTAAAAATTCTGAAATTTATCAGTTCTAGAAAAATTCATTGCTAAAGTCCATCTTTATCAACGCTTAAATAAGCGTGGATAAAGGATTACCATTTGGAGCCCTTTTTTGGTGCTGATAAATGATAACCTTTATCAAAATTTTATTTTATAAGTAATAAAGGAAACTTTTATCAGTGATTTATTTTTAGTACTGATAAATGTCAGGAATAAAATGAGAAATTTAAAAAATTAAAATAAAAAGTGTAAATTATGAAAAATATTAAACATTTTATTAATTAAAAAATTATTGACAAAAAGTAATAAATTTAATATTAATATATATTTTTTTTAAATATTCATAAATAGTATACATTAAATATAGATATATTAAATGAATAAGTAAAAAATATATATATATAATGTTAATTAAAACCATTTTAATGCCTTATTTTAATGTTTTTTGGTTTTTCAATTTAACCTATATCAAAAATCATGTGTTTCATTTATTTCACCTATATGTATATATGTTAATGTATTTGTATATATATGTACACAGAGATATATTTACTTGATATATAGAAGAAAATAAATCTACTATTTGTGTCATTTATTCAAATTTTAGTATATTTTATAATTTCATGATAACATGATAAATTTAATATATATTGTGTTTTTAATAGGTCAATTTTATTTATTTATTTTCTATGCTACATTTTAATTTTATTTGAATTTTAATTTCAATTTTATTTTGGAATTTGATCATTTTATATTATTTATTTATATATATTTATTCACTATATTTTAGTATTTTCAATATGTATTCATCCACTTCTATATATATATATATATATTCTTATTTTTTAATAACTTATATTTAATTAATCAAACTTATCTAGTTTTCAATATTTTTCATGTGAACTCATTATGAATTATTCATTTTCAGTCAATTTTAATATGCATGTATTTAAGATTATATATCTATTAATAATGTTAAAAATATTGTTCTATAAAATTTATTTATAAATAAATATAAATAAATATTTATATATATAAATGTAAATTTACTATAATGATAATTATTATAAATAAATAATTACAACATTTTAAATAAGTGTCTATATAATTATAAAAAATTAATTATATATATTTAAATAATCATAACATTACAATAAATATATCTAAATATTTATTGTTATAAAACTATTATCAATTCTAAAAAAGTGTTGTTTAAAGATATATTATTCATCGCTAAAAAGACAGCGCTAATAAATATGTCTTCTAACAGTGATTTTATAGGGATGATAATGGTTTATATTTAACAGCACTAAAAAGGCACTAATAAATAATCCTTTTATCAGTTCTTATAAATTTAGCACCGATAAAAGTGATCTTTATTTTTTCTTTTCTGAAAGTACTGTTAAATGTGTCCCTAATCTATTTAAAAAAATCTCTGACCATGACATTGTCACTCATGATTCTCAATCTCTCACAGAACTCTTCTACTGTAAGTGAAAATCCTCTGCATTCCTTTGGATTAATTAGGGATAGAATCTAATGTATGTTATTTTCTACCATTTCTATATCATTTTTTGATGTTTTGGGTTTTTCATTTTTCATTTATTCACTGTTCTGAAACATTAGGACCCCTATATCTCTTCTTGTCACTACTGAAAAAAAACGAGTGTTTTTCTATTTATTCTTCTCCCTTCATATTTATTTGAGTGTCTAGCCCATTCTTTTCTAGAGATAGATATATGGTTTACTCTACTATTGAAATTAATAAGTATATGTCTTTTCCCCCCTCGATTTGCTCTTCATATGAATATTACAGGGTTCCAAAATCATGGTAGTTTCTCAAATTTAATTCATCTTATATACTAGATTATAGATTATAACGGCTTAATTATGAGAGTATTTAAGGATTATAGTATACCAAGTTGTGGCCCTGATTTATGGGTGATGAACATATAGGGACCAAGGTTTGTGTAAAAATCATTAAAACATGTTTTGTGATTTTTTGTTATTCATGTAAATTGTTAAACCATGAAATGGGTTATTTAGATTTATTATTTTAATGAATAATTTTTTTATTGTATTCAAAAATAAATCTTGAATTAATTAGCGACATTCCAATAATTAGTTTTGTAATTCATGCTGAGATTGTTTTTTTAAATAATTCAAGATTATTATCTAACATTAACCGTGTGTTACAAAGAGTGAATGGGAATTTATTTGGTGAGAAAAGTATGCTCATAAATTTTTTAAAAAATTTCCTATATTGGATCATTAAGTTTGATATGTTAGGTAATTTGTTATCCATGTCCAAAATGAACAAAATAGAGATGCTATCCCCCTATTGAAAGTAACCCTTTATTGCATTCCATAGCCAAACCAATCTTCTTTGATAATTGTTTATCACCAGTTTAAGGCACCAACACTCCATCATTGATTGAGGGACCTCAAGTATATTTTTGTTATTTAAGGGTACTGTAATATTCTCAAAGACTAGAATACTTTGTTGGATGTTTTAGTGTTAAATGTCAAATATATTTCTTTGAATCGTAAATATGGATTCCACTGATACTATATTACAAGTATGCCCGAGGTTTTTTTTTCTTTACTTCCATTCACATTTATCCTTGAGATAAATTGGCCCTTTAAATTTTTTTTATTTCTTTAATGATCGTTGGATGATACCCTAAAACTCTTAAGTGGTATCAGGGACTTTTTCTTTAAAGGCAAAAGGTATTAATTTATTAGTTTTCTTGGATAAATAAATTTCATATTGTATCTATGTTTCCTCAAAGATTTTATGATAATATATCACATTAATAAATTTAGAATTTTATTGAATAGATTCATTTCATTTAAAAGTGTAAAAAATTCTAGATCAATACCGAGAATAAGTTAAAAAATTCACCCTTTAAAGGGATGTATGTTTTTTAAGGGATCATATGGTGGATTAAAAAATATCCAAATTTGGATGGTGAGGAATCCTTGAGTACAGATAAGTAATGTCCAATTTAGGTGGAGTGAGATTAATTTCTTAAAAACCATTAGAGTGGAGGAATTACAATTCATCTTTAATTGAAAATACATTTTGAGTGATTCTATTAGTATAGGTTACTAGGACACTTTAATCCTTATACACATGATTATATTCCATCTCTTGATGATGGATTAGTCTCCCAATTTTAAACTAGCCTTCATCCCATTATCAAGAGATGGAAGGTAATCAAGCATCTGATGACAGATTAAAAAATGGCAGTGAAGGTCAATTGTACTATAGTATTGAATTATTATATCCCTGTTCAAGACAGTAACAATTTTATGAATGTTGGATGAAATTGTGGAATTTTATGCCCGTAGTGTATTTAATTATTATTATTAAAGAAAAATTAAATGTCTGACTACTCATACATTCAATTTCATCTGAACATAGCGATATTTCCAATACCATGAAAGAAAAAATTGTTGGTGATGAAGCTAAAAACTTATTACAGGATCAATAACATGGGTATGACAAAAAATAATGAAAAAACATTACAGTTTTGAATAATATTATAAAGGAAAGAAGTCTATGTATAAATTTGAGGTTGGTTAGAATCAATACGGCCAACCTATTGACCCCAAAAATTCAAAATTCATTATTTATTTTGGGGTCACAACGAGGATGAATGTGCTGATTGATATTGACTCATGGAATCATGTCTTTCCTGTAATGAAGGAAATAATTTTGAAATATTTAATGGTAATGATACAATATACATTCTATATTTTACTGAAAAAATATATAATGAAATATTGATAAATTTTTCATTATTCCTTGCAGACTTCGCTCATTTTCAAAGATTGTCATATGAAATTTGTCTTAATGGCCGACAGAAAAGCCCATAGAGGCTTCTGGACTCTTCTAATGAAGTTACATTTAAGGGATGCTTAGAGGAAAATAAATCCCCACCCGCCACTTAGTTATGAACATATTATAAATCAAAAAATAAGAATTTCATTCTACAATCATCATAATGAGAAATCATTTCAGGTTATTTCAATCGATAATATATTATTTGACATTATTTAGTTTATTGATTTGATTCAAATTTGTTAATTTATGAATCAGAAAATGAATGCTGAAAATAAAGAACGTGCATCAAAACCAACGTGCCCCACTCGCAAAGGAATGATGGGGGTGAACTTCATTAGAGAATAAATTGGTATGTATTCTAAATCAATAATAAATGTTTAATTATGTGATATAAAACAAAATATGTTCCTTTTTTATATTCTCATTGATAAATCTAAATCTAAATCCACTTCAATCCCACATCATGTGTTATGGGAGGAGTCTTGTGTAAATAAGGATGGTATATTAGTTGATGAAAACTCAAAACCATTATTTGAAGAATGTGTAATGATGAAATAATTTTAATTTGTTACGTATTATAAAAATATTACATTAAAATACATGTGTTCATATTTTTTATATGGTCTAGACATATGAATAAGAAATGAACGTACCAGATGAAATGAAACTTTCATTACAATTGAACAAGCCTAAAAAATATGGTCATGTAAGAGGATTTGGTTTTATAGTCTCTCCTCGGACAAATTTCAAGAAAATAAAACCACCTGATGATTAAAATAATATGTTGAGACAAATGCAAGCACAAATAGGTTTACTGCAAGATATTATTTTGCGGTCCGGTTTGGTAGACCAAGGTATTAGGAAGGATCAAATAAAACTAGCGGTGGAGCAAAGATCCACACATGAAAGAAATGACCCAACTAGATTTAAGGCTATTAATTACCCCAACTACATAACATAACCTAGGAAATAATTTTTTTCATTACTCTTATCCTAAATATTAATCAAAAAAATTACTATAACTTTATATTACAAAAACATTTATAGGGTATAGTTGTATGTGGTTTTTATCTGTAAACACCCACATACCTCCGTGTTGCAATGGTTGCAATGTTTAATATCCCAAGAGACTAGCTACACAATCAACCCCTCCAAAAAAATCACATGAGAGTGGGGATTGTGATAGTTTATGATCCAACTATTGAGTTGCTTATTCCACTCGATGGTCCATATATTACAACAGTTGAAGCAGCTATTGGAGCTTTCATAACATGGTTGTCTAATCATATAAAGATAAATGAGGTACATATTTTTCAAAAAAATCATATAAATAACATGTAATAGTTTATGATAAAATTACTAAAATGAGGTATGATATTTCTTATTAATAAATAAATTGATAAACGAAATGTTGTATCATGAAAATATATTGGATCAACCCAGAAATCAAAAAAACTTCGGAGAGTATCTTCTCCCCACTAGCTCTGGAGAAATATTTAATATCATTAAAAATTCATGGAGAGACCAAATTTAAGGATAAAAATATTTCTTACATTGATTATTAAGAAAACATATATGGTTATTCCTTCGCAAATTTAATTGGTTGTGAGACTCTATTTGAGATTCTCAAGCATGAATGATTGGGTGTCATAGTTGTGAATACATACATAAGGTACATTTTCAAAATAAGTCTTACAAAATAGTGATCTAAATATATTTATTAATGTTGATAACTATTCAGATTTTTTATAGTCATTTATATTACAACTATATAAAGGGGTGATCATGAGAAGCATGATTTTGATTAATTAATCCTTGTATCTATTCTACGACAAAAATTATGCCGAATAAGGAAGAAATAGAGAAAAAAATAAATGGGTTACTCATAGAATTTAAAAAAATCATCAGATGATAGACACTTTTTGATACCAACAATTTAATGGAAAACTATACGATCTAATCACATAATATATATATATATATTTTGAATTACTTAATTGTTTTTGTTTTTTATGAAGTACAAGATGCTGATAGCTGTCAACATTGACAACCTAAATATTATTTTTTTGGATTCAATGCTTGGAATTCCAACAAACCGACCATACATGATATGTATTGTGAATATGTAATACACTAAAAGCAAAATTGTATAGATATACATCAAATTATATGTTTCATAAATGTTTTAATTAGAATTTTGTTATGATAGGGGGATCACTAAATATACGCTATATCAATGCATGACATCTGTTTCTAAAAATATAAGGCATGTGGATTAGTAAAAATGAAAACAAGTTAATGTATATATACACATATTTAACTGTGAAATAATTTTAAATTTTATTACTTATTTTGAAAAATATTTCTATAGTTGTCAAAAAAAGATAATACAATCAATTATGGATATTATGCTTGGAAATTTATGATAGAAATAATAAACCATGAAAGGACATGCATCCCCCAATATGTAATTTATGATGTTAATTAAAATTTCATTAAATATATTCCATAGTCATTTTTTTTTATATTCTCTCAGTGCAATAAAGATTTCTGACAAAACACTGACTCAAAAAAGAAATCGATTTGTTTAGAGATGAGTGGGTAGTGTAATTTTGGTTAGATTTTATTCTAACCATAAATTTAGGTTATTACCATCTATATCTATGATCTTGTATGATTTATAACCTTGAAATTATTATTGGTGTGTGAAGAACTAGTGTTTTAAAGATTATATATTATTTTTGATCTCTTTCTCAAGGATAAGAGTAATGGAGTAAATCAATTTGTTTAGAAGCGATGACCTACAAAGAAATTAATTTTTGGGAAAATGATTATGTGGAGGTGGAGGAGGAGGAAAAGGAAGATGTGGAGGTAGAGGCGGAGGAAATGTTGGAGTAGGAGACCGGTGTGGAGGATGAGGTAGAGGCGAAGACTGAGGTGGAGACTGAGGTAGATGAGGGTGAGAAGTATTGTCTTGCAAACAATAAAATTGTTGTGCAATGAATAAAAATAAGGATCATATAAAGATTGTGTTTTTCAATAATTATTTAAATGGGAACACAACACTTGACAGTTAGGATAAGATCCATTGTGTGTCATTCCAGTTTAAGATGACATCTTAGAAAAAAACGCTCTTGGAAAACTCAAAACATTGAAAAATAATTCAGATTGTTTTGGTACTTTATGAAAGATATCCATACATCATTAATGATGTATAGGGATCATTCACACCTCAATATGATGCTCGGTGTGACAGGTATGAATCCATGTGTTTGTTATCAGTTTAAAATGGACATTTGAATACAAAAAAAGTGTCACTCATTGAAAACAAAGTAAACACACTCATATTGTCTTGAAAATTTGGGAAAATGATTCAAAATTCATTTGTGATGTCTCTGAATCAGTCTCATGTCAAACCTAGACATGATGCCACTTATATGGATCAAAGGGCATGTTTCCCATTTAAATTTCATTTTAGAAAAAAATCACACATGACGTACTAAAAAATTTGGAGAAAAATTCTGATTGTTTTGATACTTTAGAAAAATTATCCATGGGTCACTTGAATGTTTAGAATTAAGAATAACCTATATCCAATCCATGGAGTGGTTATTATGACTCCATGTACGGATTTTTATTCCAAATTGACATTAATTTTAGTGAAAAAATATATTTACATTCTAAGGACTGATAAAACAAATTCAAAATGTTTTGGTACATTAAGAAAATGATCCATATGTTACTTTTGAAGTGTAGGGATCAGTTTCACCACATTATGATGCATGGGGTGATCGGTATGACATTAAGTGACTCTTGTTTTTCAAAACTGACATTAATTTTAATAAAAAAACAACTGATGTACTCAAAATTGAGAAAACACATTCTGATTATTTGGGTAATTTAGGAAAATGATCAATAAATAATTTTCACATGTAGATATTAGACAAAACTCATTCTGATGCATGGTGTGACCCGTATAACTCAAAGAATCTTTTATCTATTTAAAGTTGACATTTTAATATAAAAAACTGTCACTCATCGACAACTAATCAAACACAGTCAAATTTTATTTATGATTTGGAACAATAATTCATAATTCATTTGTGACTTGTGTAAAAAAGTCTCATGTTAATCCCACACATGATGCCACCTGTATGGTTCAAAGTGTGTGTTTCCAGTTGAAAATGACATTTTAGTATAAAAAAACATGTGGCATACACAAAACAGAGGAAAAGCATTACGATTGTTCTGATACATTAGTACAACGATCCAAGAGTCATTTTAGATGTGTGTCATTCATCCATGATTCAATCCAATGCACAATGTGGTCAGTATTACTCAAAGTGTGTATTTATATTCAAAATTGACATAAATTTTAGAGAAAAAAATTATTGACAAACTCAAAACCGAGAAAACACATTTAGATTGTTTCGATATGTTAGTGAAATGATCCATATTTCACTTATGATGTGTAGGGATCATCTGCACCTTAATCCAGTGCATGATGAGCCCCGTATGAATCCATGTGCATTTTTTATTTAAAACTGACATTAATTTCAATCAAAATACAACTGACATATTAATATTCAATCAAACACATTCGGATTGTTTCTGTACTTTAGGAAAAGGATATATATATCATTTTTGACGTGTAAGGGTAAACTTCACCTCAATCCAAAGTATATGTTTTACATGTGTGACTCCAAGTGCACCCTTTATTCAAAATTTACATTAATTTTAATAAAAAAAACTTACATACACTATAATAGTGTCTTCCTTTTCTTATATTTGCGTTAGAAATTTTATTTCATTTAAAATAAGTATTTTTATAATATTTCAGTATTTTTTTGTTGTCTATACGGATGCAGTGTGTTGTTGCAACACATTGCTATGGTTTTTATTGATGTAGTGTGTTGTAGCATCTCACTAAAATTTTCACCTTTAACAATGATAATAAATGTGCTAGTAAAAGTATGATTTATCAGTTCTTTAAGAGGCGATTATAAATATACCCTTTATCAGCACTTATGCAGGTGCAGATGAAGTCTATATTTATCCATACTTTGATAAGCGCTAATAAATAATACTTTTGTCAGTGAAAATAAATGCGCTGATAAAGAGTATATTTATTAGCTCTATATAAAAGTGTTGATAAATGGGGTCTTTTATCATTGATTATTTTGTGATGATAAATATAACCTTTATCAACGCCTTTTTAGTGATGATAAAATACATGTAATTTTAACCACCCTAAGGTTGTCAGTGCATTTATAGCATGGATAGTGGTCGATTCTAGTGTTGTTAAAGGCATGTTTTTAATAGTGTGGCTAGAAATAAGGTTAACTGAATAAGTGAATACAACAGAGAACCACTAACTCCTAGTCTCTCAAAACATATATGACATGTATTTTAGCATGATATAAAAACTAATTTTAATTATTTAGTGAAATAAATATCTCAAATCACAGTTCAACAGGAAAGTGTATACTACATGAAAAAATAGATATGTCCCTATCCAGAATAATTCATGTCAATATATCCCTACGAGCCTATTACGGTGCATGTATTCTTATCTCTCTCAATATTGGGCCATGAGTATAATCTCAAAAAACAATATCATCAAAAAACAGTAACCTCACACAACATGTGATTTACCTAATGTGAAATGACATCAATAGTAACAAGCACATAATAAATACTGCAATCCCATCTCTAGGTACTTAGATTTTTCCTTGTACGTGAGTTAGATACTTCCATGCACATGCTCATTACCAAGTCATTACATGGCATAGTCACCTTTCTACCTTTACCAAATAGTAAAAAAGAATATATTTACCATGTTCTCTAATACCACTTCGTAACATCCCCCAATATGGAACTCTCTCACTTGGCTAGAAAGGTTTTGTTACAGGACCCCAAGCGCACCTACTCCAATGCTAGAGGTTGCCTACTAACATAGGGGATGTGTAATGTATAGTGGGGGGACTATACCCCAGTGTCTGAAATTTCATTTTATAAGAAACAAATCATGTTTAAATGGAAAATAATAATCAAATTAAACACAAATATAATAATTAGTGTGAATACAATATTAAATATAATAATAAAAGCCAACCAAATAATCCAATAATAGTAAAAGAATAATTTAATGACAATATGGAATGTAAATACATGACTTTCTAGACAAAAAATAAAATAACAAGACTTGAAGACATTAATAAATGACTCAATGTCCCAGGTAATGAACCCCATGTCAATACCCTATCCAAACTCCTCCAACTGTAATTAAGAAATAAATAGCATGGTCATTTACCCATGTCCAAACATGCATTTATGAAATCTTCTCAGGTGCTAAATAGTGGCCCAAATAGGGTGTGATTTAAACTCCGTAGGTTAACACCATCATGTCTAAAAAAATAGTCTCATAAGAAGTGTATGAAATAATGCGTTAAAAAGGTGTATTAATTAAATTAAAAATTAATAAAATGAATCCATAACAAGATTCGGCTACGTGTCTGAATTTTTCTGAACTTGATTCACAACCATTCCAACCACAACCATATAACCAGGGTAAATAACATTCTTCATCGCCATTCCATAAAATCTCTGATCATGTTTTACTACAATTGAAACCACAATCTTATACCCATGGTATTGTCAGAGAAAATAATCTATATCAAAGACCTATAAGCATTGAACCATTTTCGGATCAAATCCCTATAGGCATTATATAATTTTTGTGTCAAATCCCTATAAGCATTATAACATGGGACTAGGCTGAAACTGTTCTCTATATGCATTGCAACATAATTTTTTTCAAGTGCATGGGCCTAGCCTTTTATATAATCATCTCAACGTATAACACTTTACCAATCATACTTCATGGATTTAACAATATCACATCATATATATCAATGGTTAATTATTCTAATTACAATTATTCTTTCCTAATACCCTTTTCAATTCATTTCACAATTGATTAAAAATTATATCAAAAATGATAATCCATAATTTTTGGATTCAATAACAATAAATCACCCTAGGCCACATGTCATGCCAAATATACATTAAGCCATTAGCAAATTATAAATTAATTTGATGCCAAAGGAATTAAATGGATAAAATTATTCAATTATTTAACGAATTTCGGCACACACAATGAGGGAAAAATCAAAAAATTATATAAACATAGAATTATAAAACCATAAGTTTAAACCCTAGACACCCTACCTTATACCGATGATCCAAAAATTATTTCTGTGACTAATGTTCATGATGAAGATGGTGTAGATGATTGATAATAGGTTTCTATATCAAAATTGATCAAGATAAAAAAAAAATAAATTTGGTAAAAATATTTCATTGAAATGGGTGGATAAGAAGGAAGAGATGGAATAAACCTAACCATAAAAACATACCAGGTATTGAAGTTGGAAAAAGAATGTACATAAGGGGTTTTGAAACTAAAAAATCTCTTGGATAATTCCCTTGGGCTGAGAGGGGATAAGCTACAGCTGGTTGAAAAACAAATCATCCACATAGCATGTTTAAAATAGTAGTTTTGGAATTTACATGTTGTGTAATGTAGTTACAAATCATGTAAATGTATTTAATTTTATAAATCAAAAAAACATTTCATCTCAAATTTATTTTCTAAAAACCCTGAATAATTACACTCTGTGTAATCCCCTTACACAATGAGTAAATGTTCATCAATTGAGTTTTTCAGCCCATTTCTCATTATAACAAACCTGAACCTATTTTAATATTTCGAAATCACCAAGAACCCGTAAATAACTTTACACATTTATACCCAGACACTGTTAATTCATACATGAACACATCCTCAAATATTTTTTCATTTTCTCCAACAAAGGCTCTTTGTCATGGAAGAAGACTTAGAAACCAATGCTTAAATAAAAAACTCAGAGATATATATTTATAAAAATAAAATGGGAGCTTACACCTTATAATGGAAATTAAGGTGTCGACATCCCCTTCTATTTTTTGGGGTTCACAAGAACCCATAGAAAAAGATCATTCCCTAATGCGAAGTGTCCTATCCAATTATACATTAAGACCACTAATTTTGGAAAAAATGATATCAGAGGGGGTATGAGAGTAGATAAATCTCATATTTCATTCAATAATGTCCCAATTATTTTCGGGGTGATGGTATTTTGAGGTTTCTCTATGTTTTTAATTTGGAGGCCACATGGTGAATATTCCTTCCTATATCAGGGTCTCCAGACCACTATTTAGGATGAACAACATCTTTTTATTCCTTTTATTTAGCCAAAAATCTATTGAACCCAACCAAAATATCATATTTTTGACTATTATAACCATTTATTGTTTTAATAATAATGGGTTAGTTGTCTAAGGTGGTGGGGGGCATGTGAGAGATTTCGAATTTTTTTTGAAAAGATTAGCTCTTTTACTCAACCCAGGGAAATGAAAAAACCAATTGGTGATGTATTTGATTTAAAATTTTCCATATAAATATCCAAAAAAGTATACCATCATGCCCTAGATTTAGAAGGTCCTCTATCCACACTGCTTGTTGGAACACCGCCATATAGGCATGAGATTTAGAGGTTCCCCTTACTTATTATAATAGGACATAATTTCAATAAAATCCCCACCAAAGAGGGTGGTTTTAGGTAAATTTTTTCTTAGATATTGATGAAGTATCCACGACTCCCAATTATCTCTCCAGGAAGGCAATCTATAAAGGCCAACAAAGGCCCATTAGGGGTGTCTTATTAGTGGGTGGAGGAATATCAGTGGTTAGAGGAGAAATATTTGACTCTAACACTCATGTAATCCTTATAGAGAAGACAAAGAACACCTGATTAGACAAAATATTAGCCCAATAAGAATCCATGAACACTAATTTTATCCAATTTCATCCATATCCTTTCTTTCTATTATAGTTTTGTATAAGAAAAAATATCAGGGAGATATATAGTGAAAAAATGCTAAAGAATATAAACCGAGAGAGGGTTTCCAAGCTTGTGATAGTTCTGGTATAGTATTTATATATGAAAAATATCCAAAGGAAACCAATCTCATAGAATACTAATCACAAAGAATATGAAAAACCAATCACAACGGAGTCTAATTGGGGGCCATTTATGAAACCCCTCCCATAATGACTCGATTGTTACACCACATATGGAGGAAATAAATTAGAAGTAATCACTACATTGGAAAAGGAAATCCAAGGATTAATACCCATATAATATATCATATGATCCACATATAATCTAAAGTTCTTCAGATGAAATACATAACTGAATAATATGTTTTATAATAAAGATGTATGGTGATCCACAAATCTGTGAGTCTAAAAAATTTTAACACCCATATATGATCAACAAATCTATAAATTAACTGTCTATATACACATATGATGCTCCATATATGATCCACTGATCTGAGGAAGATATCTTGTGACACAAACCACCAACACAACAAAGCCAAAGAAACCAACGATGCATAAGATACGAGTAAGCCAATATCCCAAGAATAAACCAACAATAAGGGAAACCCCAAATGGAGAATAATAAACCGAATGAATCAATGTTTTGAGAACACTTATGATCTGAGGAGACCAAGAAAATTACATGCTACCAATCAAACAACTTATGCAATAAGGCATCAATTTCCAAAACTATGTGAAACCTATGATGATGCTCTTTATAGAGATGAGACTGAAACTCCTACTAATATAGAATTTTAAAAATAAATATATAAA
Organism: Viscum album; assembly: GCA_963277665.1. Taxonomy (NCBI): domain Eukaryota; kingdom Viridiplantae; phylum Streptophyta; class Magnoliopsida; order Santalales; family Viscaceae; genus Viscum; species Viscum album. The sequence goes on from OY728161.1 coordinate 786,216,221, forward strand.
TATATATAAATATATGAAAATATATATGGATAAAAAATTGACCATATATATATAAATAAAAATATATATATAAAAATAAGGAACAAAACAATATAGATCAATGATAAAAGTACATGTGTGTGATGGTGGAGGTTCCATGTTTGAATATATGTGAAGTGGCATGTAGGTGTGAGAAATAGTGGTGGTCCATCACTCATAAAGTATAGAAGAGGAATAGATGAGCACTAATAAAATATTTTAGGTGATGATAATGTGGGTGGCATCCCTTCAAATATCCCTATAAATCTCCCATCTATTGATTTTTTTAAATATCATTGGTGCTAAAAAATTACAGATAAAATGTGCCTTTATCATTACAACTTTAGTACTGAAAAAGTGAGCTCTTTTAATAGTGTTGGGAATAAAAAAACCTTTTTAGATCTATTAAATGGGTTTTATAGTGTTTTTTAAATATCAGTTTTGTGGAAGTGAGTAAAATTTAACAATCATAAAATAAATTAATTTTTTTAAAAAATAATATAATGTTAACAGGTTTGGGTTTTCAAATATCCTCTAAAAAATAACTGAACCCTACCTGATTAATAATTAGTAGTGTATATGAAACTCAAACCCTTCCCAAAAATGATTAAAGGGTACCCGACCCTAGTTTAATTGGGTTAGGTATGATTTGGTTCTTTGTTTTAAGGTACACATTATCATCCCTATTTTAGTATAACATAGATAAACAATATAAAATATATATTATGTATAAAAATATAAAAATATAAAAAAAATATATACATATAATATAATATATAGTATAGATTAAATTTAATTATTATTCAATGTTTATAATTAATTTTTCATTGTTATTCATATTATTCTTTGGTGATTAATTAATATTATTCCAAATATATTATAGTGATTAATTATTCTCATTATTAATTATAATTTTTCTTGTTTGGTAGTAATATTAACTTTTTATTATTATTTTACATATAATTATATTAGCATAACATTCCTAGTATATCAAATTATATATATTTATAATTTTAATTGCTTACAACTATACTTATTATTTTGTTAAACCTTATTATAATTATTATCAAAATATTCCCACATATGCAATGTGGTGACTAGGTTGGGTGGGGTTTGGGGTGGCGGTCACGAGGTCGAGTCCTCAGACTGATTTATGTAATTATGTGTGTATTGTAATATATTATTATTATTATTATTAATGTTATTATTAATATTTTTATAATTATATAATTGACCAAATTTAACTTATAACATTATTATATCCCATCATATATATATACACAAATCTGGGTAATTATTATGATTTAATGTTATTCAAAGTTGAATATGAATTCTTAATCTTTTTTAAATATATTTGTTGAATATATAGATCCTTTTTGACCATGTTATCAATAAAAGTTGGAATCCTAGCCACAAACCCAATCACAAAGTGGCATCAACCCTCTCAGGTTGTAAACTGTTCACACCCTCAATACTAACCTTATAGATCTACATCACAATCACTTCGGAAGTATTTTCCTCCCACCAGAACACTATCTTCCATGGTTGTTTATGATATTTAAAAATAAATATATATTTATATATACATACATGTTTTTATATATTTACATATAAAAAATTGATTATATAAATAAATATTTAAACATGTCTAAAAAATATGTATATGTTATTCTAGTATATAAATATGTGTGTGGTGATAAAGAATATTTCTTCATATATATTTTCTAATAAATGTAATTAAATATATATATATATATATTAGAAAAACTAATAATGAATTTATTTTTTATTTAAGTGTATGTGATGATGTATTCACAATTTCTAGTATTCATGCAAAAATGGATGATCAAAGAAGATACGTTCAATCAGTGACAGATTGGATGCAAGGAAACATGATGGAAGACACATAATTTATGACACCCCTGCACTACATTTTTATAGTTTTGGATGACTAGTTTAATGATAACCCCATGTGATTGCTCCCCCATTTTCATTCTCTATTGACCCCATCCCTCACGATTAGGCCCATCTATACCACTCAAATTCCATTAGGTTTTATTAGACCCAAAAACTTCTCTCCCTTAACCAATCAGTTAGTCAAGAGTACTTTACCCATTTTATTACTAAACTTGATGTCCCAACACACTGATGTTATGCTCCCACTCTAATGAATGGTTTGTAGGAGTTGTTGAATATTTTTATGGTCAATAATTGTATTATCATTTGGATGATACATAGAGACATGAAGGAAAAGAAAATATGAGGGTGATCCCATATTTATCATTCTTAACAGAGAGGAGTGGGACTACCACAACCCGGGGATACTAAAGAAAAAATAACATGGTTCATGATAGAGAATTTGTACACACTCTATAATCTCCCCTCCCTAATTACATTCCACCATGTATTCATTGAGCAATTATATACCGTGTTGATGATCATACCACTAGATCCTCTAGTGGTATACCAGGAATGAAATCATTTTATAGATTTGTGGAGGTGATTACTCATTTTCATGCATGAGACTACCTAGGGTATGGCTACATATGTAAACCAACTTGCCTCCATTAATATTAGAAAATCCCATATTTATCTCTGACATTCCTCCAGTATTGGTATTTGATTTTAGTGTTCCAAAATATTGAAGAACATATGATCATAATGGATATTCCATCTACTAATTTCCATGCTGAGTTTGGAGTGTGGATCAAAAATATTGATTGTGAGATATTGGACTGAAGGCTCCAGGCACAACAAAAGTTCTTTTTCTAGGAAGATTTATACTCAAAGAATATCAGATTTGATGGATCATTATCATATTGTAAAAGCCATGAATATCATAACCAATGGGAATTTCCTAATTCAATATTTACAATAAGGTCACTAAAACCAAGAACAAATATTTGAACATTAAATTTACAAATAATTTGTTATGTTGTGGAGAATAATAATTTCAATCTTGTGATCTTTCTTAATAGTAGTTGTTGATCATCCAAAACCCTTTTTGGTAATCTGTCATTATGTATGTAGGTTACAAGTGTAGAATACCTCTAGACCTTATACACATGTTTTTACATGTTATCTTAATGACACTGATGAATCACAGGGTTCCAACATGGTTGATTTACCATCTTGTGTTGTTTATTCACATTGATGCACCTTTCTTTGGAATTGAATGATTTCCCATGATCTTTTAATTATTGGAGGTTGTGAGAGGGAAGAGGATAAATCTAGAAAAATATATATTGTGTATAAAAATTATTGATTAGACTGAATTATTAATTATAATTTTTTTATTTATATAACAAGGTTTAGGGTTTATATTTTAATTAGTTTCCAATTAACCTTAATAAAATATCAAATCTATGTATGACCCAAAGCTATGTAATAAAATAATAATAATAATATTTTCTTCCATGGTGTGTTCTAATTGAGGAAATGAAAAATATTATTTTACCATATTTCAAATTAATATTCATCATTGGAAATCATCTTGGTCCACTCATCATCCTCACTATTTAGAGAATATCCGAATAAATATAAATTCAAAAAATAAATATTTCATTCACAATGTGAAAAATAAATATTTATTAAACATTCAACAATATAAATATTTTGGATCTATAAATCCTATAAAATAATTCCTCATTCTTGGCTATAATATTTATTCTAATAATTAAATTCAAAAATAATTTAATTTAGATGAATAGAATAACATAGTGTTTGAACATTTAGGATTATTTGTCATTGGCATTAGGTGGGATTTCCTAAAGTCTATATTAATATCAAATAATGGGTAACTTCAACCAAGATAAAGAAGATAAGGTTTCAATGTTGAAAAAGCACACATGATAACTCACTATATAATATAATCCCATAGTCTCAGTATTTCATTAAGCAGGTTTCACAACCCTGTCATCAATATATGTTCTTGATGTGTATTTCATTGACCATCTAAAATAAATTCATCATTACAACATGACTATGAAATTTAATGTTATAGTTATATTTCAATCAAAGGGTTAAGATAAAAAATTTCGTTAATATTAAAGCCACAATTCCTTCATTGAATAATTCATTAATAATATGCCATTTGTCATACACCCAACATACCGAAATTCTCTGTGAACTATTATCATTTTTGTTTAGGACAATACATCTATGTGGGAATGTCATGATATTCATTAATAATAATCTTAAAGTCTAATGTCTATTACTCATGCTCATAGTCAGTAATATCAAATGACACATAAACATGTGGAATTATTATAGGCAAGTTTGTTCATATAATATCCTGTCTTAGAGATTACCAAGGGAAAATATCATGAGAATAAATCTCATATGATTAATAGAACTGACACATAAAAATAAAAATTATATGTGTCTTATCAATTATTTTTATTTGACCATTGAAATTGGTTTATGTGTATCTTAAAATAATTTCAAGGTTCTCATCATAGTGGGGAACTGCTTTTCCCTTTTAATACAACATATATTCTAAGATATTATTATGTAAAAATTACACAAAACAATGAGTGATATACAATAATTTATTTAATTTAAGATTCATTTCATAGAATATACATGTAATCTAATGTACAAATAGTTCCTTCTAGAAATACAACTCCAACATATTCCTACTTAAACTTGATCCAACTACCTTGTAATTTTTAGTCAGATAGTCCTCACATGATGATCATGTTTTTGCTGAGATAAGGCATTAGTCAAGTGGGCCACCACATTATCTTCTATGGAAACTATACTCCCTTTAACATCACCTTTCTGAGAAATATTCCTCAAGAGATGATATTTTTTATGTTTGATCTTCATCAACTGATGTGAATTTTGATACTTTTCAAGAGCCACCTCAATTGTATTATAAAAACATTGTGTGATAGGTTCATTACTTCAATGTACCACATCAAGATATAAGACAAAGTTCCATATCTAAATTGATTATTTAGCCACTACAGAAACCAAAATATACATGGACTCTAATATAGAATTTCTATCCAAAGATTTAATTGAGATCTTCAAGATCATAACACCTTTATTGAAAGTGAATATGTATCCTATCTGTAATTTAAATTCATCTGGATTTGTTTGGAAACTAGAATATGTATATCCTTTAATGACTATTTCCTCATCTCCACCATATAATAATACAATATCCTTAGTTAATCTCAAATACTTTTGGATAGTATTGACTTCCATTCAATGGTGTTCACTTGGGTCATCTTGATATCTTCCCACCACACATAAGGTAAAAGAAACATCAAACCCAGTATATAGATTAATTTACATGACTGACCCAATCACTGAAACAGATGGAATCCTTACCCTAATTTAACATTACTAATGTTCCTGAGGACACATTTTCATAGAAAGAAGAATTTCATATGACATTAAAAATAATACTCTCTGGTATTGTTCCGTACAAAATTTCTTCAGTATCTTATCAATATATTTACATTGACATAAACAAAGATACCTCTTGGATCTATCATGATTGATCTTGATCCAAATAATATATGTTTCTTTACCTATGACCTTAATATATAATCCTTTATTAAACGATTATAATAAACTGTAAGAATGGTATCTCATTTCCAATAAGTAGTGTGTCATATACATAATCTGTTAATAAAAGAAATGTGCTCCCACAAATCCACATATAGAAACAATGATCACATTTGTTCTTTATGAAACAAAATTCTGTTAGGGATTCATAAAATAGAATATTCCATGACATGGATGCTTGATTTTATCTATAAATGTATATTGGTAATTTGACTTTCTTTTTTGAATCCTTTGGAGTCCCAAAACCTTGGTGTTTTGTTATATAGAAATTGTATTAAAGGGGTTCATTAAGGAGGACTGTTTTGACATAAATTTTCACAATCTCACATTCATGGTAAGACACTGTGGAAATTATAATTCTAATGTATTTTATCACCTCTACTGATGACACGGTTTTTCATAGTATATGTATTGATGTTGTTTGAATTTATTTACAACCATTCATGACTTATAAGCTCTGACTTTTCCATCCTTATTGAGTTACTTTTTTAATACCCATTTACATCCAACAATATTTACATCCACTAGAGGATCTACCGAAATCTAATATTGTTTTTGGTACATGGAATCCATTTCAAAATTCATTACTTCTTTTGAATTGGAAAAATCCATTGCAACTCTTCTGTATCTTGATTCTATACTTCAACAAGGTCTATATCACTCCCATGATCTCTTTTATAGATATGGTCATTCTCAAGGAATTTTGGATATTTGTCAACCATAACTTTTTTATATGAAATTTCATATCGGTTTTATCCCCTTGTTTCTTTAGCATATCCTATAAAGATACACATAGAACCTCGAGGAGTATGTTTGTTTCCAAAAATATCCTTAACACAAGATTCACATCCCCACACTCATACATGCTACTGTGCATATGTATTTCAATACCAATTTTCATATGGAATATCATTTGTTTCTTTAGTTGGAACTCAGTTTATAATGTGTGATGTTTTCTATAATTAGTATCCCCAAATGGATTATGGAAAACTTGTATGGCTCATCATTGATCTGCACATGTCTAAAAGGGTATGATTACTCCTATAAATTATGTTGTTCCACTATGGTGTATTAGGAATATCTTGTTTGATAAAATCCCTAAACTCTATAAATAATCAATGAAGACTTGATAAATATTTTCTCTACCATCATCTGAGTGGAGTTTTTTATTCTTCTTACACAACTAGTTATCAACTTCCTTCTTATATTCCTTGAATATCTCAAAGGAATTTAACATATAGCTCAATAAGTAGATATATCCATATATAATAATGTCATCAGTAAAATTTATGAAGTGTTAGAACCCACCATTTACTTCAACGAGAAATATTCAACACATAATAGTATTAACAAATTCAATAAGCTATGTGGCCCTTACAGTCTTTACACTATATAGAGATTTTGTCATCTTCCTTGAAAACAAGAATGACTTACACCAAGTGGTTTTAGATCAAAATAAAATAAATAAAAATCTTGTTTTAATTTAGCCAATGATTTTCCATTTACATGACCAAGTTTGTAAAGACATAATTGGGTGTGTTATGAGTTTTTTGAAATAGTTTCATTATCTATTTTCATGACTTTGTTTGAGCACTCTAACAAATACATACCATTATATTATTAAAATATGTGTTATCATAACAAAATATTTCCTTATAAAAGAAGAAACACATATACCTAAATTTTAAAATAAGTCCATATGTATCATGTTTGGATGCATATATAATGTTTTTCATAACTGTTGGAACATAATAAAAATCTATGAAGACATAGATAATTCTCATCAGTAACATGAGGTGGTTGTCCCTGATAGCCATAACAACAAGCCAGGATCCATTGATTTCATGTAGTTCTTCCTCCAATAATGAAATTTTTAAAAATCTAGTTGGCTCCTATATTTTAATATATATGTGAGCACAACATGATGTATTTAATAACCAATTAGTATAAATAGATAAATTGAACTACATAATGAACACACCTAAAGAATCCCCCTGCATCTTAGCTCGGGTGTCGTTTTTCTTCTAATGGACCTTCTTCTCACATGTGGAATAGATAACATCATATTCTCTTACATTTCCTTTTATATTTATCATCTTGTAAGGGTGTTTAAAATAATATTTAATATTATAGATATTTTCCTTGTCTTTCCTTTTATTCACCATAAATATGGATGTTTTTTTAACTTTATATAATTTTCAACATCGTGAAGAAGAGTGAGAAGATCTGGGAGATAAATCTCTATGTTTTTTATATAAAAATTGATAAAAAAACAATAGAATATTTTAGGGAGCGATGAAATAATATTATAAATGTGCAGTTTATTAGGTATCTTAAACCATAGAACCTCTATGATCTGAATGTATCCAATGGGTTTGGCTACATGAGTCCTAGTTTACCCACCTTCCATATGTTTACTCTAAAATAGTTCATTGAATATCCAAAATCATTCATGTCCAGTTCTCTCCTAATATATTCAATGAAGATGTTTGAGAATGCTATATGAATCCATATATCCACGTGACTTCATGAGTCTATTATACATACATAAATTAATTTGACAACAAGTATCAATTCTGTCTTTCAAATGTTTATCATAAAAAAACTACTCGTCACTCACCTCATTTTTAGTAAGATAAATAATTTTGGATTATAGCATGTAATAATTATATTCATAGCACAATACTACCCACATGCATATGAACCATTGCTCAAAATTACAGCAAGTTAGGATATGCCCATTCACCAAAATTTAAAGTAGGGATAATTTTGTTGAAAAACATGCCACTATTCTAAATTTATAAATGATAATATTATTAGTACATTATTTTATAAAAATTTATGTGAGATATAATGAATTTATTCTTATTTGTTATCATGCAATTTTGTTATGTCTCAATTTCCACCACCACAGAACTCGAAATGTCCCATCAATATAGACATTATAATTTCCTGGATCCATATATACCTTCCTATAATCCCGACAAAGGAAATGAAAATTATAATAAAGTATTTAGGTAGGTGGTAATCCCAAATAAAAACTAAAAGCTGCCTAAAAAATTGATTGGACTCCCGAATCCATAAATCATGACTCAAATTTCCTCAACAACTGCTTCAAAATTTCTATTGGATAGAAAAAGGCCATTAAACCTAACATTGGTATAGTTATGTCGACCCATTATCTTATTTAAGACTTATAGAAGATTAAAAGAATCATAAATGAAACCTTAAACATGGGTTCATATTAATTCATATGATGATGGACTTAATAACATAATTTTGACATGAGGGATTTTCATTATTATGCATAAATGTTTCTTATTTAATCTTTAACATGTTTTTCTAATATAAATTTTATTTTAATTTAGGGATTAACAACATTATGATAAAATATTTATGTATAGATAATTTATTTTTATTATATATTTTTATATTGGTTTATTTATTTATGTGATCGTGGTCTTCAATCCCTTAGGTAAATCATTCATAAGATTGAAATAAATAAATAAATAAATGATACAGTAATGATCTATTATCTAGTTATTAATTTTTTGAGAAGCCAATTAATCGACATATGACACTAGGGATAAACTCCTTATGTTGAACATCGAATGTGTTACAGGATCCCATATGTACACCTATTAATCTCCCATGTTGGTTTCATCTCAGTTCCATCCTGAACAGCCTCTGTGTCAGCTCCTCCATGTAATAACTCCATGTGTCTTCAGATACTCCTTTTATTAAATATGTTTTATAACTCACGTTCAGAAGATGGGAACCAAAATATTTGTTAAATAAATTACATAAAATAACTTTGGAAATGTTGTTCGTCCATAAAAAAAGAGGGAATAAAGACTCACATGTTATTATATTTAATTTAAAAATAATTAATTCTAAAACCATACAAAAAAATTAATTCATTAAAACCAAAACATACATAGGTCTAGCCAGGCTCATGATCAGTCATAGACATGAAACGATTACACATTTAAAATAACTATTTAGTATTTCTTTGAATTCGTACTATAAGAAGATAAAACAAACATGAATTTATGGGATTAATTTTCTTATTAATCAAATAATAAATTTCTTCTTATTTCATCATCATTAAAAAATTACCAACTGCTATGATTTTAAATAAAATTAAAATTTTTAATTTTTTTAAAAACCAATTAAATAGTACACAACTTTTTACTTGGAATAAGCTCTACAATTACTTATCCAAACTATTTAGTGGGGTTTAAATTATAAATAATGCACTCATACGACATTTTTTTACATGGAATGAGTCATTATTTCAAAGAATGTGTATCCAATTTAATGAAAAATAGAATAAATGAAAATTATGTAGATTTTATGATTTAATACATTGAGTATTTAGTATATAATAACCAAACAGGATTCATAATTTTTTAATATTACAAGGAATTAATTAAGAATTTAATATAATGTAAAAACTAACGACCAATGTTTATCATCAAATTAATGACCCATAGAACATAATTCAATTATGTTTAATGGACTAATTAACTAAATATAATATTTGAACATAAACAGGAAGTGCACATGACGTGTACAAGCTAGCCACATGTCGTGTACTTCTCATCACCAAATATTCATAGTACATGCTTAGGGACTCGACATGTACTTATTGTGGTTAATTATGATGTAAATAATGTGTATATATTATACAAGTCATATATTTCTAGTTACATGGTTTCCAGTCTCTAACCATTGTGTATTAAATGCATTTGGTGTTTTAATTACACAACACTGTTTGACCTCATGCCTTATATCTTGAAAACACCTGGACTACATAGAATGTAGTCAATCCACATAGTGTTTACTCTTGTAAATCTATGTGCTACCCTGGCTAATATTCATATCGTGCATTTATTGTACTTGATGTTTACTAATTGGGAGACATACCAGAATCTACAGGAGCATCCTTATGGAATGAATAAGGATAGAAAATGTGTAACAATGGAGTGCATACCATGTAGTTTTTTATTATACATCCAGAATACATGACACAACTCGATGGGTTCTTCTTATGTGAACTTTATTAATATTTAACCGATATTTAATAATATAAGTAAGAAATAGTTAGGTGAAAGATGTTATTTTTGATAACAGATTACGAAGGAATTAAAACATGAAATGAATCTTATATTTTAGATTTACAATGATCAAAAATGAAATAAATTATTATAAATTTGAACATGTCCACTTTAATACCACTTGATGGTTCTAGGAGAAGTGGAATCACTTATCAAGGCCAACACCGACTCATAAAAAGTTGAATTAAATGGATCATTTACCTATTTTACAAGACATGAAGGTCATGAATATCAAATGTTATACAATAAAATATAGACATAAAGGTCATCGTAACCCAAAAAGATATTTCCATGTTAATTTTTTAATGAACTTAATTAAAAATGAAGAATAATTACCATGTTCTTGTGATATTTATTTACAGACGATGTTTGTCATATAACACCTTTTTCATAAATCTTTCATTGTACCCATTGTATCAAAGTGTGTAATTCCTCTTTTAATGATCTGTATGATCTCTTATGATCTATGATTGACACTGATCAACCCTCAGATGCTAGCTTGGTCAATTGATTGTCTTAGGTAATTTATATTTACCACCTAAAAGTTCGTCGATCATGAAGAATTTCTCTTGATCTTTTGAATCTTGAGAGGATTTGAGAGGGGAAAAGGATAATTTAGAGAAAAATATGTTGATCACAATTTCTCTCGATTATCCTATCATAGATATTATAAGAAGTATTTTTATTGATATAGGATAAGGGTTTCTATTGTAGTTAATTTCCAAATTTCTCTTAAAAAAATATCAAGCCCATGTCCAACCCCATACAATGTATGAAAATAATATTATTATTTTATTCCCCGGTGTGCACTAACTAGCAGAATGATAAATATTATTTTATTTGATTTAAAATTAATATTTATCCCTAAACAAGATATTGGTATACTCATCTTTATTATTTAATGATTACTAGAATAAATAAATAATTATTTATTTATTCATAAAATAAATATTTTTTTCATAATTTTGAAAATAAATATTCATTAAATATTCAATAAAATAAATATTTTTTATCCACATATCTGGAATAAAATTATTCCTTGGTATTGAGAATAATATTTATTCTAATAATTAAATTCAAAAATAATTTAATTGAGATCAATATATTCACATAGTGTGTGACCCTCTAGTCTTATTTCCCATCGGAATTAGGAGGGATTTCTTAAAGCCTATGATTATTATCTAGAAACAGATTGAGAAACCCGGGAGAAATAATTTAATGTCATAATATCTTCAACCAAACAAAAGCCCTCATTGTTAAATATAATCTCATTGTCTCAAAAACTCATAAAATAGGTTTCACAACATTGGAAACAACCTATGTGCTTGATATGTATTTATATGACTATCTGAAATAAACTCATTCTTACACCATGTCAAATTAATTTTACACAACTATTTAATTTCAATCAAAGGGTTAATATATCAATATCCATTAATATGAAAGGAAAAAAATCATTCCTCAACTTATTCATAAATAACCTGTCGTTCATGACACACGCAACAAAACCAATTTTTCTATGAATTGTTATCCTCAGGGTTTATGACAATACATCAAACTGCATTAGTCATGAAAATCATTAATATTAATCTTAAACTATAAGGACCATTAAAAATACTCACATATAGGAATATATGATGACACGTAAACAATAAAAATTCCAAATGGTGGGTATGTTCGTATAATCTTTCATCTTAATGATTACCAAGTGTGAACATCATGAGTATAAATCTCATATTCTTATGAGTACTCAATCCAAAAATTCCACATGTTAGGATTTGTATCATAGAATTTCATCCATCCATAAAAATTGGTTTAATAAAATCTTCATGTGATTTTAATGTTATCACCATAGATAGGAACGACTATTCCCTTTTAATAGGAGAGATATTATAGAACATTATAACAGTAAAGTCATGTAGAACTATGAATGATAGGTAATAATATTCTTAAATTTATATTCACATATTATAAAATACATGAAATACAAAGTATAAACAAATGTTTATAGAACACCGACTCCAACATACACTTCTTGTTGAACTTGAAATTCAATTCTTCCAATAGCTCCCTAATGATACTAGTCCTTCTAGGAATGTTTGGAGGTAGCCTTTGATTTGGCACCTCAATAGCTTCGAGCATGGTTATCATTGAGCTTTCAACCATGAATTATCTTTTTATTACTTTAATATGGTAAATATCGTCAATAATATCTTAAAAGTTTTGCTTCTATGTAAGGAGAATATTATCCACAACAAACAAGGTGGTTGCACTCTTCAAAAACACCCATAGAAACAGAATCTTTTGGGAGTCTAGAATGATAATAAGGATTACAGGTCCCCAGAATCATGAGGACTCTATTGTGTAGGTACTTTTTGAGGTGAATGAAACATTTACTAAGAAACATTATGATTAAGAGCCTAATATCAATCATCCTGGTGTAGGAGAACATTAGAAGCCTATAAAAGAGCATTATCATGATCCTAATAAATATATTGTTGGAAGAAATTAGTAGTTTGATATTGAAGTTCATGATCTTTATCATATTTATATATATATGAAAATAGATCCAATTATTCATGAGTATAATATTAAAGGCCAACATCTTACTCATGGTCTTCTTCTTCCACCTATTCAGCTAGATTCAACCTCTCTAGAGTTCAGGATTAAAGACTAGGATTTGGATCCTCTTTAACCATTTTCATCAGAGGATCTGGTGGAGGAATAGAAATAGAATCCCAGTACACTAAGGCTCATGGATTAAAGTCACATCTCATTCCCCTGTTTAATTTAATGAATGATGATGAATGTGATTATCAGTATTTATTAACCTTGGAAATATTTTTGATCCCCCTCTATCCTAAGAGATGATGGTAAATTATTACTCCCTATTTTGTTTGTGTTTTTTTGATCCTTTAACTGGGTTGTTCTGCTTCCCACTTAACCCAAAATGTTTTTTTTCGAAATTCAATAAAAATGGATTTTTTTTATTTGTGAATTAATTTTCTGTGTTTATTGAGTATTTTTGTATTAAGTCTTGTTTTCCAAAATTACAAGAACAATTTTGTGAGTGGTTAAATTCGATATAAAATAGATATATGGCTATTTAGATAAGAATATGAGTTAATCATATGGAAATATTTTCTGTTGTTTTTAATTGTTCTTCTTTTATACATTAATTTTTCTAATATTAACTTAGAATAATTTAGTGCTGTTTTAATTTCAATGTTTTAGATTTATTTATGTTTTATTATAAAAAATAAAATCCATAAGTGGAGATTTTTGTGACCAGGAAGATGTTTGAGAGTGAAGGTGCCCCGATATTTGTTTAATTAAGGACAGTGGGACCTGATGATCACTATAGTAGGGTTAGTGACGAGGTTGTAACCCAATTACATATATATAAAACATGATGGATTTAAAATAAATATGGAAGCGGCATCCAACACAATAAATCAAATTATTTCATTTTAGTTTTTTTTAAATTTCATTTCAACTCATGCGCTATAAAAACACGAAGAAAAATATAACAAATATTGTATTATTATAAGTATACCATTTTATTACATGGATGAAATTAATATATAATTACCTAAATAATAACATTAATATTTTTATATTAATTATATATATAAATATAGTTATATTTTTATACCAATACAAGTTTAACTTAAATTTTTATTTATTGAGATTTTAATAAAAAATTATATTTAATATAACATTATATAATTAATTTATTATGAGAAAATTATTACAATATATATAAAATTATATTTTTTATTGACTTACTCATATATATTAATATAATTTTATATTTATAAATATAATTTTATTTTAATATAATAAATAAAATTATAAAAATTATATATAAAGAAAATATAATTATTTTTATATCTTATAATTTTTATCCAATAATAAAATATTAATATAATTTAATTGGAAATATTATTATATTTGAAAGCATAATAAGTGAAAATATAATTATATACATAATTATATACTAATAAATATGACAAGAACACAAATTTATTTTATTATATAAAATATAACAAAATTATTTATATGAAATATAATAATGTTTATATAATTAATTTTTATTTCTAATAATCGGTTATGAATAAAGTGTGAATTTAAAATATGATTAAATTTGAAATTATAATAAATATATTTATATTTATATTAATATAATTATAAAAATGAGACTAATTATATATATTTACAAGTTTAATTTAATTATATATGTCCAATAATACAAGTATATATATGATATTTTTTTTCACAATTTGCTAAGGAATATATTGAAATGAAATTAACAAAAATGAAAAGCTGAAATAAAAAAATATTTTTCATTGGTTCATGGTGTATAATACTATTTCCCTTTTCAACAATAAATTGAAATCTTTTTCATCCTATATATTTTTATAAATAATTCATTTATCAATGAACGTGATTGAATCCCTGACCCTAGCACAGAAACCCATATACAATCATTTACCATACTAAAACCTCTTAAATTGGTATTTTTTAAGAAACCCAAATAAGAAATTTATCCTTCATAACGACTTTACCATGATGTATAGATCAGTTTTATGAATTTGAAGATGATTGTATAGGTTCCTTGAACTAGTGATATTATCATCCTAGAAGATGTCATATACTAGAGAAAAAATTAAACACACCACTATGGTCACCTACACCAGTACTATATGTCCACATATGCGCAGAAATATTTATAAAGGGACTCCAACTTAATTATGCTTTAGTAATTGTTTTTGAAGAGGTGAACCACCATGTATAGACACCCAAACTATTTTGGATAATCTTATCCCTGAATAGAATCATGATGTTTGAAATTTCAATGATTATTTTACCCATAATGAAGAAATTAAAGGGGAAATCATGGTCACAAACTCCATGAAACCCCTGCTCAATGATTTTGATGTTCCAAATAAATGAATCAATCCACATAGTAACCCATTGTACTAACATCATCATAGTTCCATCTGAGGAATTGAATTTCAAGTTCAACATGGAGTTGAATATCCAAAAATGTCCCTTTTTAAACCTCCCTAAAAAATTATCTAGTGGTGTAATAGAAGAAATGTCCACTATAAACATATGTTCTCGTTACACCCCTATAATTTACTTACCTCATACTGGTATCATGTATTTTCATATAATATTGGGATTGGGGTATGTTTTGGGAGTTTCTAAAAGGGTTTTTTGTGATTTGGAAGTGTTTATGGAGGTTCGGGGATTGAGCGTGGTTAGTAGAAATTGTGAACTATCTCTACGAAACTGTGAAAGGACATGTTGGGAGTTATTGGGAAGGAATATAGTTGGAGCATGGGTTTTACAAACCATGCACATGATAAGGGAAATCATCAATTTGGATACAGTTATAGAATCACAATTGGATTGTGATTTTTCATCCCATGTGAACCAACCATGCGAGGTGTTGGCCTTTAGAAAGTAGCACCACACGGTTGGGACATGTTTTACTAGAACATGAATCCTAACTACATTACTACCAAGGTGATTTTTATTAGCATCCACATGGTTGAAACTTGATTTTTTTTACTTTGTGACCTAGATATTCAAAATGCAATTAATGCTCTGAAAAATGCATTTTAATTCAAATAAAGCCCCAAGACCTTCAATTTTCTCATATCCTTCATTGCTCATTAACTCATATCCCCTAGGATTCCTAAATAATATCCTTTGATCTAGAAGCAACTTATGGATGAATCAATGTGTGTTGGAGGTCCAGAATCACCGTTAAGCCCTTGGTCTTCCTTGTTATTCTTAAATCATCAATTCTCTTTTCTCTCAAAACTATAGATCTAGTGTATTATAGATAAATATATGTGATATGGCATAAATATTGATGATATTTTTCTGGATCTATCTAAACGAGATGTTTTTTGAGCCCAAATCTATAAGTTTTTAGAACCATTTTCAATTTTTTTCCCTTCGCTGAGAGGTAGGTGGATTCTCTATTTTCTACACTTGTTCTATAATTTAAAGGATATGATTGATTTAAATGTTTTTCATGGATTTTCATCGTAAATATTCAATGATTTCATGAAAGAACCCAATTTAGTTAATGTTATGGAATTATGGAAATTGGATGGATAATTGGAAAGCCACTCTACTTAAAATTTTAAAATTATGGTTTTAAAATTATGATGTAGTTTTGATGCATGAAAAATGTTTCCACTGAAGAATTTTTTTCTGTAAATTGAAATAAAAACATTAATATAAATTCAATAAAATGCACATATTCATACACAAATATAAATACACATACACTGACTTATATAAATACCAATATATATAAATAAAAACATATAAATACATAAATATGTATGTTCGTATGTGTGTTTGTGAGTGAATTTTTTTTAAATAAATATATATTAATATATACACACTCACACATTTTATAAAAAATATATATTAATATATATATATATATAATTAAATATTTATAGATATATAAATATAGAAGTATATAAATATTTATAAATATATAAATATATTGATATATAAAAAAAGTGTAACTTAATTTAATTTTATAGTTTCTTTTCCACAATTGTAGTGTACGGATTTAAATATTTCCCCAGTCAAAATAATCAAGAATTTCAGTGGTTTCTCATTAGTTCATGCATAAGGTTTCTTGGACTTATATTAGAGAGAAACTACATTCATGCATGGGTTAACTAGGATAAGAGTTTTGTTCCTGATGGGAGAATATTATTTAAAATATTTTTGAATGAACTTATAAAATATAGTAATTAGTATTGATAAAATATAGTCATTAACAACACTAAAAAATGAATTGATAATGTCAAGAATTTATTATTGCTAAAAAAATGTAGCTAAAACATGACGTTATTAGTGGTAACTTAGTGATGATAAATGCCATTGGACCTTATCAATTCTCTCATAATCCAAACTCAAAACATTTTTTTGAGTTGTTAAAAGGTTTTTTTGTACTTTTAATGAACATTTTTTGTATCTGTGTTTCATACACCTTGTTTCAAATAAAACCATTTCATATTTAAATTTTTTTTGATGGTTCATTCATTGTTTAAAATGTCCTTATTATATTATTCATTTTCATACTATAATATATTCATGTTCAACTTTCATTTTATACTTAAATTTAATATTTTAGAAATCCTGTATATAAATTTGAGTATATTATTGATTTCAAGGATATAAGTTTACATAAAAACACACAAAAATTAAAACTCTTATATAAAATGGAATATAATTATTTTATAAATTTGGGTTTTATTTTTATAGTAAAATAAAATTTACTATATCTATTTATTATATGGGTTTATGACATCAATTGTTTAATGTTGTTAAATTGATTAAATTACTTCTTATTTTTTACATCTATTATTTTTCATCATTTTTTATAATTATATACACTTGAATGGATTTTTGAGATTTAAAAAATAAAAATAAATATGGGAATCACTTTTATAAATTTTTAGTGATTAAATATATTTATTAAATATCATTAATTATTTAGTTCAACAATTATTTAGTTATTATTTTTGTATGTTTTATAAAAAATATTTTTTCCACAACATTCAAAAATATATATTTAAAAATAATAATTAAATAAATACATATATTAATTTATTATATGATATTTGTTAATATAATAAATATAATTATTATATATATATATAAATATATATATTGAAATCATTATATATATTATAAATTTTACGATAATGAAAATATAAGATATTTTTTATTATTTTAAAATGTAAATCATTATAAATTAATATATATATATATATAAATAATTTATATATTCATGTATTTAATTATATATATATATAAGTATATATTTAGTCCCAACATATTTCAAAAAATTACATCAATAAATTATATTTAAATTTCTAATTGAAATTGACCATAATTGAAACTTCGTATTATAAAATCTACATTAATATTTTCATTTTAAATTTACATTGGAAATTTATATTCAATATATTTAGTGTATAAATACATTGGAACATTTCAATTGAAATATATAGTCAAGTATATGAAATGAAATTTTATACTAAAAATTTATACAGTAAATTTGATTATCATAATTCTAAATCAAATATATTTTTACTTTATTTATAAAATATAATAATACATAAATAAAAAATTTAATTTTTCAATAATATAAATGAATTGAAAATTTTAATTAGGAACTTTTAGAGAATATTTCCATTGAATAATTTTTTGTGGAATTTCTTGCAAAAATTTCGAGTGTATATTTCACCTTTATTTTATTATAATTAAACAAAAAATTTAATAATAAAAAGTATAAAATAGATGAATGTTTAATTTTTCAGTTCATATATATTAATAAATAAATATAAAATTTTGTTTTTCATAGAAAATTTGATCCAGATATTTTCATTGGAAATTTTTAGAGCAAAATTCCATTAGAAATTTCTAGTGTAAATGACCCCTGAAAATTTCTAGTGTAGAGTTACCCTAGAAATATTCGGTGAAAAATTCACCTGGAAATTTCCAATGCAAAATTATAATATAAATATCTAGTGACAAATTTGAATGGAAAATTCATATACAAATTTTCTCTTTAAATTACAATGAATACTTGTTAATAAATAAATAGATAATTTAAATTTTCATTCGAAATTTTTAATTAGAGTTTATACTATAAACCATTATTGAAAATTTCCATTGAAAAATTACAGAGAAAATTTACATTCAAATTTTGGAGATAAAATTTCAATTTATATTTTAAACGTTATATTTTTATTTTATTTTATATGGGAAAATTTAAAAAAAAGACAAAATTTCAATGTAGGATGTAAATTTTCCATGAAAAATAAATCAAAACATGCATACACATACAAATATATATGATAATATTAAATTATAAATTTCAAGTGAAAAATATACATTGGAAAATTTTTGTATGTATATAAATGAATCCATGTAAAGTTTTCTGGAATTATTTGTTTCATATTTACACTAAAATCTCCACAAATAGAAATCAATAATAAATTTTTAATGGAAATTCATAGTAAAAACTTTTAATGCACGAATATCTATATATATAAATATATATGTTTACCTACAAATAGAAATATTCAATATATTTTCAAGTGTAAATTTACAACATAAATTCACACAATTTCATTGAAAATTTCCAATTAAAATTTAAAGTTATCAATTTTATGTATTTGTATTACATTAAGATAATTCGTAGTATGATCTATTTGCAGTGTTATTAATTATTAATATTATGTTCATTCCATTGGGGATAGAATTTTAATGTATTCAAATACTATTTAACTGCTTATGATCATAGGATCACCCCATCATTATCATCAAATACAATTCTAAATTTCAAGTGCTAGTATATAAAAATAAAAAATGAAAATTTGCAAAGAAAATTTTCATTAAATGTTTTCAATTCAAATTTATTCTTAAAATACTAGTGAAAATAAATTAATACACAAATAAATTAATCATATTTGGAGAGGAAAATTACAGTGAAAATTTGATATGAAAAATTTCATCTAAATTTTTTTGATTGAATTTTCACTAAAATTATAACTCAATGTATTTTAGTACACAAATAATAAATGCAAAATTCTAGCACAAATTTCCATTATTTTTTCCATAGCAATTTTCGTTGAAAATATTCACTGTAATTTTATGGTATTTTTCCTACACAACACATGACTCATATTATAAACATAAAAATCAATTCTTTTGTGGAAATTTATAATAAAAATTTTCTTTGTACGCATGCATAATAAATTAATATAAACAAAAATTTAAATTCTCACCACAGATTTCCAGCTCAAATTTTTTCTCACAAATTTCAATGCACATTTCCACTAGAAATTTTCAGTTCAAATTTATACATGTATTTTTAAAAACAAAAATTCAATACATATTTTCCAGAAACCATATATTTCAAAATATAAATATACAATTTATTTTTTGAATGATAATTTATACTATAAATTTCTAATAAATAAAAAAATATTGAAAAATTTTTATTTTCAAAAATGAAAATTTTAACTCAAAAATTACATAAAAAAATACATATATAAGTAAATGAATGTATAAATAATTTATATCTAAATATTTATAAAAATTATTAGTAATTATTAAATAATTATTTTATAGGGAATAAATATAAAAAATGTATATGTTTTATAAAATTATTTGTATTTATTCTATATTTATAAACATATAACTAATTATTAATTATTGTTATATGTTTCATTTTATTACTAATATTATATATTTATAATTTTTGTTTTATATTTTCACTTATATTTATTTTAAATTATTTTTTATAATATATTTTGGTTTTTATATAATGTTTTTCGGTTTCAGTGTTTTTAATCACAATATAGGTGAAGAAAAGGATTTTTCAGAACAACTCATTCAAATAAATGAATTTATTTTTAAAACCAATAAATTATAAAATTGTGATCACAGAGCACGTAATTTTTTTACATGATTCAAGCAGTATGTGGTGAACCTAACACTCAGGTCACTGCACCAAACATAAGATTATATTTTCTCAGTCTTAGGGATGAATATTCTTTTAAAAATTAAAACAAGTTGAAGAAAAGGAAAAATGAGTTATCTCCCTATGATAATATAATAATAGGGAGATAGAGGAGGAGGTCAAGGGACCTTATTACCTCTAATAGGAGGCTAATGTGGTTGGATAAGGGTGTTCTTGGATTTGATGCATGTTGAATTCGTGAGGGAGAACTTGTGCAGAAGAGGCAGACATCGAGAAGGAAGGAGAAGATAGACCCACAACCTCCCATGTTTTGGCTAACTATAGCCTCTCTACACATTCTATTTTTTTTATTCTCATTAATTATTCTACTTATTCTTGTTCAATTATCCCATTTAATAGAGGGGTAGAAGCTTATTAGTGGTTGGGCGAAGGGAATTTGACCATTTTGATGCTTCTAATTTGTTTTAATCAAATTCATGAATATAATTTTATCTGCTGAATGGTTTTCAATTTACAATTTTATTATTTAAATTTAATACTATTATATTTTTATTAAATTATGAATTATTAATTTGTCATGATTATTAAATTTGTTCTCCCTCTTCTTATTTATGCATCACACCGATTGATTGGTTTGAAGTCAAGGGGAGATGTGTACAGTAATTACAAAATGTGGGATTATTAAATAGTGGACTAACTTTCTTGTTTGGTAATTTCAATACTAATTGAGGTACTGCGTAAATAATTCATGGTAGACCTATTATGACTTTCACACATTGTATAGAGAATAACTTAGCCAATCAATTTTTTGAGATTATTTTCATCATCATCCATCTTGATCAAGGGTGAAAAGTAAGATAAATGATTATTAATCCAATCATTTAATCAAAAAATAACTACAATAGACTCATTTCAAAAGGACCATGATTATATTATAAAAGGGAAGCTAAAAATAAAACTAATAACTTGTATCTCGTCTATATTTCGTAATACAAAATTCTTTTTTTCCTGGTCAGAGATTTATTATTCTTCTATTTACTTTTTCACTCATGAATGTATATTAAACACTTCTCCCATGAGAAAACATTGCTCACTACTACTACTACCCACTTATGGGAAATAAATAGATTTTTCTACACCCCACGATAGATCTGAATCACACATCTATGTATTTTGGTATTTTTTATAAGAAATGACATGACAATCTATTATATACATAGAATTTGTCTATTTATATTCTAGAAGGTACTTAATAAGAAATCCGGACACCCCATAGAGAACCAATGACCACCTCAACCACATATGGGACCTAGGTGGTCAAATACAAAGGAGGCAGTCAACTTCTCCACCACAGGTAATATGTGAGGATGCATAGGGCCTATTTCAGGGGATATTTATAGTCATGATACTGAAAATGTATTTTTATTTTTCATCCAAAATATTTTATGAAGACATTTAAGTGGTTTATTATTTTTTATGAGAAATGACGTGACATTTCATTATATACTTAAAATTTATCTAAGTATATTTTTGATGGTACATAATAATAAATTGGGCCATCCCTTGGAAAACAAAAGACCACCTCAACCACATATGGGACCTAGGTTCTAACACCCCAAGAATTAATAGTGTCACGAACCAACCCAGGTTGACCCTGATTTGGTCCCCCATGCCAGCCCGCGACATGGCCCGAGAGGCATTCCCGATCCTCCTGGGCTGGCGACAAGCGCCAGGGAATAAAAGAGGGAAAGAGGGAAAGATTTCACCCAATGAAAATAAATAGAGAAGTGGAATGAAAATAGGTCAACACAAAGTAAATAAACAACACTAAAAGAAATAATGACCAACAACAACAAATAACCTGACCACGACCAAAACTCAACGCGACTTCGACAGTCGCTCACCAGTCCACAACCAAATCTAGCCCACAATGAGAGAGCTCAAGTCAACCTACAACAGAAACTAAAAACAGGAAAACACGATAGGTGTGAGTATTAAAACTCAGTAGGTAGGCCCGACTAATTCTATTCACAATGAACATACACTTAAATAAATAATTTATCAATTCCAGGTTTGAATTAAATTGTATTAAATATTGTTTTTCACACACACTTTCATTTTTAAAACAAGTAACAGTCCATTGCCCTTTTTAATTTAGAACACATTAAATGTTGAATGAAACAGGTGCATCGAATTTTAATACATTTTGTGAACAATTTATAAATCCAAACATTAGTTGTTAGTCAAAAGGAAAAATCACACACAACACACAACAAACACCAAGGGCAATGGAAAAAGAGGCACACATGGGTCAGCAATCAAACTAGACCTCTCAACCATCCACCACATACAAATAAACACAAAAAGAAGCATGGGTCGAACCTAAGAGGTCATGAACAATCCAAAACATACTATACATCTGACTCATCCTGATGGCATGCCCTAACTCGATGACGTCATAACGCCCATACTACTACCCGGTATAGCCCTGCATGGCCTAACTAAGGGGACCATTCCCCATAGTAGCAATAACTCTATATTCTGCTGCTATGGGGCCACTAGACAGTGCATATTCTTAACTAGTGCAGCAATCGTTCTCAGAAAATTCACTCAATATGCCAGGTTCCCATGGCAACACATACAATAAAAAGGGGTGTGTCCACAATGTAAATCAATCAGTGAAGATGCACAAACATCACATTTTTCTCATGCAATCAACACACACAAAATATCACCCCAGAATGGGTTTTCCAAAATAATCTATTATATTAAAGTGCCAAAGGGGCCTTCACAAATTTTAAAAACACTACCTCATTTCTCGAGAAAACCCAAAACACCTTTTCAGAAGAAATAACATATCATTAAAACTAGAAGTACATTAGAAATTCCGTGAATTATGTTTAAAGGAGAAATGGGAATTCTTTCAATACTGGGTGTCCTCTCTTCAAAGAAATTTTTCAAGTGTTCAGTATAAAATAAATGGCTCATTTCACAATAAATAATCATTTACAATTTTATTATCTAATATTATTTATCATTCATTAAAATTAATAAAACATCATGTAATTAATAAATCCTAAATTTAATGTTGAGTGTAGTGGGGGACCTACCTCGACTGGTATACCAGTCACGACAATGCGACACGCCTCACACGGGCGCGCAAGAACACATAAGCTGACGATTGCAGGCCCGTGGGAAATCCTTGTCAACGCACAGCAACCACAATGATAAATAAAAAAATACATGAACACTGACCTAAAACAACCAAAATTTACAACCAGAACAAAAGAACCACCTCTTCATGTTTTCAAAACACAGCGCACATCATATACCCTATTTAGAAAACCACTTTAATATTTATGAACTAATTTTCAAAAAGTAACTCACATCTTTTCACACCCAAAAACCCCATTCAAAAACCTCTTTTATGATCAACTTTAGATCCCCAACATACCAAATTAGAAAACGCATGACATGCATAGTCGAAAAAAAATACACAATTGAATAAAAAGATACTAAACATCACAAAACTGGTTGCCAGAAAAACACACATTATTTCACATAGACATGACACAAAGTATCAAACACAACTCATTTATTTTTTTTAAAAAAAACTCACGTCGCACCAATATAATTAAACAATATCAATTATTTTAAATAAAAACTAAATGTGCACCCATTTAATTAAACAAAACTCACATTAAAGTAAAAAATATGATTGTCAAGCAACGACAGCGCAGAACTCACCTCGACGCAGAGATGCGCTTGAACAGTGGGGCCGCGGGGCACGACGCAATGACTAAGGAATGATGAAGGGGTTGCGTAGGGACGGCGTGGCTGGAAATCAGGTCTACGGGGCAACACACTGCCGAGCAGGTGGCGCGCCGGGCTGGAGATGCGTTCGGCGGGCAGGAAAGAGTCTGGACGGAGGTGCACGTGGCCGATATGACGTGCGGACAGCGGGATGGCAAGGACGAGACATGAGGGATTTTCGGGTTCAATCAGGAAGTGGTCGGGGGTTTTGGGTTGGATCGGGGGTAGCCGGAGAGGGAAAAAAAGAACCAGACAAGGGGTCACCCTACTGGACACTAGGGAAGGGAGTGCTGCACCCCGGAGGGGTGCCGGCTGCGATTCGGGGTGGCACACCCAAGGAAGATGGTCGGAATGGGGGGGGGGGTTATGCGAGAGGATGCTTGAGAGGAGGTTCGCGGGGTGCCTGCGGGAACAAGGGGAGGGGGTTAGCCGGTGGCGTGGCTGGATTGGGAGAGAAAGGATAGGTTGTAGGAAGCTGGAGGTGCGGCGTTTGAGGTAGGAGGGGAGGGTGTCGTTGTGGTATCGTCGTCCGGAGGGGACCTCGCCGGATGGAGGGTCAGGCAGATCTGGGTGGTGCGATGTTGTGCAGGTGAAGCAGGAGGTGCGCTGACGGTGGGGTCTTGTGGAAGGCCGAAGCAGGGAAGGTCGGGGTTGTGGCTGGTGTAGGAAGGTCGGGCACTAGTGGGGTGGTGCAAGGCAGAGGTGCAGGAGGGGTATGAGGAGGCGGCAGGTAGCTGCGATGCGGTGCAGGAGGCAGTCGGAGCTGCGGACAGGGGAGGTGAGGTAGCAAAGTGGTCCTGGTGTGCTGAGCAATGAAACAAGGGTGGAGGAAGATGTTGTGCAGGGCATGCAGTGAGGCAGAGCACTGCTTCGGGAAGAAGAAGGAAAAAAAAGAAAAAGGGAGGGTGGCGGCGCTTCCTAGTCCAATTGAAGGAGGAGAAAAAAACGGGGTAGGGGGCCTGTTGTGCCGAACCCTAATCCCATCAACATTTAAAAAAAAGAAAAAAACAGAAAAACAAGTTATGTCAAATTATTTTCTTAATATTTATTATATTAAAAGTTATAAAATTTTTTATAATAATACACATGATAATATTAATATTAATAATAAGAATAACTCTAATAAAATATAATAATGATTAAAATTTATTTTAATAAAAAAAATTCAATAAAAAATTAATACTAATAGGGATAATAATAATGATAATAATAATAAAAATAAAAACAATAATAATATTTATAATAATAAAATTATTAACCATAAGAATTTCAAACAAAATAAATTACAAACTTCACTCATTTAAAATTTTTTCCCTGAAGGCAGGAGAATCATGTCGAGGCCTAAGCGGAGTCACATAGGGTTTCCAAAATGCACTCCGCCCATGCGCCCAGCGATGTCAGCTGAATAACGGGCATTTTTTTTACATAACTCAAAAGTTTTTCGTCTAGGACTCAACCTGAACCCCAACAAAAATATAAATAGTCAAAGAAAAATATAAAATAAAAGAAAAGATAGAGCAGGGTGTGACAATTCTCCCCACCATAACGCTTTCCGCCTTTGGAAAGCCACAACCTGATCTAGACCCAAAGATGAAACTCCTTAAGTGTCACTCACCCCAAAAAGTTTAAGTGCCTCCAGTTGATCGATTCAAACGAACACTAGACCCTCTTGAGAAGCAACTTATCCTTAAAAAAAGATCACCTTAATTGTCACCATGCTGACCTCAATCCATCGGTTTCAACCAATGAATGAACGAACTTATATCACCTCCAAGACTTATCCATATAATCATAGTCCAAAGAAACTGTTGGTTGTACTCCAATCTCAATGTTTACTCGAGGGGACGAACCCAGGCTAAGGTGGTTCTACACGAGACCACATACCACCAAAAGATACATGAAAAGACGCTCGGATACTAACACCAGGAGGCATGAATGGACTTCCCACCTTAAGGATTGGACTAACTCAAAGTTACATCAGGCGTAACTTTGCGAGACCCGTTGTGGGTCTCCCCACCATACGGACTGACCAGATTAACCCACTTGAAGACTTTCCCCACATACCAAAAACCCCACCGTATGGTTAGGGGAGGGAAAGGAAGGGCCTAACTGGTAGAGCATCCGAAACATCCACTATTACTATATGAATGACATCACACCCCCGGAAGAAAACAAACCAAGACATATTAAGGACAATGGTTAAACCGAGGCACTTTTTCACCGTTGGGAATATCTTGACTATGCGCCAGATTCACTCCGAGGCCTATGGCTGGAGCACCGATGATTGAAGCATCTCCTGCCTCACAGTCAGGATTCAGAAATTCCCAAACACAACACACAAACCAGAATTTCACCAAACACACTTCTAATAAATATTAATGTTCCAAAGAGGTTCAAACACAACCATTCTTACAAATTAAATAAGAAGAACACCGCAAAACACTACAAGAGACGATTACTACACCCAAGAATCCCTACAAAGATAAAACCTCAAACCGACCCCCAACATCGCCCTACTCCTGCTGACGTGCTGAGGTGACCTTTGATGATCCAAGTCTAGCTTCAGCACGCTTCTTGGAAACTCCACGGTAGAATCGCGGCAAGTGACATAGACATCCACAGGTGTGGCGGGGTCTTGGAGAACATAGACATGTCGGCCTTTTGTGACCCTACCTACCACACCGGTGACAGATCACAACATTGCACTGTGAAGAAGATGACTGAAGGTTTGAAGGCCTTTTGATTCCTCTCCCAGCACCGCCAGCATCAGGTCACTTCTCACTCTTCTTATCAGCATCCTCTGCAATGCTTCCCAAAGCTGTAGGATTCTCCACCTCAAGTCCTCCTACTAGCTCAACATTAGCAAGAAATGCCTGGTCGACAACACCCGAGAAGGTGGTTAGATTGAGCTCTTCCACATTCTATCGCAACTCAGGTCAGAGTCCATAATCAAATTGTCGAGCCTTCCCGGGATCATTCACAACAAACCACTGATCATACGGAACTAGGTCTTTGAAACATCGATAGAATTCCAATACCGATTCAATGCCCTGCTGAAGAAAATACAACTCCATCCTCTTCCTCATCTTCGTCAACTCAGAAATGTGTTGTTGGATGAACGATGAATTGAAAACCCCCCATGTCAGATCTTCCCGAGGATTGTTCTGAGACAAGGAATTCCATCATTTCCAGGTTGGGCCTTCAAGCATGAAGGTAGCCAACTTCACCTTTAATGACTCAGGCAGCCCAATGAAACTGAACTTTCTCTAAATCTTCAGCAACCACTCCTCTACCTCATGAGGCTCTTCTTGTCCATAAAAGAGAGGAGGGTTCAATTTCAGGAAGTCCAGAACATAGTCGATGGGCTGATCAACTGGAAGATTTTCTAGGGGCGCACCACCCAAAGCTGCACCTTGGGCATCCAGCAAACTATCGTGGGGGTGAACACTAAGGAACAAAAGAAGAATGAACATACTCAAAACATGGGCTTTTACATTTCAATTTCAACTTTTCACAATTTACAAAATAAAACATCACAAAACTATTTTTAGAATGAAGGAAAACTCAAACGATTCATTAAGGGGAAGTAGTGATGATGGGTGACTCAGACATATGGTTGGCTGCCATATGCCAGTCACGCCACCATCACAAGGAGCACTCTAGGGTGATGTCTCCAGCTCCACTTGGCTTTCCAGGCCCTGTGAGATCACGGAGGGCACTTTCCCAGCTCCCGTTTCATTTCCCAATACAAAACAAACACATGAAAAACCCAAAGACACCAACAACTCAGACATCCCATGGTAACCCGAGGTTAAGAGTGAGCAAGGGTTCATGACGTCCTTCTCGTCTGTATGCCTCGAGTCCCGAAAATTCTACTCATTTTACCATGACAACCCCAAATAAAAATGGGCGCTCTGAAAAACAAGTTCTGCTCAAGAGCCGACCTCCTCTAATACCATTTTGTCATGAACCAACCTGGGTCGACCCTGAACTCGTCACCCGAGCTGGCCTGCGACATGGCGCATGAGGTGTTCCCGATCCTCCCGGGCTGGTGGAAAGTGCCAGGACATCAAAGAGAGAAAAAGGGAACAATTTCTCCCAAAAAAAAAATAAATAGAGCAGTGGAAAGAAAATAGACCAACACAAAATAAATAAACAACACAAAAATAAAGAACGACCAACAAAAACAACTTAACCTAACCACGACCAAAATTCCTCGCAAGTTCGAGAGTCGCTCACATGTCCACAACCAAATGTAGCCCAAAGCGAGATAGCACAAGTCAACCAGCAATAGAAACTAAAAACAGGAAAACACTATAGGCATGAGTATTAAAACTCAGTAGGTAGGCCCGACTAATTCTATTCCCAATTCACATACCCTTAAATAAAGAATTTATCAATTCCATGTTTGAATTAAATTATATAAAATATTTGTTATCACACACTTTAATTTATAAAACAAGTAACAGTATATTGCCCTTTTTAATATAGAACATGTTAAATGTTGAATGAAATAGGTGCATTGCATTTTAAGATATTTTGTGAACAATTTATAAATCCAAACTCTAGTTGTTAGTCCAAAGGAAAAATCACACACAACAAACAACAAACACCAAGGGAAATAGAAAAAGAGGCACACATCGGTCAGCAACCGAACTAGACCTCTCAACCGTCCACCACATACAAATAAAAACAAAAAGAAAAATGGGTCGAACCTAGGAGATCGCGAACAATCCAGAACATACTATACATCTGACTCATCCTGAAGGCATGCCCTAACTCGATGACGTCGTATCACCCATACTACTATCCGGAATAGCCCTGCATGGCCTAACTTAGGGGCCCAATCCCCATAGCAGCAATAACTCATAATTCCCCAGCTATGGGGCCACTAGCGAGTGCATATTCTAAACTAGTGCAGTAATCATTCTTAGAAAATTCACTCAATATGCCAGGTTCCCAT
Source organism: Viscum album (assembly GCA_963277665.1). NCBI lineage: Eukaryota > Viridiplantae > Streptophyta > Magnoliopsida > Santalales > Viscaceae > Viscum > Viscum album. The sequence goes on from OY728161.1 coordinate 786,246,255, forward strand.
GTCAACACATACAATGAAAATGGGTGCGTCCACAATGTAAATCAATCAGTCACGATGTACAAACATCACATACAGCTCACGTAATCTATGCACACAAAAGGTCACCCTGGAATGGGTTTTCCAAAATAATCTATTCTATTAAAGTGCCAAACGGGCCATCACAAATTTTAATAGAAAACCTCATTTCTCGAGAAAACCCAAAACACTTTTTCAGAACAAATCACTTAACTTTAAAACTAGAAGAACATTTTAAATTCAATGAATTATTTTTAAAGGCCAAACCATAATTCCTTCAATAATGTGTGTCCACTCATCAAGGAAATGTTTCAAGTGTTCGGTATAAAATAAACGGCTCATTTCACAATAAATAATCATTTAAAATTTTATTATCTAATATTATTTCTCATTCATTAAAATTAATAAAAATTAAGCAATTAATAAATTCTAAATTTAACAGTGAGTGCAATGGGGGACCTACCTCGACTCGCAGACCAGTCACGATGACGCGAGACGCCTCGCACGGGCGCGCAAGAACACACAAGCTGACAATCGCAGGACCGTGGAAAAACCTTGTCAACGCGTTGCAACCACAATGATAAATAAAAAAATACATGAACACAAACCTAAAACAACCCAAATGAACAACCATAACAAAATAACCCCCTCGTCATGTTTTCAAAACACAGTGGACACCATCTACCCTATTTACAAAACCACTTTAAAATTTATGAAATAGTTTTAAAAAAGTTACTCACTACTTTTCACACTCAAAAACCCCATTCAAAAACCTCTTTTATGATCAATTTCACATCCCCAACATACCAAAATAGAAAACGCATGACATTCATATTCGGAAAAACAAAATACACAATTTCATAAAAAGATACTAAACATCACAAAACTGGTTGCTATAAAAACAGACATTATTTCACATAAACATGACAAAAAGTATCAAACACAACTCATTATTTTTTTAAAAAACTCACATCGCACCAATATAATTAAAATAACTCAATTATTTAAAATAAAACTAAATGTGTACTAATTTAAATAAACAAAACACACATTAAAGTAAAAATATAATAATCAAGCAACGACATTGCGAACCTCACCTCGACGTGGAGATGTGCTTGAACAGCGGGGTCAAGGGGCACCGCGCAACGACCGAGGAATGACGAAGGGGTCATGTAGGTACTGCGCGGCTGAAAATCAAGTCTATGGGGCAACGCATTGCCGACAAAGAGGTGCGCCTGGTTGGAGATGAATTCGGCGGCTTGGAAAGAGTCCGGACATAGGTGTGTGCGGCCGATATGACGTGCGGACAGCGGGATGGCGAGGACGAGACAGGAGGGCGTTGCAGGTTCAGGCAAGAGGAGGTCAGGGGGTTTTGGGTTGTGTCGGGGGTAGCCGAAGAGGGAAAAAAACCAGACAGGGGGTCACCCTACTGGTCACCAGGGAAGGGAGTGCTGCACACTAGAGGGGTGCCGACTGTGAGTCGGGGTGGCGCACCCAAGGCAGATGGCCAAAATGGGGGGGGGGTTTCCTAGAGCAAGCTTGACAGGAGGTTCGCGGGGTGCCTGCGGGAACAAGGGGATGGGGTCGGCCAGAGGCGTGGATAGATTGGTAGAGAAAGGAGCGGCTGCAGGAAGCTGGAGGTGCGGAGTTTGAGGTTGGAGGGGAGGGTGTTGTTGCGGTCTGGTCATCCGGAGGGGACCTTGCTGGCTGGACGGGTAGGCCGAGATGGGTGGTGCGGCTTTGTGCGGGTGAAGCAGGGGGTGTGCTAACGGAGGGGGCTTGCAGAAGGCTAAAGAAGGGTAGGTCGGGGTTGTGGCTGGTGTAGGAAGGTCGGGCGCCGGTGGGGCAGTGCAAGGCAGAGGCGCAGGAGGTGTATGAGGAGGCGGCGAGTGGCTGCGACGCGGTGTAGGAGGCAGTCGGAGCTGCGGACAGGGGAGGTTAGGCAGCAAAGGCGTTCTGGTGTGCTAAGCAAGGAAACGAGGGTGGAGGAAGATGTTGTGCAAGGCATGCAGCGAGGCAGAGCACTACTACGAGAAGAAGAAGGAAAAAAAGAATGAAAAAGGGAGGGTGGCGGCGCTGCCTAGGCCAAGAGAAGGAGGGGATAAAATGGGGAAGGGGGCCTGCTGCGCCAAACCCTAATCCCTTCACCATTTAAAAAAAAGAAAAAAGAACGAAAAACAAGTTATGTCAAATTATTTTCATAATAATAATTTTTTTAAATGTTATAATATTTATTATAATAATACACATGATAATATTAAAATTAATAATAATAATAACTCTAATAAAATATAATAATGATAAAATAATTCTTTTAATAATAAAAATTCCTTAATAAAAGTAAAAATAATAGGGATAATAATATTGATAATAATAATAAAAATAAAAACAATAATAATAATTATAATAATAAAATTATTAACCATAAGAATTTCAAACAAAATAAATCCCAAACATTGCTCATTTAATTTTTTTTTCTGAAGGCAGGAAAATCATGTCGAGGCCTTAGCAGAGTCACATAGGGTTTCTAAAACGCACTCCACCTATGTGCCTAGTGACGTCAGCTGAAAAATGGGCATTTTTTTAACATAACTCAAAAGTTTTCCGTCCGGGACTCAACCCGAACCACAAAATTTTTTTATAAAGTGAAAGAAAAATGTAAAATAAAATAAAAGATAGAGCATGGTGTGACACATAGTATGTTATTTCTTCAATGTAATTCAAAAACTTGCACTACATGCAACACCGAGTTCAAGCGCATCACAACTTACCAAACTAGCCGTTCAAAAGAGGTTATGAATAGTAATAACTAAATTTTTAATATTATATAATCCTAATAATTTTAGAATACATATTATGATTTTCTTAGACATAATGAAAAAAAATTCTTTTTTTTTTGTGATAAAAGGATTATTTTTTTAAAAATGGAATTTTACCACCTTTTAATGGGGAACCCTTTTTAAATCCAATATTTTAAACGTTCATATATTCAATTGGAAAAAATAATCTTCTTCTTTAGAATCGGGACATAAGAATATAATTTCAATAAATTTTTCGTGTTTTTGTGATAACATTCATATTTGGGTGAATAGTGAAAAATACTTTATTTAAACTGAAAACAAATTTTTTAATCAAAATAATTTGTAGTGTTAAATTATAAATTTTAATGGTTTTGAAGTATAAATAGATTATATTTTTTACCATTTAATCCAATTTTATTCATTAAAAAAAATTCACATTGAAATTTGACATAAACAAATATCAATCTTTTGTTAGTTATTATTTCTTAAAAACATGCTTTATGGTTTTGACAATGGGGCTTAATTTTAAATTAATAAATTCCACTTCTATGTTCTGAATTTGGTAAAACAGACATAAATTTTGAATTTAGAATATCTAAATTAGCTTAGGGTGAAATTTTGGTATTTTTCTGAAATTTTCAATTTTTGATGAATAGTGAAAAACATTGAGTTATTGGTTAAAACTGAATTTTTTTTATATAATTATTTATCTTATTTAAATTTATTTTAGGTCACAATAGATATATAATACCTATATAAGTTCAATATAATTCATTGGAGTCATTCTATAATATTTTTAGATATATAAAAATTTTATTGAACTTTATACCGTCTTTTACTCACCTCCTAGGAGAATTTGGAAATTTACATAAAACATAATTTTACCACTTCTGTGAGTTGAATTTCAAAAATCGGAGAGATACAGTTGATATCAGTAAGTAAAATGTGGTTCAACTAAATGAATATAATTTTTGGTGAATAATCACTTTTTTATTGTTTTTAACCCCGGTTAAAATTTAATAGGTTAATTATGGGTACAAATGATAATATTATTACCCTAACACATGTCCAAATTCTATTTTATATGTGTAATTCAACCAAAAAACCCTTATGAATAAAATATGATCCTTTAAGTCCACATGGATTAGATTAGGACACTTATTATTATTTAATTCAATGAAGAGTTAAAAGTGTTAAATTCAATGTCTAATAACTAAACAATTTTTAATATAGCATTAAACATATGATAAATTCGACTATAAATATTCATTATAAAGATAAAAGTATTTCCTACATAATAGTATTTTATTTATATTTTTTAGACATTAAATAATTAAATTTATTTAAGACACAATGATGATAAAGTAATTACCATATTAATGAATCATTAAAATAGTTGATATTATAAATATCCAAATAAATGTAATTTGATACTTTTAATGAATTACATTAATTTTATTGGTTAATATGACATATTAGGGTTGGTTAGATGAATTGTTTTCCAAGAAATAATGCAGTTATGAATATAGAAAAAACAAAATACCTAATAGTTTCAAAATTGACATAAAAGAGTTTTTAAAACGAATAATATATTATTAATTGATATTCTATTCATAAAAATATAAGGATACACCAAAATACTTATATAATAATATTATTATAATTAAGGAACCACTTTGGGTTCTTTTTGATGTATATAGTATGTTAATTAACCATATAATATAAAAATACAAAGAGACATGGTAAATGTCAAACTATTTAACTATGAGTTACATCTAAAAGATAAAGTTAATATAGTGACCCAAACCTATAAAATCATACTTTTTGAGTGTTTTTTGACCCATACCCACCTTAGCCTTTAAATAATTCATTTTAGAGTCATCATAAACCAAAAAGGTTTTATTATGAAATAATATTTCTAGCTTTTCCTAAGGTACCCCTCACCCCTCTTACAAAAGGTCACTCACCCTTCCCTCAAATTCACATTTTCAAAGCCTTTTGGCTGGGCCATACTCTTCCCAAATAACCTATCAACTATCGTCCCTTCATCTTAGAGGCCTTCCTTTAGTCAGAAAGCCATTCTATGGGGCAATTTTGATCAAATATAAAGGAAGAACCCAAAGAAGATGTAAATATTTCATCACCACTTTCAAGTTCCTTTATTCTTCCACTTCCTATTTACATTTTTTTCCATTCTAAAATAACAACTACAATATCTTTTATATACTTTGATATGATTATAAATATCATACAACCATATTCAATATTCAATCCATTCTTTGAATGACATGTCATCAAACGTGCGTACGTATGACTTACCATCTCCATGTCGTGGTGCAATTGTTATTCAATACATTATTATTCAGATGTGTATAATAATGTTGTGTATTTGATGTATATAATAAATATAACTTGATAATTATTCTGTATATATGTTATACCATCCAGTTATATATTATTTTAATTTTAAATGAATGATATTGTCTCTCTTGTGTACGTACGGATTACCGTCTCCACGAATGAGATGAGATTCATTCCCCATCGTAATCGATTCCACACTAATTTTCATTATATGATTAAAAATAATGATTAATGACTTAATATAATTCTGAATATGAATAAGATACATCCTATCCATAACATACATTACTTACATAACAAATCATATAAAGGAAAACGAATCATTTAACACCCGAAACGACGATAATACTAAGATATTATTAACAAAGTAATGTTAAAAGATCATATATGATATCATATTAATGTATATGATTATAGTGTAATTTAAGAACAATTATTTCTCCATTATACAAGAGCTTATCTTATCGAAAACCAATGAAAAGTACATGGTAAGGGTTAATTCCTCAATCTCATTATTATCCGATATTAATTATGTGTAAGTATCTACTGGTAAATATTTATTACTGATGTCTAGGTTTCATAAAAGTGTGTTCAAAAGGATTCTTTTTATGGGAATTTTTTTCGAAAACATCATTTTAAATGTTTTAAATATTTATTATTATAAATCATTCTCATTAATGTACATTTTTTCAAAATTGTTTTTAAGGGTTTATTTATATATACATGAATGTTTTTAAAATGTTTATTCATTTCCAAAGATTCAAAGTGGTATGGGACACTTTGATTGAAAAATGTCTTTAAATATCTTCCTTTCAAAACTGGGTGAATTTTAAATGATTTTATGACAAAATGATATTTCACTCAAATATTTTTACAAATCATTTTCTATATCAACATCCCATTATAGAAAGATTGTTTGATGTTGATTAATTATGATACAAATCATCCATATTGAAGGGAATGTTTTGTGATATGTTGGACTATGGATGTTTTATTTTTACACAATTCATGGTTTATGGATTAATTATTGACATTTATTATGCATGTTTTAATACGAATGTTTATGTATTGTTTAAATATTTTCATATGAGGAATGCATTGGACTTAGTATGTGACAGCTGGAGCCCGCAATAGCTCCTCTATGCATTGGAAGGTCTCATGAGACAATCTAGTATCTTGGCACAACACCTTGACAAAATCTTATTTGTATCCTTGACACAAGGCTATGACCACATGGTTATGAATGTCTGAAATTATGCATTCTATCATAATGAATGTGGTTATTGATATTTCATGCGATTATTTGACTAGAAGAATATCCATGTGAATATGTAAAATTCATTATTTGATTTTATCTTTTCCATATTGTACATACTTTCAAGGTTAAAATACTTTTTTTAGTCTTACACATTTCCTTAAATGTTTATTATTATTTACGAAAGTTTCCACCATATATTTATCCTTACTGAGCATCTGAGATCACCTATCTCTATGTTTTATTTTTCCCAGGATGCGAAGAAGTATATTATGACTGACCTGCAGGGATAGTCTATGGGTTCTCAGTGTTGTCTATATAAACAATGTTGTTGTAGTTTTCCATTTTACGAGAAAATTTAATCATTATGAATTTTCCTAGTACATCCATGGATACTAATCTAATCTGTCTTTCAATGCATGAAATTTTGTGATCATTCCAATGTTATTAATAATGTGCTGAATCTGGGCTTCTGGGGTCGGGGGCATTACATTTGGTATCAGAGAAAGTTTAGTACAAACCTTGGATACGATATTTATATAAAATAATATTAGATCACATTATACTAAGATAGACATTGAGAATTTGTATAGAAGAACTTTCTAAATGATTGGTATTGTAGAGATTTTTTGAGTTTTCCATGTAATACATCCCTGTCTGGATACAAGCAGGTAAAGGCAGCTCTGGAACATATGTACCTAGGGGTAAAACCCAAAAACACCGCTTTGAGCTACACTCGAACGAGAACTGGTGCACGGCAACGAGCCTTGCAGCACTCTTGGTTACAACACTCCCGGGGGATATTTTTAGGATAATTCGCATTCTCGTTACAAATAATTATGAAGGATTTATGAGTATATACCTCTTTAAAGAGAGTATTTTTATGTTTATAGATTATATCCATAAACATTTCAATTGACGAACTGTATTTTACAAGTTTCAAATTATTCATTGTGATTCATAAACTGACTTAGTGTATTCCATTGTTTAGAAATGGTGCCCGGTAGAATGAATGAGAAATCTAGCAATATTTATGATCCCAAGAGTAAGAAGGATCAAATATCTAATGGTATTAATCGAACATTTATAAGGGAAATAGTCTCCCGCATTTTCTCAAAATATAATGTAATAGTATCATGTGTTAATAAGATAAGTATATAATTCTCTATGTCCTAAGGCTTTGAAGGGAAGCAAAAGAATAAAAGGATATTAGAGAGAAATATGGATAAATCGAATAAGAGAAAGAAGGATTTTCCGATATGTGATAACTGTGGAATGAATCTCCTTGGTAATTGTTTAAATGGAATGGGAGTTTGTTGTAGGTGTGGAGAAAAAGGAAACCAAGTACGTGATTCGATGGGTGAGAAAAATGTTTCAAATTTACAATGCTTCATCTGCAAGGAGCTGGGGAACTATGAGAATTAATGTCCAAATCATCAGAGAATACAAAAAATGATTCTATTGGATAAGAATCAGCTTATGATACTACCAATGATGAAGAGGAATGAATAAGAGTTATTATGTTGTTATTAATGTATTATGTCATTTGAGTGTTGTATCAAAGATGTACTGGTTATATGAATTATGGAAATAAATAATGATTATACTATAGTACTATTTCATTGGGAACATGAGATTATATGGTCCTATTACTATGTATGCAATATTGGAATAAGAGACGGTTGAATTGGATAAATTATATTGGATATTCTTGACTTCCTTGTAATTGATTAATACATTTTTTATTTCATCATTGTACGAATATTCAATATTTTTAGATATAAGGAATATATCCATTATTATATAAAGGACAAGGGAGAATGAATGTAATCAATAAGGTTTTATTTTAATTCATGGTGTTACCATTTTTTAAAATAATACATGTTAAAGGTGTTCACGTGTTATTACATGGCAAAAAAGATATTCATTTTGTTTAACTTCCATATAAATTATGGACTATGAGTTTGGATATAAGTATTTTGGATAATTCTAAAGGTTGGAATGGATTAAGATTGAAATTTGATACTATTATTAAGGTTATTTTTGGATTTTTATAAAAATGAAAACATGGAAACCGTGTGACAACCCGTCCCGTTGGAAAAAGTTGCAGGAATCGAACCCACAACCATATTGCAATTGCGATTTATCAC